>JACAXG010000020.1:6250632-6606008 GCA_018881555.1 Amblyornis subalaris
GGAAAAGGAAAAGGAAAAGGAAAAGGAAAAGGAAAAGGAAAAGGAAAAGGAAAAGGAAAAGGAAAAGGAAAAGGAAAAGGAAAAGGAAAAGGAAATTTTCTGATTCTTTATCCCTAAGATGCTTTGATTCTCCAAAATCTTGTCATTTTAAAAGGACTAGCACATTCCTCTTGCTGCACATGGAATTAATAAATAAAATGGTAAGTGTTTATCATATGTGCCACTGTCACAGAATCACAGAATGTGCTGAGTTGGAAACGATCCACAAGAATCTTCAAGTCCAACTCCTGGTGCCCCACAGGACCATCCTGTCAATAGTGACTCTTTGGAAATACTAGAGTCTTTTCTATTTGAGAAAAATAAACAGATTTTTTCAACTGAACATGTTTTAAATAGGAGTAACTAAAAGTTTTTTTCTCTTTATTTTTCAGTGGGCCAGACCATATATTTTATTTTCAGCTTCAGCCAGCATGGTTTATCCCATACTATATTTTGGATTACCTCATTTCTCTCTTAGAAAGATTACCCTTTCTCTCTTGTTTGTAATTTGAAAGAGTTTGCAACATTCTAATCATGAATTTGCTGACAACTACCCTATCCCATCCCAGCTGCACTGGGACTAACTTCAAACACCTCTGTTTGAATTCACCTCAGTAGATTCACATGCTCATTCAGACTTCTGCAAACCTTTTAATAGTCTACCTCTTCTTTATTCCTCACATACATACATTCTATTTGCTCTTGTCCAAGGTTTTTACTTTACTTTTTATTTCAAATGTAAAACTCACATCCTTCATCAAGAAATCTTCTGTGATTTTAGTGTGCTTTGGCTTTTTTCATGGTAGAAGAAAAATAGGAAAGATCTATTGATATGGTTGGTATGGCTTGAAATCTGTGTGAGGAAGGACAAAAGGAGATTGCTGACTCCGGAATTTTCTTAGCTGAATCCTGTGCAATAGCACTCTGGTTTAGGGTGAATAGCTGGCGAGTTTAAGGAAATTGTGCTGGRCAATGGTTTCTTTTGATAACATCTGTGCTCTCCAGCGGAGAAAGGCAGGGAGTCACAGAATCTAATTTTATGAATCCACGGCAGGAGGATGGTTGCAGTAACATCTGTGTGCAGCCACACAGAGGAGAAGTATGCACTTCCAGAGTTCAGTTTAGGGCAGAAGACCTCTCATGCTACCTGAATTGCCTCTGGAGGAGCTCCTGGCTCTCTGCTGACTACAGAGGGAGATGCCTTTGGCACAAAGGTTAGATGGCAAAAGAAAGGCAGCATGAATGCTCCTTAGGAGAACATGGGCTGCTTTCTAAGACTACGTGTCCTGTGCTGTAAGCACTGGTTATTTGTGTGTCCTGTGGATACCATGGCTTTTGTAGTCATTGACTCTCATTTTCATACTGATGTTGTTTTGTCTKGGTAAACTGGCTTAGGATCCTACTTCTGAAATAATGTTAGGGTCGCATTATTAAAAGATGCCTCTGCCTGAATTAAGGGACAAACAAGACCATATGCCAAAGWCAATAGTAAGGATTTTATTTAACAGTAAATGTGTGTGTGAGAGAGAGAAACAAGAAGAGAGGGGGCAAAGAAAGAGAAAGACAGTGAGAGAGGGAGAAAGACATTATAGTCACCACCACGTGGGTTCCTGTGGTGTTCCACCAGCCCTTCTTCTTCTGATCTTCTTGGTGGTGGGGGTCCCTGGAGTGTTTTTCTGGAGGTACAACTTTTATACAGTCCGAGTCCCATGTATCCAGAGATGTAMATGCYGTTCCCACAACTTGGGATGGCATATCTATAAGCAGATCCTTCCTTTCCTGCACTTTGCCATGTCAGGAATTTTTATCTGGATAAGTATCCAGATCTGCTTCTCCAGGCCTGGCATCTTCCTATTTTTGCTGTCTGCATTCCCATAGTCTGCACAGTGTAATTTTGTCCAGYGTGCTAATTCCAAACCTGTCACCTCTGTGTAGGCCTGAAATTAACACCTTCCTGTTTGCCATCTGTGACTGTTGTGGCAACTTATGTTATGGGGACAGTTTTTGAGACATTTTAGATGCATCCTTTAAGTCCTGACAACCGGGGTAGCTCTGTTGGGTTCAGTGGACATGCACTAATTCATGTGAAGTGTGGCTCTAACCCATGGAGCACTGAGACTACTTTTAGATTTTCTATGGGTACTCTGAGTGTTCAGATATCTTTTTCTCAATCATTTGTAATGTTAGAACAAGGCTTGATCTGGCCATGGACTTGAAGGCACCTACATTTGTGCTGGATACTTGATATCAGCCATTTCTCAAAGTCTCTGTTGCTGCCACAGGCAGCACCTTCACTTGTTCTTTTTAGAGATCCTCACTGCCTCTGTGACATTGCGGTTCATGCTGTTAAACAATAGAGTTTTCCCTAAATCCTCAAACCTTGAAAAACCTCATCTCACTGATATCTTTATAAAGCCGGAGAAAAAAAATGAAGAAAATTTCATTGAGGATACCTTCTTATTTGCAAACTTTTAAAGTTACCTCTGTGGCCTTGTTTTGAACCATCAGACACGACAGGAAAAAGATAGATAAGATTTTAAAAGCTGTCTGAGATCATTAAAACATTCAGTACTCATTAAAATTAATGGTAGTTATTCCTCTATTACAGTAATTTCTGAAAATAACAACCATATAAACTTTTAAGGTTCATTACCCAGAATTGCTTTGTGTTATGGTCTGAATAAACTTTTCTTCCCTGTTTCTGTCCCCAATTACAGCCATAAATAATAGATGGATTGTTTTACTGCATACATTATTTGTATATCAATTGACAGGTTCCCAGATTCACAAATTACTTTTACATAACTTGTGACATCTGACTTATTCACACTCTTTTCAGAAATACTAGGCATATTTTTCTATTCATCAGAGGACCAGAGCCTGCTGAAGAATTTGTATACTGCATATTTGCATATCTACTGATCCCTGTGCATCCTACTTTAGCTATAAGAGATATTTTATATTATCTTATTTCATCTCATATTTTTTTTTGGTGTTTGCCTCCCTCTACCTGTTTTTCTCTTCATATTAACACAGTAGTTGATTTACATTTTAAAAGCAAGTTTTCTTTTGAAATTCTCYATGGGAACAGAAGAATTCTTTTTGTATT
Organism: Amblyornis subalaris; assembly: GCA_018881555.1. Lineage (NCBI taxonomy): Eukaryota > Metazoa > Chordata > Aves > Passeriformes > Ptilonorhynchidae > Amblyornis > Amblyornis subalaris. Next base: position 6,253,781 of record JACAXG010000020.1, read on the forward strand.
TCTGAGTTTCATATTCTTTGTAGGCAGATAAATGGCAAATGTGGAGAAACTGGAAAAAAGGAGAAGGCAATGACTTTGATTTGTTTTGCAGTTTCTAAATCCCCAAAAAAGGTTTTGATCTTTCTGTTCCAATGAAAGGGTTCAGTGCCTTTCAGTAAACACATTGGTACTTTATGAGAAGGCATAACACTACACAGCATTCAGACCAGCATTCTGAGTGCTCTGGGGTGCTTTGCAAAAATACCATAGGGTAATCAACAACTACAATGATTCCTATATATTTACTTATGCTTTCTATCATTTGGGGTACCGTCTTAAAAACTATCAATTTTGGGTCAAATCTAGCAATTAATATGTAAGCAAAGGCCACCCAATCTGATTCTTGGAAGTCCCATCAGTGACTAAGTGTGTTAGGGGCAATGGGTAACAAGCAGTCTTAGCTTGTTATTGCACCACCTTTCCCACTCCTCCACGCTTCCCTCTTCCCTCCATATTCACCCATTGTYTCAGTCTGTAAGCTCTTTGAGACATCAAGAGTGTTTTCACATTAGGGAAAGCATGAAATGCAGTGGAGTTAAGGTTTGTGGTACCTGCTATCTCAGTAAAAATAACAAAGAATATGTTCCTGGTGAAAAGATGRGTTGTCAATTTTGTTATTATTCCCAGACATAATTCTGGCCCTGTGTTTTCCTAGAACTTTCAGTACTTTTCCTTACTTACCTTTCTTGCCTTTTTTTACAGTTTATGGTCAATTAATAGCTTCCAATGTATTATTTTAATAAAATTTAATTTTAAGTTATAGTCCTAAGTTCCTAATGCTGATTTTTTTTTTTAAATATCACAAATTTAAATGCTTAAACATTAACTTGGCTTTCCTCTGTGTTCAAGTGGTTTTATGAGATCTGTCAAACAGATCTGGATTCAAGTAGAAAACTGACACCATTTATTAACATTTTCCATTTTAAGAAGTTTAACTAAACTGTGTTATGTCATCTCCTGTGCCTCCCTTTAGATTGGTAAAAGTTCTTGAATTAATAGTGTCCATGAAAATCAAAGACTCCAATTAACATCAGACATGAATATGAAACCCCTCTGTTTAGACCACTGAACTTTAAATCAGACTTGAACAGCCACATGTTGCTGGCATGAATGGTCAAAGGCTTTCTTCTTTGAAGTGTATTGACCTGTAAAATCTGTGTACCTCTGGGTTCTGTATGAACTTCACGCTCCTTGCTAGCAGTTCATTTGGTGTAAAAACTGCAAACCCTGGAGCTCTGGACCACAGTAGATGTTTTAAATGTCTTCTTTATCCTGAAAAGACTCTTCTGGTCTCACTGGTAATAAAATCTGTAGTATTTGTGCCTTTGGAGCTGCTCTGTTTTCTGTTATCTAGTCTCCTATGTTTACAAGTATGATACACAAGGGATATAACTAGTGTCATATGTGTCATACACCAATTGAGCATTAGTGCAACTGCTTTCACAATGGTGAAGTAGATGAAGCTGTAGAAACAGACTATTTTTGCAGGCTCATAGAGTAACTTAGGGTTAACGAGACCCAAGAGGTTTCTAGTCCAGCCTCCTCTTCAAACCAAGGTCAGCTATGAGGTCAGAGCAGGTTACTGGTGCAGAGCTTTACCCAGTGTGGTCTTGCAGACTTCTAAGATGGAGACTACACAACATCTCTGAACAACCTCCTCAGCTGCTGGACTGTCTTCGTGKGGAAAAACTGTCTTCTTATATTCGGTCTGAACCTCTCATTTCAGCTTGTGCTGATAGTACCTATCCTTCCAGCACATAAAACAGGCTCTGTGGAGAGTCTGGCTCCATCTTCCTTATGACCTCTGTGTGGGTACTGTGGGCCTCCCTCAGGACACCCTCAAAGCTTTCATTTCTTAGGCTGAGTTGTTTAAAGAAGACTTTGTGAGCTTCCCCTCACTCCTGAGGTGGTCAGTAATACAGTCCCTCCAAGGCATCACCCTCACTGGCCTCTCCTTTGATCTGACCCACAAGCTATTACTCAGCTAGAGGCCTACAAGAGGTCCGTAAGTCCAAGCTGCTCCTTTATACAGAGGGAAACCACTGTCCCATCCTTGTTGTCCCCTTCTGCCCTTTCTGAAGATCTTGTATCCATTCATAGTAGCATTGCAGTCAGGTGAGCTGTCCCRTCTCATCCCAGATGTGCCTCTCCTTGCGGTACGGTGGGAGCTGTGCTCTTGTCTACTGCATGTATGGCCCCCTGCCCTGTCATCCCCCACTGCAGCTTGAGGCTGYCTCATCACTGGTCATCTGCAGGCAGAAGGTACAGACACCCTCTGATCAGTATTGTCAATGTCTTTAATAGTGATAGTGCTCTGGAAATACAGTCCAACAGTGGCTTTGTGATGTAAGCAGACTGTATGGAACSAAACCTATTTTTACTTGTGATTGTTATTTGTTTTTCCAGATTTTAGAGGCCACTGTGCTAATCCCATGAGACGATTGACTCTTGAAAGGTGTAAATATTTCTGTTTGTACATGTCAGTATAGTGGTGTGCCTAGAAAGACAATCTGTACCTATCGTGAGGAGCAGCTGAGCGAACTGCGGTTGTTTAGCCTGGAAAACAGGAGGCTGAGGGGGAACCGTATTGCTCGCTACAGCTACCTGCAAGGAGGTTGTAGCCAGATGGGGTTTGGTTTTTTTCTCCCAGGTAACAAATGACAGGATGAGAGGAAATTGCCTCAAGCTGCACCAGGGAGGTTTACATGGATATTAGGAAAAAATTTGTTCACTGAAAGACTGGTCAGGCATTGGAATAGGCAGCCCAGGGAAGCGGTGGAATCACTGCTATTAAACCTGTTTCTACTGATACCTTTGCCGGTGATTCTTTAAGTGACCTTAAAAGACCTAGTAGTGACACCTGGATGTAATTAAAAACCCTCTGGATGTGGCACCTGGGAACATGTTTTAGTGGTGAACATCGTGGTGTACATAATCTCTGTAACAATACATTTTCAAGGGACATTATATGCATCTTATTGGCCTTTGCTTATTTTTTAATGAGTTCAGTTTTCCACTTTAGTTTAAGCAAAAATATCTCTGTGTGCAGGTGATAATGAGTGTTGAACTTATTATCACCRGTTGAAGCGAAGATACATGAATGTGGAGTTGGACAAGCTGCAAACCAGTGTTGGCTAGAATTCTTTTTAAGTATAGCTGTGGGGATGGGATTGTGTATGTGCTATACAGAGGCAGGACTAGCCTGGGGAGCATTTTGACTGTGGTACACAACACTGAAGCACAAATCCTGCTTTGCTATTTCATTGATTTGCATTTAATGCTGGTGGTAATTTGTTTCTGACTGGGATCATAATTCCTACCCAAGTATTTGGTTCCTATGAACTATTACATCTAGTAAGCTACTACATCTCCTCCATGGACTAATAACCCCTCATTCAGAGGTGATAATATATTTTTCACTAGGATAGGCTAATGGATTTTGTTGCTGGTTTGTTGTTTTGTTGTTTTGGGTTTTTTTTTTTACAAGGTGGAAGAAATGGTAGTTCAATGTGGGGGGAAATATACTAAACCGAATGTCTCATTTCATATAGCTTTTAAATCCTGATGGAAGTGAAATCAGAGAGGATTTTATGTCAACCAGTGTAGGGAGTAGCTCATGGTAGATAAAGGGTTCAACAATGACCTCCTCTGACACTAGGTGAAGTCACCTGAATCTACATTTCTCCCTCACCTTCAGTTGCCTAGATGATGGCACACAATTTTTCAGTTCCTTCACTTGGTCTTTTGGCACGCCACGCTTTAACATCAGGCTGCTTCAAACCGCACCCTCCCTACCATTCAGCAAAGTAACTAATGTGAAACAATACCCTCTCCCCTTGGGTGCCAAAGAGGGTATCAAACCAGTCATACAGGAGCTGYGAGAACAAAAGGTAATAATTAACACTCACTCCCCTTTCAATTCTCCGGTGTGGCCAGTGCGCAAGCCCAATGGGAAGTGGAGGCTGACAATGGATTTTCGCAGGCTAAATGCCAACACAGACCCTCTCACAGCTGCAGTCCGAAATTTAGCTGAATTAATAACATTGATACAAGAAAGGGCTCACCCAATTATGGCAACTATAGATGTCAAAGACATGTTTTTTATGATACCTTTGCAGCCAGAGGASATGGACCGTTTTGCTTTCACATGGGAAGGACAGCAATACACTTTTACCAGGCTTCCCCAGGGGTACAAACATTCCCCCACTCTGGCTCACCACRCTTTAGCTCAAGAGATAGAAAAGATACCCATAGCGGACAGCGTGGCAGTTTATCAATACATTGATGACATCCTTGTKGGAGGAAATGAAATAGAASTAKTGGAAGACACTCARCAGAAAATAATYTCTYACTTAGAAAGCCTTGACTTGCAGATTCCCTCTGAAAAGGTCCAAAAACCTTCCCAAGAGGTGAAATTTCTGGGAATTTGGTGGAAGGGAGGCATGACATGTATCCCACCTGATACCCTAACCTCTTTAGATCAGATTAAAATGCCTGAATTCAGGAAAGATCTCCAACATGCCTTAGGATTGTTAGTATTCTGGAGAAAACACATCCCAGATTTTTCCATAATTGCCAGACCTCTTTATAACTTGCTGAGAAAATGGGTAAAATGGGAATGGACTGCTTCTCAAGAAGAAGCATTGCAATTGTTGATTTTTGAAGCTACAGCTCACCAAGCCCTGGGCCCTATTCATCCTACAGATCCTTTCCAGGTGGAATGGGGATTTGCCACCTCAGGGTTGTCAGTACACATATGGCAGCGAGGTCCAGAGGGTCCTATGAGGCCTGTTGGTTTCTATTCCCGTGGTTTCAAAGATGCTGAAAAAAGATACACTACCTGGGAAAAGGGGTTGTTTGTGGTTAGCTTAGCTCTCATAGAAGTAGAAAAGATTACACGACAACAACCAATTGTTTTAAGAGGACCTTTTAGAGTTATCAGGGCTGTTTCTACCGGGATCCCCCCACCTGACGGGGTGGCCCAGAGGGCCTCAGTAAGAAAGTGGTATGCTCAAATCGAACATTATTGTAACACCTTCACAATAACTGAAGGAGCTGTAAAAAATTTGGCTATACAAGAAACTGAAGGCTTGGGTAACAGCCAAGACAAACTTGCCTCAGTCATTAAAGTAGCCCCTCCTTTTTCCCCTGAACAGTCAGCTAACTCTTGGTTTACAGATGCCTCTGCCAAGCGAGAAGGAAAGGTGTGGAAATACAAGGCTGTAGCTGGATAATCCCATCATTTTAACTTTCCGCCTCTTGGCGGCAGACTCTGTTGTGTTTACTTTTCACAGAAGAACTCCGAGGGACATGAAGACCACATAAACCATGATAAAACTAGTGATACTTTTTTGCATCCTACCACAGCACCATGGCCAAAAACCAGCTGAGTGGCCATGGTCTGAGAAGGGTGGACAACCTGGTTACAAAAGCGGAACCCTTTTAAGAAACAAATGCTAAGAGATATAACCGGTGTTGTGGGAACAGGATTGGGAATTTTGAAYAGCATTAATTCAGAAGTACTAATGAATAAATTGGCTGCCACAACTAAAGATTTGAACCCACCAGTGGTTGTTATCCAAATTGCAACAACCACTGCAGTCCAAACATATTACCAAATTGGGAAAAGGTCCACAGCCTTTGTGCTGACTATACGTAATGCTTCAGTGCATTCGATATTCCCTATCATTGCATTAGGGCTGAATCATGATGGAGCTGTTCTCTATCCTTTCGAGCATAGGGAATGGGCCCGTCAAATTGGTGAGAAATGGCAAACTGTTAATTTAGAAACTTGTATTGTCCGTGAACAAGGGTTTATCTGTGAAGGTAATGCAATTAGAGCTCAAGAYATTTGTTTAGACACAGAACAGAATATTTGTCATTTTCAAATTCATCCTAACGAAAATCCTAAAACAGTGCTTGTCTACATAGGTAATGGATGCGTATGTTTAAGAACTGCTTGTGATAGTGTATTAGTAGAAAGTTTAGTAGTAGATACAAAGAATCATTCTAATTTTTGTGTTTGTAACTTTATTGAAATTGTAGGATGTGATTTTTCTTATTTAGCTCCAGTTACTTCTCACCACCTGTTGCAGCCCAATTATACGCTGATCCACCAACTATTACCCACYCCCATTGGGATGAACCTCACTTTGGTAAAGCAATTGTTGCTTCACGAAGATTTGATTGAAATTTTGGACAAGATCAAGAAAAATGGACAGAAAACCTTAGTAACTGTTCATCACAATGTGAAGGAGATACATCGTGCTCTAGAAAGGGTAAAGAAAGATGCTGAGCAYGGGTGGTGGGACACTCTTTTCAGGTGGTCGTCTACTGCTACAGGTATCCTRAACAAATTGTGTCATCCTATTGTTGTTCTTTTAGTCTTAATTTTGATTAGTTTTGTTTTATCAGCAATTTTGTATTTTATGAACTGGAAAATGATGAAACGATTAACACAATTAACATCTATATTAAACATGCATAATTTAGTCAATATCCAATATGAGATAAATTGTAGTAGAAAATTAATCGTGCATTATAATTAAAATTGTTGATTTTTTCTCTTTCCTCTTTTCCTTTCTTTCCCTCTTTCCCTGTCTCTGTTTTCCGGGATATGCTACCAACAATGAGTCCTGAAGACTTCGCAACAACACTACAGAACCTGCTGGGCRCTCTTGATGACGATCGTGAGTCACGGGGTGGTGTAAGAGACRGTTCGAGAATCTCTCATCTGCCTCACGATCATCGACAAGGACAGAGACTGAAAACCCTAAAACACCCCAGAAGCAAAAGAGGACTTTTGCTCAGGAGTCCTGGCCTGGCYGAGGTGAGATGTTTGCCAAGTATTGCCTGTAGGTGCACCCATGGAGAACTACAATGCACAATGCATTCCTGAGAAAATTGGTACAGGTTGTGGTGGTACCGTGCTTGCACTGGAGCGAGGAGGACAGACCGTGATGGCGCCGTGCTTGCACCGGACCGAGAAGAAATAATTGGTCCAGAACACCTGCTTCTGTACCCCAAAAAAACCACAGGCCTCAAACAATAGTGGCAAAATTCCTCACCTTCTGGCCAATTGTCCCCCCTGCTCACGAAAAGACTATAAAGAGACACTCTAAGTTAACCCAGTTGAGATTTCCCCACGGACGTCGACGAGTCTATTGGCTGGACCACGAGGACTTCGTATCATCCGTTGGTAGCTATTCCCCTCTCCCTCTCTCTCTCTCTCCCCCTTTCTCCCCGCACTACTTTATTCCTCTCTCTCCCCTCTATCGCATAATCGTGTTGTTGGCACGCAATAAAGGTGCATTGTTGATTCAAATTGAAATCCCCGTTTGTGTCTTTTGCACTCCTGAGATCGGTGATAGAACCATCACGACCTCCGCTCATGCGAGCGGATCGTGACAGCAACTTTTCCCTGAAAACCAGCTCTGCACTGAGGAAAACATAAAAATGATTGACAACATTCTCTAACTGTCGTTCTGGCAAATACCTTCTTTAGAAGTTGTGATACTCCCCTGAACAGCACTTGGGTCTGAGTGGGCAGGAAGCATTAGCGTGATGCTGGGGCCAACACCTGGCAGAGACAGTCCAGGCAGGAACAGTAGGATAAGGAGTAGCTTTTCGAAGTCACTTGTGATAATAGAGTAACACAAACAAGCAGGGCTTGGTAGAGTCAGAATTTGACAGAAATTCATGAATCAAGGTGAAATGATTTTTTGTGGCTTCACTGTCTTTGATCAACAGATTGTGGTAAACTGCTTATTTTTCATTGCAGGGTCTTCTTATTCTCAGTTGCACAAGTGTATATACGAAGTAGTTTCACTGATTTTTAATTTCCACAACATTAATGTGCAGCTCTGTGGTGTTATAATACAATGTTTCCCCCTACCTTGCTAACATATATAAATTATTTTTGAGTCTATACTTGTAAGGTCTAGCAAAACAGGTTTGTGAACATCAGTAAGTCTTTACTGTTCTTGGAACACCTCCCTTATTTTTCTTATTACTATTACCTTTTTTAGCCCAGAATTGTACCCAACAATCATCAGTTCTTGTATATTTTGTTTGGTAAGTGGATTTTACGTCAGTGAGGTAGATGTAAATATTCTGGAAAGAGATCATGGTCTTATGAAGAGCTAATAGTGGCCACTAAATTTCATTAATTGGTACTTTAGGTATTAAAATAGAGAAAGTAAGATTTCTCTAAGTATGTCAATTCAGTAAGCCATACATTGAATTCAATCTTTTAAGGAGCTTTGTGCTAGTCTGCAGTTCTTTTACAAAAATCAGAAACATTTTATTGCTTTTCAGGCAGTAGTGAAGTTGCAGGCACAGTGAGATACAAATTGATTTTCTTTTTTTTGTATGGTTCTGCTTTTATCTGTTCTTCAGAAACATGGCCAGATAGTAGTACGAATTTTCAAATAACATTAAAGAAAAATATTTAAATAAAGACACACCATAAACATTAATGTAAACAAACATTTTTTAAATACAACTTTTTCACTGGCTGTTTATGGTATGAAACTGGGGGTTACCTTACCACAAGAATACAGTTCAGGGGTGAGAATGAYCTTTTATTAAAATAACTGCTTAAAATACTTCAATATGAAGAAATATAATTGCTAGTCTGTTATTTTTATAAAAACATTTTAAGCTGAAAATATTTSTAAGTGTATTTTAATCCCAAACTTTGATTTTTGTTTTACATTAAATAAACAATAAATGAGATGTCCTCCTAAATTTGCTTGACAAAAAATATTTTAATTAAAAAGTGTTAAAAAATTTTATTTAAGTTTCTTACAACCTAATGTAAGTTTTTCCTTGTTAGTCATTTAGTTCATGACCTTGCACCATGTTCTGTGGAACTTTTTACATACCCGAAATAAACTTCTGCTGAGCTATTTATAGGGTAAAGGCTATAAGAAACAATTTCCTATAGATGCACAGTGATCTATCCGAATTTGTTTTACGTGAATCWTATATATTAATCCTCTGTGTATTAATGGAAGAGTAGACATTTTATCAGAGAGCAATGGCTGTTCTTAATATTTTGTAATAAAAGGAACTTATATCAAAACAATTGTCTTATTGACAACATTCCTTGAATTTCCTAGAATTGTTGTTAAACTTATTATGCTCTAAAAGAAAAATTTTGAGCAGCATTAAGTCATTTTACTGTGAAATCAGTCAGCCCAGTTTAGTGTAACTCTTCAGATAGGTCTATTATGCTCTATTTTGTATAAGAATTTGTGTGTACATTTTTAATATTTTCCTAGATGTTTCTGGCAGAAGACATGTCATAGAGGCATAAACCAAAATTTCCTTCTGTTCTAGGAAGGGGATATTCTTACTGATACAATCTGGAAATCTTTTTTAGATAGCTTCTGAGAGGCATGCTTTCCATTTTTCYGATGCTAATATGATCTTGCAAGAAAAATGTTCTGGTTCACAGCTTCCTAATACACAATTTGTTACGTACTCTAGAATCACACTTGAATGGATTGGGCAAAGACGAAGGACTTGAAAAAAGGAACTGTTGATCAGTAGAAGCAAGAGGGGTATTCTAGCATCTGGGTACTGGATATGGTTCTTAGGATACATAAGCTTCCGTCRAATGAAGAAAGGAAAGTACAGAAGCTCTTGGAAAAGGAAAAATCTTGGGAGAGATGTTTTTAAGGTGCAGAAAAAAATTCAGCAATGACCTTGAGGTTATTAAAGTTCTGTCACTATAAAGCATGGTTGTATGTCYCTGTCTCACACACACAATAAATAGGACTTTCTTTTACTTGGCAGAAAATGTTTTGCACAGCTGTTATAAACCACATATGGAAGTCCTGTTACATCAGTCACTGTAGGTGTAAGAAGTTGCCTTAGGTGTAAGGAGAGAACTGGAGAGCTGAAGGGCTCTCAGAAGATTCCCTAATGCTTGATCTGGATCCTAATTCTGTCTCAGTACCATATCAATGATACTATTTCTGATAGATACATTTCTGGAGATTATGGAGGTCTTTAAGAATGGCATAGACCATCTTCTCCAGTGTTTCACTATAAGCTGCCTGTTGATGTAAAATCCCACAGACTCCTGGAAACAGTGAAACAGGTTCACATGAAACGCTTGGAGATGGGTCTGATCTAAAATGTATGGCATCAAACTCGATTATCAAACACTTGTCTTTATGCCAGATGGATTATAGAAGACATGATAGAGTTTCAGGATAGAAAAAACCATTTGTACCATACCATTTGGATTTGATTTACAAATCACACTTAGCATTTCAATGTCTCTGATCTCATTGAACTTTACATATGATACACTTTGGTGAAACTACTATTTACTAATCCTGTCAAAGTGACATCAGCAGGAGATGAAATATTCATATAAGTGAATTTTCTTGTGAATTTGCATACAGCTCGTGAGAAGACCAGGATTCTATTACACCAATTTAAAGTAGCTCTGAGCCTTTTAGAACCAGGAAATCCATCTTGTTATTCGTTACTTCAAAATTACATTAAAAGACATATAGATGAACATTTCCTTTTGAGGTTAGACACCTGCTAATAAAGGGCTGGGAGTAATTGCTGCAGTGGTGCCACACAATTTCTCTCAACTGTGGTAGTGTAAGAATAAAATYAGTTTTGAAATCTCATTTTCCTCTCTCCAAAGAGAGATCTACTCTTTTCTCAAAATGGATTTTTTTGTTGAGATTAGAATATTATATTAGATCCACAACCAAAAAACTTAACCACTATTTCTTTCAAACTATAACTGGAGTGTATAAACACCAAAAGACAAATTCTTCTGTGAATGACAGAGGCATTTTAAAGAAAATTCTGGGTTTGATTTTTTTAAAATTTTTTAAATTTTTTTTTCTCCCCATTTTAAATGTAATTATACTATGCTTCATACTTGGGTCAGTTACCGGCTTTAGAGCTGTGTAATTTAGAAAGATATTTTTAAAGATGAGTGCAAARACCAATACATGCAGTATTTTGCAAGCCTTGCTCCTATTTCTATCTGGAGAAATCCATCCAAAAGGTGGGCTTTCACAGCACTCAGCAGGAGCTGAAACCAGGAAGGGCTGCCTTTTGAAGATTCTATTTGACTCTATGAGACTCCAAGACTCCTGCTGAGTTTTGAACCATATTACTGCCTTCCTGAGCTCTTCCAGCTCCTGCTGAATTCAGAACAAACTGGGAATTGTTGTGTGGGAGCCATTCACACTAAAGAGAAAAGAGACCAAACCTTCCATGTTCCTGCAGGGAGGGATTCTGAGTAGAGAATTCACTTCTGACAAAGTTAAGACATGAATGCTGATCTTTTAAAAGTTTGTGGGGAATAGCAGATGTGGGGAGCAGGAAAACTGTGTCTTCTCAGATATCTCCATTTGGGACACAGGCCACAAAAACATTTAACAGAAATCCTGTGCAGAACTGAATGTAGCCTTGACGTTAATGCTCTAACTGCACAGCATTGTGAGTGATTTTATTGTGTCACTATCAGTTACCAGCAATGCTAATATAGAGACTTAAGTCACCCTAATAAAACCTCTGCATAGTCTTGCAGCAAGCCCATGCCTGGAACAAGCAGATATATGCACTTTATTGAATTAAAAAAAAAAAAAACAACCAACAACAAACCTCTTCAATTTATCTTAGAACATTTCAGAAAATTTTTTACATTAATCAGACTGTGTTACACTTGATATGGAATGAAAGTGTCTAAAAGTATGTTTTATACCTGTTCAGTTAAAAAATAGTTTAAGGTTAAACCACTTGAACATAGATGAAGTCAGACTCAATTAAAAAAGCTGGATGACTCAATAGCTGTCCCTGCCAATGGTTTTYTCCTATTTGTCACAACTAAATGAGATAAGAGAGGAGACAGACGTGCCAGTGGAGAAGATCTGGCTGGTCACTCCTGTGTATTTCTTGAATTGAAGCACAGCTTTCCAGTACCCCAGCTCATTTAACTCAGAATAGTATATCTATCCTGCCAGTTGCTAATGTGATTTCCTCTGAGACCAAACAATCCTTGCTTATCTGACATACTCTTGCTTTCAGGCGTTCTGCCTTTTGCTCAGAATCTCCTCTTATTACTCTGCCAGCAGTGTGGTGGAATTTTACTTGGCAAAGGTGATTGTAGAAAAGATGGTTAAGCTTCCTAGAGATAGCACATCCTCAATGCATCTTCTTCACTTGGTGAATGGAGACCAACATACTTTTGACATAGCGCTATAACATTTCCCGAAGAAGTCTCCCAAGGACAGAGTTCTTGTCTTTCTGTGGTGCACTTAAAAATGCTAGACCAAGACCATTATGTTATTTCTTAGTTTTTAGTTCATTAGAAAGAAAGTAAATATTTGTTACACACATCCTCAGAGAGTTTAAAGTCAAAGGGCAAAATCAGACTCCAGGAAGATCAGTGGGARAACTAATGATTATGCCATGCAAATGAGTAAGAATATGGCTGCCAGGATCTGTAAAAGACAGTGAGTTCTGCCAAGGACTCCAGTAGACTTGCCTGTGGCTTGGTGGGATCTCTGCAGCTTTAGAGAACTAGTCACAATTCAGGGGAGGATTCAGAAGAAACGCACCAAAGAACTTCTTTCTTAGTGTTAGTGCAAAACTGCACATTATTTTTTCTCAAGAGAAAAAATACTTCTTTCTGGACAGATCTCACCTATTAACATTCTACTTATCATTTGCTGATTCTTTAGGCAGTATTTTGTTGTAAAAATTTCGTCTGAAAGGTGCTGCCTGAAGTATGTCAGAAATCTTAACTCTTAATGTGGAAGTTTAGGATATCCAGTGTTTCCAGAGGTTGGTTGGATCCAAGAACAGTTTTGGATCCAAGAACTCAACAGGGAACATCTTAAGTTTTATGCTTTACAATTTAGGAGCACAGATTGTATGATGAAAAAGAGATTAGGTTTCTTGCTTATAACTGTTCCAGTGGTCACTGAAGACTGATGGAAACCTAAATGAACGTAGTAAACAAAAGAGTGCTAACATGCCAACATGTCACCAACGTGAGAAATTTCTAAGTGAAAGAGGCAGCATCAGCTAAACATTGTGCCTCCAATATTGACTTTCTTGACCTTTCCTTCATTTGCTGGCTTATATGAGCTTTGAAATGACTGCTACTGGTGACTTTATCCTTTTTTATGAAGTTTTAGGTAGGAACATGTTTTGGTTGCATTATGCCTGGGAAAACTCTGAAACTGAAGGGGTTTACCAACCATGCTTAACTTTGTTTCCAAATACATCTTGCATTAGCTGAACATTTGAATTGACATGCCTTAAAATATGAACACACATCTTTTCACATCTACTTTACCACTGAGCTGAAAAATATATATTCACATAAGTGTACAAAGAAAGAAAAAGTGAACCTTAATAATGTGCTAGTTTTCATTTTTACAATGTCATTGGAAAAACTGAAATGGAATAAAGAGAGTCCCAGGGGAAGGGCAAGGATTTACAGGACATTACAGGACATTTAGTGCAAGAGGGTCAAAACCCTTCTGGTTGGTATACATTAACAGCTATTACTCTCTGATCACAATAATGCAATTTATATGCAATCTAATTTGTAATATTTGATTTCTGACTGGCCAAGATGCTTAAAAAAAAAAAAAAGATGGTGTCATTTACATTATGAGACGGATTTTCATTCTCAAAAAAATGATTTAACAGTCACTGAAAAAATCTGATTTTTCTCACACAGATGACCTTTGGAAATCAAGTAGAAAGCAGGTTATCCTAGGGGGTTTTACACAATTTGGATTTCTTTCTTTACCCCTCTGTGGACAGAAAATAGCTTTTCTGTATAGGTCTACTTGATTTGTGCTAAATAACAATATTTTTTTTTAATGTTGAAAAAAATGATACTAAATCCATTTGCATACAGATATTTTAAAAGCCTCTTTATATTTCCTGAGGGAACCTTCACTGTTCAGTTCAGCCTCTAGCTTCATAACCATTGCATTTCCTATCTACTGATTTTTCTTTCTTGCACCTGTAAGATTCAATATTTCAGAAATGTTTTAGTCTTATTAGCCTTGAAAAAAACTTTTTTCCTGGTAAAATATGTAGCACTTGTTATTTAAAAAAGTAATCTCTATTTGACTTTTTGAGAAAGTTATCTTATGCTCTAGGTATTCCAAAAAAAAGGGAGGGTGAAAATAAAGTAGTAAAAGATGCTACCATGTGAGTGTATATTCTTTTAAGAATGGACAGACTTTATACGTGTCTGTTTACAAATATTTAGTTGGTGTGGGGGAAGGGGAAAAAGAAGTTATACTTGAATTGCTTGAAAAAATACACTATTAATTTTCTATTGGTTAAACTCTCTTCCTCTGACATAAACAATAATATGAAAAAACTTTGTCTTTAATTTTCTTGAGATATTTCTACTGTGTTGACATGCAAAAGGCCTAACTGAAACTTAATAAATCTGTTTTATTTTTTTATTTTTTTAATAAATGGGATTTTATGGATAGCAAAAATGAAACAGGCAGCATTCAAGACCTCATAGCTTGCAAAGATAAATCTCTAAATTGGAGACACATGGATAAGAATGGTGGACTACTCAATGGGCAAGAAATTGGCTGGATTGACGCAGCCAGAGAGCTGTGATCAATGGTTCCATATACATTGGAGGCTGGTGACGGGTGGTGTCTCTCAGGGCTCTCTCCTGTGTTCTTTATGTGTTCCTTAGACATTCTTTATTATCTTCATCAATGACATGAACAGTGAGATCAAGTGCACCYTCAGCAAGTTTGCCAATGACACCAAGGTGAGTGGTGCTCACAGAAGAGATTCCATCCAGAGGGACCTGGACGAGTTTGAAAAGCAGGCCGACAAGAACCTCATGAGGTTCAACAAGTCCAGGTGCAAGGTGCTGCACCTGGGTTGGGACAAACTGGGAGAAGAACTTGCTGAAAGCAGTCCTGCAGAGAAGGACTTGGCGGTTCTGGTGGATGAAAAGCTGGACGTGACCCAGCAACAAACACTTGCAGCGCAGAAAGCAACCACATAAAAAGAAGTGTGACCAGAAAGTCAAGAGAGGTGATTCTGCCCCTCTACTCTGCTCTCATGAGACCCTACTTGGAGTGCTGTGTTCAGCTCTGGGGCTCCCAGCCCAGAAAGAGACATGGACCTGTTAGAGCAGGTCCAGTGGAGGAACAAAAAAATGATCAGAGGGCTGGAGCACCTCTCGTACACACAGGCTGAGAGAGCAGGGGTTGATCAGCCTGGAGAAGAGAAGGCTCCAGGGAGAACTTAGAATACCTTCCAGCACCTGAAAGGGGGCCTGCAAGAAAACTGGAGAGGAACTTTATATGAGGGCATGCGGTGATAGAACAAGGGGGCAATGGCTTCAAACTGACAGAGGGCAGGTTTAGATTAGACATTAGGAAGAAATTCCTTACTGTGAGGGTGGTGAGGCACTAGAACAGGTTGCCCAGAGAAGCTGTGAATGACCCATCCCTGGAAATGTTTAAGACCGGATTGGATGGAGCTCTGAGCAACCTGGTCTGGTGAGCAGCATCTCTGCACATGGCAGGGAGGTTGGAACGACATGATTTTTAAGGTTCCTTTTACCCAAATTGTTCTATGATCTATGATTAGTGCTATTAAAATTTCAGGCAAGAATTGAAAAACAAAGGTGTTAATCAGTCTCCTTGCCTACACACTATAAAAAGCATCCATTACTGGTTTTACCTTATTTTTCTTATACTTAGGACTATAATAGAGGTGGTTTTTGTGGCACAGAGAAATATTCAGTTGCTTCCCAGGAAAGAGTGTTGGTTTTGAGCAGTGACATGGTATGATTGCCCCATAGTCAAGTAAAATGCAAACCAGCACTGGCTAATGGGCATGTGTTAGCAAGCCACAAATACTCCCCCTGGTTTTCTCTACCTTCCTACACAGTCCTTGAGTTCTCCAGCCTGTAGTTTGATGCATTTACTCTGTCTTTAGATCTCAGCCACATAAAGACTGTGCCAGTGTCAAACTTTGCACTGCATTTATGGAGAATTTAGGTAAAACTTCTGTTAAAAATCCAGTGTGTCTTAATGCCTCAATGCTAAGTTTACAGATCCCTGAGAAAATTCAGGGAAAAAAAAGGTTTTGTCTTCTGAGCAACTTGTATGTCGAATAAATCCTTTGAGGAGTTGTTTTACAAATCTTAGAGAAATGGAATATTATTCCAAAATATTGTATTTTGGATTAGTAGATATTATATATTTTTTAATTCCACAAATGGAATAATATTTAAGCAGTAATACATTTTTGTGAGTACAACAGGGTCTGAATATAGCCAAATGTGGTTTGGAGGGAAGGATGAGGTTTTTTTTAATACTGAAAGGAGACATGCCTAAAAGATTTTCTATTTTTTTCTGAATGTAACAGGTGATTTGGTTACCTCTGTAAGTAGATGCAACCTCCACTTACAAATATTTTTTCTTCTCTAATGCTGAGACTATTAAAACCTTATCAAGCTCATTAAAATGAACAAAGTAACCAGAAAGATAAATGGGTCTCACTCAACACTTCTGTTCTAGARGTTCAGGCTGATGCCTTTCATGCCTGCTTCAACCATCAAGATTAGCACAATGAGGCTCACAGCACTCTCTGGTTATGTGAGTGGTCTCTGAGCGACACTAAGCCAAAATTGCTATAAGCAATGAATTCAGCACTGGAAAGCAGCTGAGGAAAACACTAGTACCAAGATGGTTACATATATTTTTCACACATTCAAATGTCAAATTGACTCAGTTAGGGATTTTAGGATACTTCTAATGTAGGCACAAAGGGTGACAGCGAAGAATACTGTCTGGACAAGTGAAATAGAAAATCCTCTAAGTGATGATTAACACATAACTGCACTTTGACTACACCTGTACCATTTTCATTTTTGCTTTTGACAGTTTTAAGGGATTCTGTTTTATTCACAAGAATATCACAGAATAGTAGGATAATTCAGGGTGAAAATGACCTCAGGAGGTCTCTAGTCCAGCTTTCTGCTCAAAACAGGATTAACTATGAAATCAGGCTGCGTTGCTCAGAACATTATCCAGCCTTATTTTGAAGACCTTCAAGGATAGAGACTACACAACCGCTCTGAGTAACTTGCTCCACTGCTGGACTGTCATCATGGAGAAAATGTTTCTCCTTATGTCCTGTCAGAAACTCTCCTATGAAAATTTGTGCTTGCTGCCATGTACCGAAGGGTCTGACTCCATCTTCCTAGTAATCTTGTAGGTCCTGCAGGGCTACTGTTTGCTCCTACCCAGAGCTATCTCTTCTCTAGGCTGAATATGTCCAAGTCCCTCAGCTTCTTCTCACAGAGCAAGTACTGCAGTATCTGACCATGCCAGTGGTTCTGTACTGAATTATCTCTTTTTTAGCAATGTTTGTCCTGTACTATGGAACTTAAACTGGATGTGGTATTATAGACATAGTCTCAAACCAGTGACCGTGCTTCTGTTATCACAGCCCAGAATGCTGTCAGCCATCCCTGCTACCAGGGATCCCTGCTGGCTCAGCTTGGTATCTGCCCAGCAGGACCTCAGGCCCTCTTCAGCAGAGCTGTTCCCCGGGCAGACAGGCCCCAGTTGGTATTGTTGCCAGCAGCTCTTCCTTCCCAGGTGCAGCACTTGGCATTTTTCACTGCTGAATTTCCATTTCTGTTGTCCCATTCCTCTAGYGTCTCCAGGGCTGTCTGCATGTCAGCCCTGCCCTCAAGAGTATCATCTGTGTTCCCCAGACTGTGTCCTCTGCCAGTCTGATCAGAGTGTGCTCCAGTGTCCATTGCCCGCTCCATCGCTAGGTCACTGATGACATTACTTAGGACAAGTCCCAGGATGGAGCCCCGAGCAATTCCAGTGGTCAGCCACCTCCAAGTATGACCCATCTGCTACTCTCAGATAAGCAAGAAACTTTGTATTTTACTTTTATAAAAAGTGGAGCACAATTGAAGACAAAGTCTCTTAAGATCATTCAACACCACAGCCAGACCAGCCTCTGCGGGACTGTAAAAATGAGAAAGGTCTTTCTGCTTTCTCCATTGCTATCTATCTAGTTCTGCTCAGTAAGCAGTTTGTAAAAACATATGTGGAGTAAAAAAACCTAGCCCAACCAACCAAACAAAAAACCTCAAAGAAATCTAGAAATGCATTTTGCATTAAAGAAAACACCACAAAAAAACCCCAAAAACCCCCAAACCAAAATTAGTTCTGGTAGAGCCTTACCTATGAAAAATAAAAGTCTGCAAGAAAGTACTGTAGTACTCAACTTTATGTGACTGCTACTCAAGTTTTGTGTTGAAAGAAAATAAAATCTATTGGACAGGATACAAGTTTGCACAAAATYATTGTCTCTCACATGACTTTAGAGTGACTGGAACACATTTTATAAGTGTGATAATTTGTCAAAGACCCCCRGTTTAATGACTTATTTGTCTTGATGGTTAAATAGTCCTCTGCCTGTGGAGCAATTTGAACCTCACATTACATTTTCAAAAGTCTCAAACTCCTCTAGCAAGACTAGGCACTTCTTTGTCAGAACATGTTTCTATTCTAACTTCAAGTTTCTACCTATGTCATTTACTACCTTCCCACTCAGTTTAATTAATGTATTTCAATTAATGTGTTAATTAAAGTATTTCAAAAACACAGCACAGATTCCYTTCTTCCCTGTTTCTTTTTAGTAGGGAAATTGGTTTTCAAATGAGTATGAAGAACTGTAACTCAACACCTTGGAAAAAACTAACCAGCAACTTTCAAAAATATCCATTATTTTATCCATTTAAATAAAATATATCCAATTATATGTGTCCTGGGTTAGTCATATATTCTATTACCACCCACAAAAGCTGGATAAATTCAGTTATACACCTGGTCCCTGAGGGACTCCTTATCGCAACTGAGATAAGCACTCTGGCAAGCACCGCTCATCCTGATTATCTGATCTCAGCTAATGGTCCATTAGCACCACCCATCCTGGTTATCTGATCTCATCTAATGGTCCATTAGCACCACCCATCCTGGTTAATGGCCCGATCTTGGAGTTGGAATGTCAGAACACCATAAGGACCATCCAAGCTCAGAGGACCAAGGGGGTCATTCAAGCTCATTACCAAAGCAACCAATAGAACATTGGGAAAATCCTCTTCCATTGTGAAAGTCCCCGCCCCTGGGGGAGGTGCCAGCCAAGAAACACAGCATGAAACAAGGGTTTAGGATGGGAGAAAACACCCTCGACTTGATGGGACTCCACTCTCAGGACTCCTCCACTCTCGACGGGACTCCCGACTTGACTCGACTCGATTGGAGTTCACTCCTCAGAATTGGACTCAGCTACTCCACTCCACTACCGGGACTGTACTACCAGGTCTTTCTGCAGGACCARTGCCCGACTGGACTACACAGCTACCCCCCTGGTCAACAGGGTGTCAGGTTGTACCGTGATTCTGTCGGTTTGTTTAAGCCCATATTTCTGTATTACTGCATTTATTTTAACCTTTTTTATTAAAATTGTAATTTTGACCTAAAATCTCTTGAGGTATTTTGTGTGAGATTAATTTCCCCTGCTGGTTTACAGTCAAACCAGCACAATATGTAAGACAGAATAACATATAGTACAAGAGATGAGTGATCGAGGCTTAGAGTAATCAAGGGCAGGCAGACTGAGAAAAGTTGTTGATAAGGGAAAAGTATAGGAAACGTAATGTCAAAATGAAAGACTATTTGGCATCAGTATAAAACCTTTGCTAGCAAACAGCTCACCTCTGCCAGTCTGCCCATGCTAACAAAATGAAAGTGAAGGGGCAATACACAGTAAATGCTTTTTTCAAAAGGCAGCAGGCCAACAATTATGCTTGATTATGAAAGTGAATGTTTAAAAACTGCTTTAAAATATCAAAGAAAGGCAGCTTTACTGTAGAGATGCAAAAAATCTGCTTATGCTGTAAGATTCAGGATCTATGAGAGAATGCATCTTAATTAAACAGATGAATTTCCAGAAAGCCACTGAGGTATCTATTTGTCATTTAAGTGTCATTTTTGTACACTCCTTCAAGTGCAGCAGTGAAAATATTTATTTGGTTTTACTTTTCAAGATTGATGACTCAAATATACATAATTCTATACTTTAATAAACACAATTTCTAGACACAAATCATCTCAAGATCTTTTTCTACCAAGAGTCTTCCTGAATTTCCAGTGYAATTTAATTTCCTGTTTATTTTTTTGCTGCAAAAACTAGGACATATGTGCTGTTAGGGTGCAGGCAGCTGCCTAAGCCACTGATTAGTCTCTGGTCTAAGGTTAAGCTGACTGAATAGGACATAAGGTACAATGAGGAATGGCATGAGAAATTGCCAGACATGATGGATAATTGTGCAAGAAACCGACAGAAATTACAAATAGTGCTGTGAGGGATTCCTGAATTTCAAAGGTGGTTACAGAGAAGTTCTGTGAGAAGCAGTTCTACTTCCCAAGGAGTTGAAGGGGAGTACTGGGGACCTGCAGGGTAATAGACACCTGTGGAGCTAATACTACTTAGATAGCCAAAAGAGTAGTACTTTATGTGTATATGTGTGTGTATATATTTTTATATATACATGTAAACAAGATTATTTTTTGGTAATATCAAAASTATCAAATTTTGGTACAGATGTAGAAAAATTGGGAACAGCGGGAAAAAACTTAGAGGGCACTTTTTTTGTGAGGGGCCTGGTGTGGCGAAAGGGAGGTAAAAGTGTGCTAGAAAAAGACGATGAAAAGATGGGAAATGGCATGATAATGTGATGGGATAGGTTGCTTCCCTGCCCAGCAAGGAAACTGCTGGCATGGCAAGAACAAACAAGCACTTGCACACACTGGCATCGCTGTGGCACTGCTTGTCCAAAACCTTGTAATGTTGACATCTGTTGTGGTGTGAAACAGAACTGATTGTGTAAGGCCACTAGATGGGCCCAGGTACCAAAGTACATTTAGTCATGGATATCTTTAATGTTGATGAGGGACTCAACATCCAGGTTCCACAGTGAGGGAGGTGCCCAAGTCAGGAGGGAAGACAGCCTGTTCCTGACATGTGGCAGGGGAACAGRGCAGCCCAGGGAGGTGCCGATAGAGTCAGAACAGGTTTCTCAGCTCCTGGCATCCTCTGCCATGAGCCCTTGCTCGCTCAGATTCACTCCCTGTGGGCTCTCTGCTGGATCTCCACAGTACCCCAGACCCCACCACTTATGGAACTGGGCAGAGAATACCCATTATCCAGGTTCTGATTGGTTGAAATTCCCTTGGCACCTGGAGACTGGTGGCTGCAATAGGGCATTCCCAGACTGTTCTCCAGAAGGCTCTCTGCTCTGTRGCAACCGCACTGCTATTGAGGGCTTAGTTATGTGTGTGGCATTGGAGGGAAACACTGTGAAATCCATCCAAGCCCTGTGTCAAACTGGCACAGCACCTTCCCATCTGCCTCCAAATGCACCCTGCCCATGCAACTGACCTGGAAGCTATTGCCATGTGTGATTTTAGAGCATGTGTCCCACAAGGTTTTAAAGAGGGGACACTATTATAGAATTACAGGCATCCCCTATTTTTCCAAGGTTAGCTGATTGACCATTTAGCTAGTAGAAACCTTTTMCTTATGAATATATGTACAATAAATTGCAAGTGCAGTTCATTGATTTTTCGAATGCATTTTGAAGACTAGTAACTGCACACTCTGGTGGGAGCCTTTACAACTTCGGGAGAGCACTCTCTTTGGCCTTGCCCTCTACCAGCGACCCTCTGAAGGACAGTATGTTCACAAAAGATTAGTTATTCCTGGGCAGACAATTATTTTAAACTGTCCATGAGATGTCCCAAGAGATCTTGTTTGGTTTGAGAGAGAATGACCTTGTTTTCCCAGTGTGCACAGCTTTGGGTGTCCCAGATGATACTGTGTGATGGCAGCAGTGTAAGGCTTGAAGGGCTGGCTCTGCTACAACACCTTTGCCTTCCTGTGACACACAAGTCAGCTCAGCACAGTGATGCTAATGCAGAGAGAGAGTTTACTACTGCCTTCTTCCCCCTGCTAAATATGCCACTGAACAATATATATCAGGATTCTCTAGGAGGATTTTGCAGTGCCTACGTGGCAGGATGACATCCTGATTAGTCTGTTGTAATTGTATTTTGGGCAGTTTTTTCTTGGCACTGCCTSCTTAGCTTGAATTCACACCTTCTGCTTCCTCCTCTGATTATGCAGTAGAGAGATTTATCCTTGTTTTAATTTTCACAACTGGTTCTACTAATAATGAAAAGAGATATCATTCTCTTCATCCTACTTTTTTGCTGTCTATCTATTTTGATAACTGTTCAATTTCATTTTCTTACAGTGTTTGGAATCTTGTTTAAATGCCTCTCTCCTGGAATTGCACAATGCTGTAATWAGCTTGCCTTCCCTTTAAAAATATTAAGATAAAGCAGATTTCCCATTCCCTTGTAAGAAGAATATTGAAGAGCTTAAGATATCCTCAAACGTTGTATGAAAAAAAAGGATCATTTTGTTTAAAATGAGCTTAACCCATGATATTTCAAGGAATGGGTTCTGATTTTCAAATGCTCAGTGTTGCCAATACTCTAAATGTCTGATCAATCATGCAGGCTAAAAATATAAAACATTTTTAGAAAAAATTATGAGCTTTTGGTCCCTGGGACGAATAATATTTGATTGGTATTTYGGTTCAGGTCATTAGCTGGAGAAGCAGGTGCAAGTCATCAAAAAACTCAGGTCATGCCTATAGGTTAGTCCTACAGCTTTTTCTGTGTGTGTGTGTGTGCTTGTCTTCAAAGCAGATACTCTGATAGCAACGATCAGTGAATATAAATGTTCCCCAGCTGAACTGTCAGSATCAGGATGTCCCGGTTTCAGGTATGTGATCTGTTTTTTCACAAAAGGTATGAGAGCTCATGTAATTGACAGCAAGTGTGGCAGTTTGACAAGATGCGAGACATGCCTACCTTCTGTATCTGAGCTATAGATATGTGCCTTGTAAATAATGTGTGTGATAAAAAACAAATAGCTTAAACTCTTGTTTCCAGTCAGTGCTAGCTCAGATCCATCTAGCAGTGTTGAAAAACAAAGCAAAACAACACAACAAAACCCAAACATATGAGACATGGTAGTTTTGATTCTGTTCTCATAAAAATAGAGCAAGAAGGGTACAAAAAGATACAACAGCTATCTCTAGAGAATGAAAAAAGGACACAGATTTCCTTAGGCAAACTGTCTATTTTAAAAAGTACACAATAGTGTAAAGAGTGACTCTTTTTTTTTTTTTTTAAGACTAGCCAATTTTTACAGTAGTTTATAATAGTTATGATACAATTTTTAATACAGTTCATAATGCTGGCATTCTTGTCTAATTCTTCAGAGCATTTCATGACATCACAGAAGGTGACCAGGGTTACAGAGATATTGCATAAATTTTAAAAAAATATTTAGCTCTGCATCGGTTTGCTAAATAAGGTGTCAAAATGAAAACCCTTAATTAACTGACCTAATAATCAGGAAATCATAGAATGGTTTGAATTGAAAGGGACCTTAAAAATCATCTAGTTCCAACCCCCTGCCATGGGCAGGGAACTTCCCACTAGACCATGTTGCTCAAAGCCCCATCCAGCCTGGCCTTGAACACTTCCAGGGATGGGGCATCTACAGCTTCTCTGGGCAACCTGTGACAGTGCCCCACCAATCTCACAGTGAAGAATTTCTGCCTCATATCTAATCTTAACCTACTCTCTTTCAGTTTAAAGCCATTCCCTTTTGTCTTATCACTGCATGTCCTTGCAAAAAGTCCCTCTCTGGCTTTCCTGCAGGCCCCTTTTAGGTACTGAAAGGTGCTCTAAGGTCTAAATGACCTAATACACCATACATTCCAGTATAGGACACATCTGGTAGGTTATATAGCTAATATATAGCTATATAATAGCTAATTACAGACTAATTCCAAGCTGCCACCATCCTTGCTGGAAGTACATATGCCAAAGGCTTTTTTAAAAATTTTTCTAAGAACATTGATAAAACAATACATGACAATGTTATTGCAGTCTGAAGTAAATAGACTTTCCCCCAAATTTGCCAAATTTACTTTTGCTTTATTTACCATTTTCATTTCAATTACACATAACATTTACATGAAGAGCTATCTGCCTGTTACAGCAAACTAAATTTAAAAGGATTGTAAGAATGGGGTTTAAGCAGAGAAATGCTTTTCTTAGAGTCTTACACTAATTAACAGAAGGCAGAAGCTCTGCCTTTTAAACTCATTTCTATACTGCTGTTTGTTTTCATTAAATCTACCAAGCCCACTGGAGTAAGCAATCTCAGAGCATGAYTCCTTCCCTACTTCTGCCATTCTGTTGAACAAGTGTGCTGGTTTTAGCTGGGGTAGAGTTAATTTTCTCCACAAACCATGGCAACAGGTCTATCACCAAGCTCATGGTACACAGCACCTTGCAGGGCTAGTCCCTGGAATGACATCTACTTCAATAGTTAAAAGGAGGAGGTCAGCTTTTTTTTTGCTTACTTGAGGAAGTAATGATATGTCATAATTCCATGTGTCATTGGAAAAAGCTTTTGCTTTTGCTAATGGTTATTTAGCTGTTAGTTAAAACAGTTTCTTTTAACAAAAGGTGCTGAACTCTGATTATTCAATACTATCAATAATTTGTGTTCTCCTTTGTCCCTATGTATAAATAGATTGTTAAAATAGCTAACAATACCTATGTAATATTATGTGTTCCCTTGACACTTCTTACGCAATGGAACTTGATAAAAATGCATACTACTGTTCACRGTGGCCCTTCCCTCCACAAATATTAAATTGTAACTTTTCACTTAAATTTTCCACTGAGAACCTGAATTTCTTCCATGTCTTCAACAATCACCAAGTTTCTTCAGTTACTTATAGGGARATGGGAGTATACTGTCTTTGAGAATGAACATTTCATTAATTTCGTGGCTAAAGTAGCACAGTGTCTGGTTGGGCTACTAACTTTTTCCAGGATTGCTTATGTACCCTGCATTCCAAGTCAGTGATCTTCTGGCCATGAGCAATAATGCTGGGGAGGTAGCAGTCCTTAGACAACAACATGCTTTGGTCGGACTTTATACCTGCTCAGTGACACTGTCATCAGTTTTATGGTTTTAGTGTTCTGCAGCCTGAGCAAACTCAGAATTTCACAGGTATCTGCAGGCCAAGGTTAGAGTCGCTGCTCTTCCAGGGTAAGAAAGACTGGCTTTTGTATCAGTTTGAAATTATACATCTTTTTCACTTTTGGAAAGATCAGCCATGCAGTATAGAGTTTTTGAAACCTAAAAGGGAATTTTTATGATCACTTGCGTCAGTAAGTGGATGTGTAGACTGGGTAAAGGAGTCTTCATTTGTTCAGGAATTTGACTTATGGAAATAATTCCTTCTCAAGCTTTAATTACTCAATGACTTATTGGCTTATTAATTCAACTTGCCTTATTATGTTTCCCCTTAGAGTTTCTCACTCAGAACTTTGTTTTCCAACCAAGACTTTGAGAAAAAGCCTTAGGTTTCTTATGAGACATATAGTACTGTATACTACTGTTGAGTTCTTTCATGCTCTCCTTCTGTACCACTTTCCAAACCCACCAGGAACATACGTGACGCAAGGATTCAGACAGCAGAGCACAGGATGTTGGGATTTGAGGCAACAATGACAATAAGASAGCCTGGAATGGCAGTTGCATTGTGATTCTGTTCTCACGCTGTATCTTCTATTTGTATCTATTTTGTAGCATGCATCCTTTTGCAATACCTGGAGTGTCCCCATCAGAATATACAAAATAAGGGAGAGAACTTTTCACCTTTTTTATTATTCCATATAAATAAAAGTTAGATCAGGTTCCACACGGGAAAACAAGAGAACATAATTTGAGATGAGAGATGGGTACCTTGTCCATCCTTCTGCATTGTGGCCGAATGGACTTGATTCATTTCAGAATACAGCTGTCAGATGTCTTTACTAGGTTGCGCTTCTGTACCTAATAAAACTTTTAAAACAAGTTTAGAAACTTTTTCTGCTGCCTGAAGCATTGATATGGAGATTTCCATCCTCACAACTCCCCCACTCCCCTGAAAATATGTAACCTAAATGCAGCTGACTACAGCTTTGTATCRCTGTTTCTGCTGTTGGCAGCTCAGTAACAGAAGTACCTAAACCATGTCATAGAATCCCTTTTCTGTCTTTCTGAGTAATTATTTCCCGTCTTTTATCTCTCTTCTTCCATTCTCAATTGGATCTTCTCATGTTCCCACACTTGTCTTACTTTCTAAATMATTTTATAGCATCTCAATTACAGTTCACTTGCAAATACACAGATCTTAGGTTTATAACCCTGAGAGAGAGAATATGGAATATGCTTTTGCTTCCATAGAAAAGGTTAAAAATATCAAGTCTTTTAACATAGGAAAGTAAATGTATTATGCTTCCCCCCAAAAGCATTTTTTCTTAGTAATAGAATCTGATTCCACTTTGATAGTTAATAATCAGAGTGTTATTTGAACTTTGTAAAACTAACTAGGACTGCATGGCAGCTGTCACTTTATTTACCATCTTTGTGCAACAATAATCAGGCATCAGCAGTTTTGAACTCTAGTCATAACTACATTCACTTGCCATTTGCCAGCTACTGGAATATAAGTTAAAGAACATGATTGTAAATGTACTAAAAGGTTCAAGAGTATTAAACAGAATGTGATAGTAAGATTTAGGAAAAAATCATAGCTGCTAAAAAGCATATATTTTATTGTTCACTACTTTTCAACTTGTTATAGTACCATATTTTTCTTTCCTACTATGACAGTAAGAGACTATACATAAATAAATATTTTTCTTTTTAATTTTATAATCCATTTTTTTAGCCAGGCCTCCTTTTTTTTTGTAGTCTTATTTGGTTAGATAGAAGTTCTGTTCTATTCAGAAGTAGTTCAAATAATTTAGGTGTCTCAGTACTGATGTGCAATTAAGTAGATTACAATTGTAGCAATGTAGCAATGTAAATTCTGTTTACAGATGGTATGAGGAGGGGAAAGCCAATCTCCAGTAACAATATAGTCCAAAATTTAGTTCTGTCCTAGTTGCTTTTTAGGGTGGCCAGTTGCTGTTATTATAGAGAGCTGATACATAGGTTTGACTGTTGTCACGAATGAACGGTTTAGGTTGCTTAAAGAATCACTGACAAAGTATTAGCAAAAGTAGGTTTAACATGAATATGTGAAAGCACAACTTAATAAAGTTCGATGGCAAGGTTCCCTCTATTACTTACTACATGGATGAAACATACAAAGAAAAAGCAGCTCAGAATCAATTTAGAATGATTTACAAAGAAAGCAAAGACACAAAAGGGTAAGGTAGACCCTCCTGTTTAGTCACAAGGTTCAGAGTGGACCCTTTGCCTGATGGGTCTTAGATGAGGCTAAATCCAGTCTTAGTCTCAGACTTGGCCAACATTTTATATCTAAAGGATTTAGCAACATTTAATCATTGGTTAATTTAATATTTACAAAGCAATTAAATAAGATTTAGTACAATTACAACAGTGACTTAATTATAGATCTGAGATGGCGACATTCATACTGTACTTGCTAGAAGGTGTTTAAGTAATTCACACAGTCATGAAGACGGACATGAAGTTATATACATATATATCCAAAGGTATACACCTGTTAAAAATTCCCCTTGAGTTCAGTGAAATATTCATATTGAATGTCTTTGCATTTCTCACTGGGCAAGGGCTGAGCCTCTAGGAGTGAGGGTATTGGTCCAGGCTTCATCATCAGCTTTCGTCAATGGTCCTCTGATTATCGCAAATGTGGGGGTTCGCAAGGTCTGAGATGTGTCCCACCACGAGGGAGATGCTGGCTGCAGCCTGCTGAGGGCCAGGAGAGCTCAAAAAGCATTGCTTAGGACTGCTGTTCGTAGGGTCATGAAATGATTGCTTTAGTTGTCAATTTCCTTTCTGGCTACAATCCAATTTAGTAATTATGGAATTTTTCAAAAGTCCGGTAACAATGATGCCATTTCATTGGGCTTCTATTCAGGCAAGTATTTTTCCCAAGCTGTAGAGGATGATGAATTATATCTCTTTTCCCACCTTGGTTAGGTAACAGAAGCTCCTTATATGGATAGTGCCACCCCTGCCTTAACCATGCAAGGGTTCCCGGTGCAGTCAAGGGAYGCTTCACTGCCCAACTCATCACAGAAAGACCAAGGCCAAGGCCTAGTGGGAATTCCTGAGGTCACAGAGTGGGCCCCTGGAGCAGGGGGAGGGGAATGCCCCACCAGAACTATGAGGCTCAATTGAAATTGAAGAAATTGAGGAAATAATGGAATTTAATCCAAAGGGTTTTTCTGTGAAAACTTTTCTCTTTTAAAAATACTGTCTGTAGTTCATACATATACAGAAACATCCCACCGTGCCTGAAAACATACTCAGTGTCCCACAGTTCATGTATTCAAGTCACGTATAGTTCAGGTATTAAAGATTAAAACTCCCAGTTTAGAAATTTGCATTTAATTCTTTAAAGTTTTGAGGAACTGACTTTGATCCAGGGAAGATCCTATGGGTATCCTTACCAACACACAACCAGTGCTAGTCAGACCTATAGGAGTATTCCTTGCCTGTGTGCTGAAGACTTCACACTAAGCCATAGTATCCTAGAAAAAAATACAACTTTGCTTTTAATTGAAAAATGTTACATAATTCTTTTAAATTGCCATAGAAAGCATGTTAAAGATAGCTTTAATGAAATATCACAGTGGTCCAGGGCCATATTTTTTTTACCCAGATTCTAAAAAGAGATGAAATGTTAATAAACGGATATGGGAACAAGACAGCAGCAGTGGTTCAGGGCCAGACTTTTAATATTTGGGAAAGAGTTCCCCCCCAAAGTGAAAGTTACTTATGTAGCCAGAGGTTGTCTAAAAGGAGTCTAACAGAAGTCATCAAAGAACGTCAAAATCTGAAATAAGAGAGTAATATGAACTCAATCCCTAGTGCAATATATTATGTCTTCAAACTGTAAGATGTAAAGCAAATTTATTCACCGATATAGCATCAGCATTTTTCAGTTTTATGTGAAATGTATTTTTTATTCCTAAATAAAACACAGAGGGAAAAAAATGTTATTGAAAACATAATTTATTTTAATTTTTCTAATATTAGATTTTTTTGCTTATATGTGATTATGAAAATTCCTATGGAATATGTAGAAAATTTTGTTTTACATAGAAGCAAGAACACATAAAATAAATGCTTCTACTGATCATTAGTTTTCTTGATTTGATTCAATCTTACTAGGGAGGTATTTAAGCAGTAATTTTCTGTGCTAAAGGAATTATATATAACCTTGTTTATTATCAGGGTGAAGAAGTTTTATTATGCAGTTCAATTGTATTGAAATATTATTTCAGGTGTTAATTACATGGACTGTGGACAGCAAGTTGATCAAACCTCCTTTTAATTATAACCAGGAAAGCTATTAAGTTATTTTTCCGTTTCAACTAGAGCTTTCCTTTCCTGATGTTTAAGGCTCTTTATTATGGGTTCTATGTATARAAAAGTTTGTGCTACACCACAGAAACACAGAAAGTGGTCTAAAATGTGATTTTATGTAATGGTTGGGTACTTTTTTTTTTCTAACATAGCAATTTTCTTGCTGATGTGCTCTACTATGATTTTTGTGTACTCATTTAATAAGAATGATACCCCTTTCAAGGTTTTAAGAAAATGACTGAAGTTCTAGCATCTCGTTAGATGAGATTTAACACCAAATTCAATCCTAGAAAGAAATGCTGGGAAGTCACATTATATTCCCCTTCAAAGGCAATTGATAATTACAGCAGTGTAAGAACATCTAGAAAAACCTCCATTTACTAGCAGGTGCTTTTTATATTTACTCTTACAACAGTACATTTTTGCAGGGGTCTGAGTCTGCTTTATCTTCAAATCTTCAAATGGTGTGAGAGAGGTTGTCATATTTAATAAAAAATTAGTACAGTAAAAATATGTTACTTTTTGCCATGACATGACACCTTTTTAAGAATCTGTGTGTTACTAAGCCATCACACAGTTTGCTTTATTTGGTTCTCAGAACTTCAAAGTACTGAAAGCAACATAATTTTATACAAGCCTGGGGCTAGAAATGCCGTGCAATAAACAAATGCCGAGGTGATTCTATGCATCTTATCCTCCATTAACACAGATCTAGAAAAAAAAAGCTTATGAGCCTCTTTTATTAAAAATGAAGCTAATACACCAGGTTTTGTCCTAATTTTTCAGAAAGCCTAAGGAAACGTTGCACATTGGCAATACTTCTGTTTTGCTTAGCATATTACAGCTTTGTTGTCCCGTGAAGGCAGTGGTGCTTTAGGCAGTAGATTTCCACCCACGTGGAGTTTACAGGAGTGTCAGGACTTACACAGTGAGCACGGCTGTACTTCAGTATTACTTCCATGAATATATTGTCTCCTAGAGAAGGCAGCACTTGAAAGGCTTGGAGAAGGTAAGATGAGAAAAAAGGTTTTAAAGGCAGCTTTGAAAACATTTATAATAATGAAAGAATGAAAGAAAGAGAGAAGAAGAGAAAGAAAAAAATGAGATTTAGAAAAAAAAAAATATTGATTTTCCAGCTGTATAGCAATCCTTCAGATCCCACATCTGCCCCTCTTCATTTTATTAACATGAATATCATTTTTTTGCATTCAGACCTAGATCATATTAGACAGGAAGACAGAAATATTCTTGGAGGGCTGATTACCCAAAATCAAGACTTTGATCTCTTTTGGTTATTGTAGGACCAGTTTTCTCTTGCAAAGATAAATTAAAAAAAATAACCCAGCCCCCAAAGTCCAATCTGGAAGAGTCTGGGTTTTTTTTCCATCCTATCTAATTGTTTATTTAGCCAAGTTGTGAATTGCAAAATTCTCAAGTGTTTTCCATTTCTGGGAAAAAGAAAAAGATTTCAGCATTGAAAAACATTTTTGAGGTATTATTGTAGAACATGCCTCACAAGCCAGTTCTAAATATCTTTAAAAATTTCTGTGCTTGGAAATGGGCATAATCAATCTTAGAAAAGGGAGAAGTAGTTTCTGGCTAAATMTTGAGATAATACAAATAGTTTGATTAAACACTGTTTCCTCATTTAATATTCTATAAGGCACTATAGGGATAGATGACAAACTGCGTAAAGTTTTTGCATATTTACAATGAAGTTTGCCACTGAATCAGGAAAAAAAAAAGACAAAAAAAAGGAAAAAAAAAAGTGTTGTCTCTGGGCTAGGCTTTGATTCTAAGTGTGAACGTGTCTTTTCAGGGGAGAAATTGCATGTATGATCCATCTACCTTCCTTTGAATTCCACAATGGGATCAGATTAATAGTTATACCACTCGTGGCCCTGGTTCAAATTTATTTCTCTCTACAAGTGATCCTTCACTGCTGTAGCCAAGATGCAAGTGTGATCCAGTCATCTTTCTTCCCCTGGGATGCCTGCTGCTTCTCATGTCTTTAAGCTATAGTCTTGTATGTAATGCATGGCAATGATCTATGAAGGGGAGCCACATTTTATTTCAGGCTCCCTAGAGGTCTGTTTGCTATTTTCCTGCCAGTTTCTTCTAAAAGTGTTTTTGTAMTCTGGCTCTAGAGTTGTGACTTTACTTCCAAGCAAATACTTGATAGGATCTTCATATCTCTCTGTGAAACATAACCTGCAGTGCCTCATGCAATTGCCACTGCCATAATTTCTTTCATATTGAAAGGGCAGTAACAGAGCTYGCTAGTGACTGGACATGCTTATTTACACTTTCTGTGAATGGAAGACTAATAGCATGTTCTCAGTTTCCAAATTCCCTTCTTACTTCATTGTAGTGAATATTTTCTATTCCTCTGTTCTTAGCTTACTCCTAAGTTTTGCTAGGAGTACTCTTACTCCTCCTGTTTGGATCTAAATGGACTGTGAAATTTCTACAGCAAATATACAATTTGATTGGCCCTTTTTCAATTCTAAATTAAGAAATTGTAGCTATTCTTTACTCCTAGTACATCCGTAGTGTGCACATTCTTTTCTTACTACACAGTTTTCTACCTGTATAGGCATTTTTATGTATATGGCTTAGATATTTATCAGTCCCCTAGAAAGAAAATATGGGGAAAATTTTCTGATATAATTTATTTCACAGATATCTTTGTGTGAAATATTCAGCTCTCATTCTGCACAAATGAAAATACACAACTTCATTAAATAGCCCTTCTTAATAATGTTGATCTTTCACAGTTCTTTGACAAAGGGTGCAGAGAAACAGAGAGATRACTAGTGTCAGCAAGAGAGAGGGATGTCATAATTTCAAGGTATGTTTATTTACATAATATTAAAGAATTTCAAGAAGTCTATATATATTCAGGCTTTATAGACTATTGATGAATTTTAACCTTATATTTTACAATGATACTTCTGATTTTACAGCCTCATGACTTATAGCAGAAGTTTCATGATTTCCAAA
Organism: Amblyornis subalaris; assembly: GCA_018881555.1. Lineage (NCBI taxonomy): Eukaryota > Metazoa > Chordata > Aves > Passeriformes > Ptilonorhynchidae > Amblyornis > Amblyornis subalaris. Next base: position 6,286,415 of record JACAXG010000020.1, read on the forward strand.
ATATTTGTGCAATTTTTGGAAAAAACCCACTGCTTTTCCCTGTGAATGCAGCCTATCACATAGAACCTCTAGTTTTTTTCAAAACTTCAAGGGTCTAGGATCAAACTATTAGATGGAATATTAGTTAGGAATGGAATGTTGCTGGTAATGCTAGCGAGACAAACTTGAAAATGTAACGTCCCAGTTTTTCTCAGTGGCAAAGTCTGTGATTTTCTCAGGCATGATTGGTCTTTGAAATCCTTTGAATTCATTTTTGAAGTCTGAAAGTCAGAAATACTGAATTCTCTCACAAAAATTTCCAAAAACTTTTCAAAACCAAAGTAAATCCAAAACCAAGAGTCCAAAGTAAAAATTTTTGTACAGAAGCCTTTTGAAACATTAGACTTTAAAGCACAGGAAAAAATTCTGAAGATTCCTTTTGGAGTCTTACTTCTTACTCAGTAGGACTGAAATGAAATCACAGTTTAAATTACAGTGTTGTCTTCTGAATACATTTCAATAAAATCCATCCACCTCCACAAAGCAATGAAGATTTATATCAGCATTATACAGGTTTGATGTTAAAATTATGAACTTTAAATCTCAGAGTCACATGCCTTAATAGATTTAACACTTATAAATCTTTTAGAATGGCACAAAATGGCATCATGATTATACAATTATATCATCAAAGTCTGAGGATTTCTTCCTTAAAAAATAACCCTCTGAGGCAGGATTTAAAATTTTAAAAATTTTATTCAAGTAATTTTCATATTAACTGGATTTGGAACTAATAAAATGACTAATATACTTACAACAATTGTAAACTTTTGACATATTTGCAAACTATTGCATATTTACATAWGCATTGCCTTCCATCTACATTTTAATTTGCTACCATGAAGTATGTTTTGCATGTTTTAATATAAAATGTGCATATAAAACCATACACACGTCAGAAGTCTTTATAAGATACAAATGGAGTCCACAGTGACTTTTTTTTAGCATAATACAGTATTGTGGATGTTGCAAATGAAATTAGCACTGCACACTTTTTGGTAAGACATAATTGCATTAACTCCACAGACTCATGAAGAAGTAAACAGGCATTTTGTTACCTGATTAAGTCTTGATAATGTTTTGAATAACTGAAATCCATTTATCTGCATTTTAAAAGATGTTGATTGCATTGGGTAACCCTGCCTATATTATCTATCATTTTTGGTCTACTTTCATTTGCCTGAATTTTCCAGATTTGCAAATTGTTGTATTTTTCAGAATGTTTGTTTTCCTGTACTTCACTTGGGTTCATGTCAGTGTTTATGCTATACTGGTACAACATACAGCAGTTTCAAGTGTTCTGCTCTTCACGACTAGTAGCTCTAACAGTTATGACTTAACTGTCTTTATAGAGACAGTAAAATGTTCAGCCACTAAAAGTCATCATTACTGATGACAGATGGAATCTATGTGCACTTGTGGTATTTTTCATGTGTCTATGCAGTTTTTTTCTTTAGACTTCTGTTAAGGCTGAAGTTGTTTCATAACCTATAAATACATGACATATCAGATATTGCAAGATGAATCTCAGTATGTAATTTATGTTAATAAATTAGAATTTTTTTTCTATGTCGAATGCACTAGATAGTTTTTCTATTAAATAACAGCTTCAATATTAAAGCTTACTGAGTTAAAAACAACGCTCCACATAAGAGCAGAGTTCAGTCTTTTCCTTTGGTCATTATTCTGTCTATACCAAAGTATATTACATTTGCTTGCATTTTATACATTATATATGCTTTGTGCACGTGAGCACAATATGTTTTAACTAGACAGGATACAGCTTAACTACTGTTTTAAATCTCTCGAATTTCAACTGAACAGCTGTGCCTGTACCATTGTGATGAAGAAAACGCTGCTTCTAGTCAGTTCGGTTTTCATAATTTGTGTTCTAGACCCCTATCCGTGATTTATTCGAGTGATACTTCTGAGGAGAGTCTGATTTATAAACATCAAAATATAACACTGAATCTCATCGTGGTTTACAACTATGCATAGTTGTATTGAGGCAGGGCACAGCCTTGTTTGGTGTATAATTCTGAATGTCATATGGCTGCAGAGGTCACAGGATCTATGTGACATGGCATACAGTTATCTATAGATATCTAGATAGATATATAGATATATAGATATATCTATAGATATCTATCTATCTATATATAGATAGATATCTATATCTAGATATCTATAGATAACTGTATGCCATGAATATCTATAGATAACTGTATGCCATGAAATACAGTATCAGAGACAAAAGGATAACAACTTGGTATTTCATCAGATCAAATTTATTGTCTTATCATCTTCTTTATATGGATGAGGCAGGAATAATCTCTGGATTAAAGCAACGTCGTTCTTAAAGTGAGATACATGACAGCTCTTTTTTAATTAACTTGTTGAAAGAACTAAATATGCACATATTGTTCCTGACAATTCTGGAAAAAGTTATCCTTTCAAAACCTTTATTATGTTTTTGACTAGCATCAGCAATTATCCTTAGACATTCTATATTGTTCATACATGTTACTRAGAATKACAGAAAAGAYTGGTATTGTGACAATATTAGTCACAATCATTACTGGGAAGCATTTAAATGCCACAAGAAGAAGTTTGATATAGAACTTCAGAATGGCATTCAGCATGTGTGTATCACAATAATACGACTTTTTTCGAAAAGGAACTGAGGATTTGTTAGCGTATTCAAATTTTAAGCAATGAACCATATGAAGCATATTAAGTTGTTTATGATTTAGATGAGTACTCAAAAACATTTGTAAATGGATTCCAACTGGCATCTGTGAATAATCTCTGCTGATGTTGTGGTGGAATGCATCAAAGTAATCGGCATGACAAGTTCTCCCTATTTTCATAATTTTATTGTCATTTATTCCTCCCCACTCCAGTCTTGCTTTATCTTGAATATTTGTAGCAAAACTGAAACATTACATTCAATTTCAAATGTTCCTAGTGATTCAAAAAGTTGTCTTGGAGAATCACCATAAGAAAATAATTTTTTTCCTAAATGCATTTTTTTAAATGACATCGTAACTAAGAGCAACATTTGAGAGTGCAGACGGGTATTCTCCTCAGGTGACACAGGGGCACATTTAATATCTTTTCAATGCAGATGAATTCATAAGAATGAATTCATATGAAATCATATTCTTCTGATAATGAACAAGATAGCCCTTACCTCATTTCTACCACTCAGCCAAAGTTGAGGAGGCATTGTCAGTCCACTGGGTGCACAAAACTTCACTACAAGTTACACATCAGGGATTGATGAAAAATTAATCTCCATGGCTTCTCAGTTGCTCACCTCTTACTGTCTGACAAAATCTCAAAGATTCTCCTGACTATAAACCAGATGTACGAGAAATATTTCCAGCTCTCTCAAACAAAGCAATTAGAACTGCTATAGATCTGTCAGTGTAATCTCATTTAATGTATTTCAGAGCTCACACTTTGTTTATATTTCACTCCATTTTTTTGATAGATTTCCCATCTACTGGGTATTGGTTTTGAATAGTATATTTGATAATTCAGGCTACATTGAACAGACAGTGATGTGGTGCTTGTCAGAGGGACTTTTTACAATGGCATGTAGTGACAGGACAAGGGTGAATGGCTTCAAACTGAATGAGAGTAGATTTAGATGAAATATTAGGCAAAAATTCTTTACTGTAAGGGTGGTGAGGTACTGAAACAGGTTTTCCAGAGATGTTGCGGATGCCCAGTCTGTCAAAGTGTTCAAGGCCAGGTTGGATGGGGCTCCAAGCAATCTGGTCCAATGAAAAGTGTCCCTAGCCACATCAGGGGGCTTGGAACTGGATGACTTTTAAGGTCCCTTCCAACCCAGGCCATTCTGTGATTCTGTGATTCTTTGATCTTACACAGACTGTAGTAGATGAGAAAAAAAAAAAAAATCTAGGAAAAAAAATCAGTTTAAAGCACACAGAGGGACTTAATTATTCTTTTTCTCCTTACCTTCTAATAAAGTTAATATGAAATATATTTTAATTCATTTTATTTTAAAGAACAGTTTCTCATGTACAAGTAGTTTGGATAGAAAAAACTCATTCCCATATAGGGTTGAAAAACAACGTAATTTCAAAAATTACCCATTATAAATCAAAAAATGAAAGTCCATTTGAGTTTCAGACCATAAATATTTCATGGGAACAGAGAATGGTTAAGGCTGGAAGGTATCTCAGACAGTCATCTTGTCCACCCTCCTGCTCAAGACAGTTGCCCAAGACCATGTTCAGTCACTTTTTTAATATCTCCAAGGATGGAGATTCCACAATCTCTCTGGGCAAAAAAAAGTTTTTCTTTTCATGTAGACAGAACTTCATGTCCTCCTGTTTAAGATGAATGCATAGTTTTTTCCTCCAAAATGCTGATTTCCCCTAAAAGAAAAACAAATAGGTCCTCCCAGAAAAACATATTGCTAACAGCCAGTTATTTCCTGATTGTACCCTGATAAACAACCTTCCTAATTTATGTATATAGCATTGTTTTGTTTTACTTTCTAGACATGGATGGAACTGAACTGAGAGATGTTCTGTTAACAGAAAGACAAGTTGGTTTACAGTTTTTCCAGAGAGAACTTTGAGTTTATTTGCCCCTCCCAAACTGTCCAGTAAAAGTAACTAGAATGATCAAATCCTTGATGCATGAAATAAGCATATTTACGTATGATGTCACTAATTTGTGCAAATTGAATGTTTTGTTAAAAGATGTTCCCCAAATTACCTTAATTCATATAGGGAGAGGAAGGCAAAATGTATAAAATGTAAGTTACTAGAAGGCAGTGTACTGTTCTAAAACTGTGAAAGAATAAGAATAGGCATGGAACCCTGAAAAGTGTGGAAATAAGGACATGAGGCTGTACATATTTTCTAGGGATTAAGCTATTTTCATTAGTAAGTCAATCAATACAAAACATGCATTTTGTCCATTTTTTTGAGTTTAATTTAATATCACCACACTGAAAACCAAGAGACTTTTATAATCCTGGGAGTGTAAAATAAATGAACAGAAATGCACTGTCATGTCTGATTTTTTAATTAAGACAATTCCTTTAAAAGGTCCCCACCATGTTTTCAATTATTTTTAACAAGAGAGTTTTTTATTCAGAATTGCATTATTAAACACATTATGAATTACAGTAATATTTAAAAGCTGTAGGAAGTGTCCCATATGATTAGAAAATTCATCATTTTTTACAGCGATATGGAATTAGAAGACAGTTTTATAGAAAACTGAAAGTACATTACCAAAAGCCATAACAAACAAACAAAAACTAAAATAAGTACCAACATTATTAGAGAATAAAGCAGTAGTTCTGCAATCAGTYCAACAGATGTTTGAGCAGATAAGTGATGCTATGAAGGAATTTCACATGCTGAAAATGGAGTTCAGATATGATTGTTTGCAATGCTGAGACCTGTGTTTTTTGCTTTTCAACTTTATCACCCTACTTTAATAATGCTGAAATAAATATTGTCTATCCAGGTAACTTTGAGCATAAATCTAGTCATGTTAATAACGGGCTGTGACACATTCAGACAAATGTTTGTGGTACTTAAGGACACATGCCACAGTCGCTGACATAGTTAAACATAGAATACAATATGTAAAAGGAAGATAAAAGAAAGACATTTTGGGGCAAAACCCAAAGAAGCAATATAAATATTTCCTTAGAAGGAAATAGGTAAAAAATTCATATTGGCTGAGAGACCTTTAGGCAATAACATCACATGTCATCCCCAGGAGCATCTCAAGCTTGCAGTAAGACTACAGCATGTAAGAGAGCTTTTGTTTAATTTGAAAATAGCTCAGTTTAGAAAGCTGTATTCAAACAAAAATTCCCTGGATTTCGATAAGTTTGCCTAAGAAAACAGTATGAAGTAGAAAAAATAAACAGGAGAAAACAATCTCCTTTCTGCATACTTCTTAACCACGTCTCGTTCCATCTGAAATCAGTGACAGAGCTGAATGCTACAGAGCATCCCTTTAAGCAGCCCCTTTGAGCTGGTATAGCTGRGACAAATGGGTAGGCAAAAGTGGTATCCTGAGATACACGGGGGCTGACAAAGACTGTCATGAGAAGCAGCAGAGTGATGGTGAAGACACTGCAGCTCCCAGAGTTCTCCAGTCCCCAGTGCAAACTCAAATGTAGCCTGCTGTGGACACTCCCACAATCCCTCCCAGACTTCCCCAGTCCACATCAGGGGATTTGTTGCTCTTAAGCATTTTTTGCTTCATTTCATGTAGTTCTGTATTATTCCATTAGGCTGAAACAGAAAAAAATCCTGCCACACACAACTCTAGAGAGTTTCCTAACTGTCAGCCCAGAATTTCACAGCAACAGTGGTGGTTCAGTAGTGATTGAGTTGAAGAGGGAGGGAGGAAGTCTACAGGCAGATCTTTTGGGACCACAGTTGGAGGGATGCTCTGGATGGCAGAGAGACCTTCCCTATCTTTATTCAGACTTTTTGCTTTAATATCTTCAAGTATTTTTTTCCTTAGCAAACCAGTTTTTGTCCTCCAGTAAGTGCAAATGATGGTGTCCATCATAAGCTCTGTTCAGAATGACCAATAGGAAGAGAAATTCTGCTTCCTACATTCCGTATCTGTTTACACACTTTCAAAAGTCTRTATGGTGCCTTTCCTAGATCTTTCACTACTTCCATCATCATTCATAGCTATAAGGTACATAGGCTCAATACATATACCATATTTAATATACTACTTTGAACTGTCAGGTCTGGTACAGAGATGAAGCCTCTAATCTTTCCTTTTCCCACACTTTTTAATTCCTTCCACAGGGAAATTTACCATTCCTTATTCTCTGCGGTTTGACACTCCATTTATTTGTGTGAAAAATGAAGCAAAGTATTCTTTCAGGCTGTCAGCTACAGTATCTGTCACCAGCTTCCCACTCATCCCTTAATGGCTCAAGTAATTCCTGACAGAGCTCTTGGCTTTTTATATATTTAAGTAGTCTGTCATGATTTATATTTAATTCCCTTGCAACACTGTTTATTATTTTAATTCCCAATTTTGTCATTCTACATTTCTCTTGCATATCTGACCACAAAGAAAAAATCATGGACATAACACCTAGAGACGTAAAACCTTAAAAAGTGGGAAAAAAAAAAAAGAAATGTAGTGAAGTAAGCAATAAGAGTGATCAGAATACCTGGTCTTTATCCAGATCCTTAGGCATTCCATGTTGACAGCAGTGAATGAAGAACCATTTCAGATAAAGTCCTCCCAAACCCTCATATTTTTCAGCCTATTTTTGATTAATCTATGGAGAAACTTCCATAGATTTCACAAAACCTTGAAAAATACCTTCTTCTGAGCTTGATTTCAGCTCAGAAACTTTCAGCAGAGTTTTTATTTGGTTTGTTGTAACTTAATCTACAGAACCCTAAGCCTCTAGGAACAGTACTCTTCATAGTAAGGACTGACTTCACATCAGTCCCGCACTGCTTCACAGTCAGCCAGCACTTGCTCAACAACGAATAGCCTTCCAGGAATTTCTCACATTACATCTCAAGGAATAGTCAATCTCCTTGTATGAGTTCCACCTGCCCAGGGTGTCCCCACCAAAACCTGTAAGCCAACAGTTTTCCCTCTGTTGCTCAGTGATACACTTTTGTGGGAAGAAAACATACAGTAATCTACAAAAAAAAAGACAAAAAATATTGTCCATGAAAACAAAACCTGTGTAGATTTAATGCGATTTAGTCTTCCAGTCTCTATGCATACTTGTGATRTTTATTTATTTACATAGAATTATTTAATAAAATACTGACGCCGTGGTAGTCTTTAGATTCCTCCTTATTTTTCTCAGTGATTATCATGTACTTCATGTTACTTTTTGACATATCTACTATCCACTTTTTATAAACTGATGCATATATTGAATTAGAATGCTACAGAAAATGATGTATGATCATATAGTCACAGAATGGCCTGGGCTGGAAGAGAAAAAGATCATCTAGTTCCAAGCTCCCTGATGTGGACKGGGACACCTTCCACCAGACCAGGTTGCTCAAGCCCCCATTGAACCCGGCCTTGAACCCTTCCAGGGATGGGGCATCCACAGCATCTCTGTACAACCTGTTCCAGTGCCTCACTACCCTCACAGTAAAGAACTTCTTCCTAATATCTAGTCTWAACTTACTCTCATTCAGTTTGAAGCCATTCCCCCTTGTCCTGTCACTACATGCTCTTGTAAACAGTCTCCCTCCATCTTTGTTGTAGGATCCCTTCAGGTACTGGAAAGCTGAAATTAGGTCACTACACCAGCATGTGAAGGACACAGACCTATTGAATCGGGCCCAGAGGAGGGTCATGAAGATGATCAGAGRATTGGAACATCTATCCTGTGAGAACAGGCTGTGAGAATTGGAGGTTGTTCAGCCTGAAGAAGAGAAGGTTCCAGGGAGACCCTTTTGTGGCCTTTCCATTCTTAAAGTGGCCTACAGGAAACCTGAACAAGGAATTTTTACGAGGGCATGTAGTGATACGACAAGAGAGGATGGTTTTAAACTGAAAGAGCATGGATTCAGCCTAGATATAAGGAAGACTTTTTTTTACAATGAGGGTGATGAAACACTGAAACAGGTTGTCCAGAGAGGTGGTAGATGCCCTTTTGCTGGAAACGTTCAAAGTTGGGTTGGACAGGGCTTTGCAAAAGTTGATCTAGTTGAAGATGTTCCTGCTAATTGCAGTGGGGTTTAACTAGATGACTTTTAAAGGTCCCTTCCAAGCCAAACCGTTTTATGATTCTGTTTTTGTTTAATTTCTCTTAAAACCTCTCACTGGTGCCAGAGACTGTATCACAGGTTATGGTGAGATCTGATACTCACTTGAAAAAACCTTTGTAACTGCAAATGAACATACATAATTTTTTTAATGTATAAAATATTTTTGGCTAAAACCTGAAATATAATACTAGAAAAAGTAATTTATTGGTTGAAAACTGGTTTTGGAAGCCAGACTGAACTATGGCAGTTGAAAAACCTGTACATTTTTAACACTGACTGCAATGTGTTTCTACATGCTCTTTTGCTGTTCACATTAGTTCCACTGAAGTCATCGTCTGGGCAAAGGAAAAATACACATTAATGACAATTTTTTTYCCGATTTATCAGTATGTAAATCATGTGTATTACCCAGCTCTTGTGGCCATTCAAAGACAGGTGGAAACTGTCTATTCAGTTCTAATCAAAGTTAGAGTGATTCTGTGATATYTCTACAGACAGAGAATAGAAATAGAATATAATTATGTCTGGCAGGTTTCTTTAAAGGTATTGAAGCATCTAAGTTAGGAAGTAAGTTACTTGCCTCAGTTCTCTGCAGGCTCAAGGAAGGGAAAGAGGTGAATTCCCTCCATCGATAAAGGGAGTATTGGAGTATTAGTCAATTACATTCTCAGTTCAGATGGGTTGAATTAGGAGACAAAACTAGAAATATACTGGTTTTACACATAGCTTCCTCCTGCAGTTTTCATTTACATTTAGTGTAACTTAGCCACCTTAGGGCAATCAATGCCTCACAAAGCAATTTGGATACCAGATATGTCAGATGAATAATCTGCTTTTATTATTCTGCACTAATATACTACAGTTTAACAATCTCTCTTGCCCTGAAATACTATTTCAAGATAACTCATTTTTTGTTCCTTGGAGTGTATGTCCAACAGTAGATTCTGCTCTAGCTTTTAGACTAGTACTCTTTTCATTAACTGCATGGGAGTCTGAGTGTAATACTGCCTTTGGATTTCAGACCATTACAAATTTATGTTCCCTGTGCTGTAAACTGAGTCTTCTTCTTACCTTTTCCGATTCTTTAATGAGTTTTGTCTTAAAAAAAAAAAATTGACACATAATGGTCAGCAACATATAAAAATCTTGTCTCAGCTTCTATTTTAGTCTCTTTAGCATGAAGGCACACTAATGGGATGAAACCACMCAAGAAATATTTTTTTCTTTATTTTTAGGAGCTCTCAACAAAAAAACCCCATTGTCTGTACAGATTTGCAGTTATTTTTAACTTTTATGTAAAAATTATTTTGATCATGAAACCTTATCAAATTAGTGTTTAACTTCCATCATAGCAGTATTACAGTGTTTCATGTAATGAGAAATCCCCCACTGAGAGGGATTTGTAAATGAAGAGTGACATTCATTGCAAGAAATCTGCAGGTGCAAATAGAAGCTGTTGGTGTTGCTATTCCATAAATATGGTCTTTTCTTCTTCAGCAGAAGTATTGCATTGGGGAGAACCATGTAATACAAAGAAATAATGAGGAGAAATTAAACATTTTTGCATTTTACAATGATTAAGTTTTATAAGGGCATGCATTCTTCCTTGCATACAATTAAAGGATATTATGAAGTTCTGTAAAATAGAAATCAATATAAAGAGGRATCTATGTCGGAGGAGTGTATTATTTTGAAGCTGGCTTTTATTTTCAATGTAGTGTACAGAAAGGAAGAAAGAGATCATCTTGCTAACCCTTAGTTTTTAATTGATGTGCAATATGGAGAGCAGATTTTCCAGTGTATCATGAACAAAACAGAAATTGAAATGGTCATCCCAGCTTTAATTCCACTTATGTGATTATCCATACTGGAGTTTCTAAAACTATTTAATTCATGTCACTCTTTCCTACAAGGTTTTGAAGGGCTGATGTTAATAAGAGTAAAGAATGAAAAGCAAAAATATGAGAAATATATTCTTCTTTATAATACCAATTAGTTACAAAAAGAAAGGAAACCGCTACGGTAAACATAAACATATAAGAGAATCACTCGTCTTTGTTTGCAGTCAGTATAGAGAAATGGGCACTTGGAAGTAGATTTGTCTCCTACAAGGATGCAGTTCCAAGCATTAAATACATTTTAGATAATTAAAGTAAATGGATATTAATTGTAGTCATTTGAAAAATAATACTTTAATTAAATGTCAGTTTCTGTAAGCACCATATAGGCTAATTGAATGCCCTCTTAAAATAGGCTTCTCTCACCTGGTAACTAAAAGAAACACAACTATTTAAAAGAGTGTCTTCTATTTGTAYGTAATTTTTTAATTTATCAGCAGCTTCAATTGTAGACCTTGATCAGCAGTTCTAAAATTTTAGATTTATTGAAATAACATATGACATCTTTCAAATAMTGTGAGAACAATATAAACACATATATTAATTCTGAGTTATCTATTGAGAACATTTTAGATAAGTTGTCTTCATGTAATCTTTGTAAGTAGTACTTACCAGATTTTAATGCTGTGAACTCCCCATCTCCAAATGCTGATAATGTGAGCTGTTTTGTACTAGAAGTTGAGTTGGTGCCTAGTGAAGTTCTTTGATAGCTCCCAGAATCAAATCTCAAATTTCAGCCACACTGGAAGACCTGGAAAACCAGCAGTAACAAACTTGGGAGTTGTTTGTTAGGCTTCTTGCCATTCTTTAATAGTTATTGCTCAAGGACATGATAGAAGGTTATGYCATTATCCTGTCATATGCAATGGCTCCACTTGTTCTCTGGAAAATCCAGACATGGTACTGCCCAATGTAAAAAATAAATTTTCAGATTTGATTTAAGAACAAGGCACTGACTAACATCTATGAAGTTATACTCTCTTTTCAAGAAAACCCTATTATATTAATGAAAGGCCTTATGAGAACTCAATAAGTCAAWTTTTTTTATATCGCCATTAAGAAATTGTATCAGATCATTGATTTTTATCTAATTTTTGATCCCTTCATTAGTAATTTTCTACTAAGATGAAGAATACTTCCTTAAAGTATAATTCAGAAAACACTGATCTTCAGTTTATGTATAAATTTGTTACTAATAAATGAAGCAAACAAACCGGAAAACCAGTATTGCAACTTTGACAATAAGGAATAATATTTTACAATGAAGAAAAAAAATCTGAAATGTGTGAGAGTTTAACAAGTTAAACTCACTTTGTTTAATTGCAATCTATTTAAATAAGATTTTTATCAGTTCTGGAAAAACTAACACCAATTTGCAAAGGACTAATATAGGATAAAAAATAAAGAACATGAAAGGAAGACTAGACATAGAGGGAAACTGGTGATGTGGCCTCAAAATAGGAGGCCAATGGCAGCAGAGAAACCAATATGTATCTGCCAGGATAAAGTAAAAAATAAACACTATGAAAACAGAGGAGACTGAAGGTCAGATAGTTTTATTGATTAATATTCAGAAATACCCATTTACATCAATGCAAATTTCTACTTAGAACAGGACAGCCACTGAATAGCTAAAGCACAACTCTCACTGTGATGCTGCTCCACTGAGGGGCTTGCTCCATGAAGTTACAGATTGTTGAYGTATGAGATCACCAATCATCCCATACTATGGCACACGGAACTGATGAAAGATACAACCACGGTCATCCTTACCACTCTGAGAACAGTATTTGTCAGTTCTCCAACCTCCRAATGTGCAGCAAGATCGCACAACCTTTTAAAGTAGAATACAAAATCCTTCCTGCAGCTTTTTTGAATGAGAAAACTTAGCACCTCCCTTCTTTTGGAAATGTAATTTGACATTTTGACAGCTTATCTTGGTTTGAAAGACAGGTGTCTGCCAAGGAAGGTGGGAAACCTTCCTGGGATAGAGAGGATGACCCCCCTCCCTCCAAATTATTATATCCTTGAAATTATGGGGCTTTCAGGCAAAGATGTGGGAAAAAAGAATAACAATTCTTTACTACTAGGATTATCTATCTATCTTTCTATATATATAGCAAGACAGATAAACGGCAACAATAAAAGAACAGACAAACCCAGTAACAGTCCTTCCTCTGTCATTGGGTGGTTCTGTTGAGGCTGTGGTGACTCCCCCTCGGCTGCAGGGGGCCCTGTGGCACGAGAGCAGTGACCTCTCCACGTGGCAATGGYGGCTTGGGCAAGAGGGAGAGGGAAAGGGGAGATGGCTCCCGGTGTGAGCCCACRGGGGAGCAGCCCAGCTCAGCACCAACCTCGGCAGCGGGCAGCAAGCAGCGCAGGCAGGCAGGCCTGACTGGGGAGCGATGGACCTCGGTATCACCCACCGAGTGGCCAGCAGAAGGCAGGAACAGCAGAGATGAGCAGACCCAGGCGCCGACCCACGTGCAGCAGAACCCGGGCTGGCGACAGAGAGCGGCAGAGGTGAGCAGCTCGGGGCGGCAACAGTTACAGCATAACGCTGCACCCTGTGCCACGGCGGGACCCCTGCAGAGACGTCACAGTGCAGCAGCRTTCTTGGAGCAAAACCAGCACTCACTGCACACACGACCGTCTGAGCCGAACGCTGAGCCGAGCCGAGAAGAGACCAAGCCCCACCTCCACCCCCTCCTGCTAAAGTCTGGAAGTCTTTTCACCTCTCTCGAGGTTAAGCTGCAGCCTCTGGGGAACAATCCCCTGGCCAACACTCCCAGCTCTTGCTTCTCCAGCTGGGGGAATTATTATGGCATGTGGATGTGCCGGCAACCTTCTTTGTCTCTTAAGTACCTCTCATTCTGGGTGATCGCTGTGGCACGTGGGTGTGCAGGCAACTTTCTTTAAGTATCGCCCATTAGTTCCCGGGCAATCCCTCTCTGCTCACACAGGTGTCCCTGCTAGATGAGGCAAAAAAAAATTCATTTGTCAAACCCATAACACAGCTGTTTGCCTGGTTGTCAGAGATATCTGCCCTGGTGTAAATGTAATTAATATGTACTCCATTTGTAAGTCTCTAAACAATCTTTGCTTACATAAGCATAGTAGTTATAGGTTGAATGTCAGCTGAAAGTCAAATTCTCTCATCATTTTTCCACTAACGTGTATACAATTATAAGAAAATGCTTGAACAAGGATATAACATTATATAATAAAAATGCATAATTAGGAGGAGAGAAAGAATGGATGTGGTAAGTAGATGGAGGGATGGAAGTGGTGAAAGCAGAGTCATAGAACAGGCTGGTGTGACAATGAGTAGATTTTTGAATGTTCTAATAAGTCTTTATCTTAAGAATTTATTCAAATGCCTTGAATACTCTTGTAAAACTTCATTAAGAAGTCAAAACGTGTTTGTAATATAATCTTTATGCTTACAGTGCTTATGAAGAGATTCCCTAAAGTGACATACTTTCTTATTTCTGCTACATCTTTTATTTTAGTGTTCTACTGCTGTGGTATATGGCTTCTACAGCACAGTTATAACTAGTATTTCAAAATTATTTTCCATTATATTGATTAGAGCCTACATCAAATATTTTCGATCTAATTTGGGCATCCTTCTAAATAGATAGTATAAATACAATGGAAAGATGCAAATAATAAAGCAAGTAAATATGTTTAAATTTACTATTATGGAAGACTATTTTCTCTGTGGTGAAGAATATTCTGGTAACTTGGACAAGAGTTCAATTCCATCATTAGTGGAAATCAAGTATTTCAACTACATATTTCTTTGAAGAAACGAGTAGAGAACACAACACAGAATTAAATCTTTGAAGGGAAGGAAAAGTAGTAGAAAGAGTCCGTGAGAGGTACAGATTTCAGTGCACTATGGCTTCAGGGAGGACAGTTACAACTATCAAAGTGATGGACTTGAGATGAATCAAGTAATTGGGTAAAGCAAAAAAAGTAAATGAGAGTAGAATATTAGGTAAAAAAATTCCATTCTGTTTAGGATGGAAAAAAAAAAAAAGGAAGAAAAAAAGATAGTGAAAGCAGAGTAAAAATTCAGGGTCTTATCTCCTGCTAAGTAGAAAAACCCATTTATATTAATGAGGATTTCTACTTAAATATTGATGGCATTGTCTTGCCCACAGTAAGAATTGTTAAAGTACCATCAATAGCAAAGAACAAAAAGAAATTAGGTCATCACTCAGGAGGTTACTCTAGATCTGTTCTCAACCATTTTCAATGGTGAGTTGCAGAATCCCCTCACCCTCAACCATCAAGAATCAAAGTTATTGCAAACYTCTGCAGATGGCTTTCACATTCAGAATTCATGCTCTTAACAACCTGCATCACTTACAGACTTTACAGACATACGATCTATGAGTTCTTTTCTTTCTAGCCATCACTTTTGCAAAATCTCAGAATCATAGAATAATTCAGATTGTATGAGGCCCCAGGAAATCATTAAATTCAACCCACTGTTCACTTTGTTATTTTTATGTTTAAATATAGGCTACCATTTAAAAATACTATCAAAGTCATCCAAAAATAGCCAACACTCAGTTAAGTCAAATTCCCTGAGCACCATTGATAGTATATATGAAGACATTAAAGAAAATTCCACCTCAACGTGCATTGTACATGGCTTGAGACTCAAGTCAATATAAAACTGATCCTAGTACGTGGCTAACTATACTAGAATGTTTGGGTTGATTATGGATAGTCTAAAAAATGTAAATTTTTTATCTAATTATGTAAATAGCCAGACACTTAATGTCCGCCATGGGCTTTTAGGAGCTGCAGTTTCCTTCCGGGCACATTCGCCTGCTCCTGTGTGAGATCTGGCATGGGCTGTGGGTGGATCTCTGCATCCCCTTAGTCCTCCCCGGGCTGCAGGGCACAGCTGCCTCACCATGGGCTGCACCATGGGCTGCAGGGGAATCTCTGCTCCTGCATCTGGAGCACCTGCTCCCCTTTCTTCTGCACTGACCCTGGTGTCTGCAGAGTTGTTTCTCTCACATCTTTTTCCAAGCTGTGAACTTTTAAAAATATCTTTACTTAGAGATGACACCAGTATTGCTGATGGGCTCAGCTTTCATCAGTGGTGGATCCTTTTGGAGCCCACTGGAGTGACTCTGCCTGGCATGGGGCAGCCCTAAGTCTCTTCTCACAGGGGCCACTTCTGAAGCCCTCATGCAAACCCTATACCCTTTGAAGCCTTGTCATGCAAATCCTATACCAGAAGCAATACTAKTGGCAAGTGCAAATGGACAAGAATCTTTAAAACAGGTACATAGAAATTTTTTAAAATGATGCCTCAAGAATTCCCTGGAATTCAACAAAGAAATCAGGCAAAGTGACACATTTAATCACCAACAGATATTTACAAATAGATTTAGTTATTAGGTATATTGTTTAATGCTATCTTATTTTAATAAGCCTAAAGTAAATCAAAAATAAATCTTTCTAGGGTTTCATTTCCTTTACTGCACTTTTTACTTCCTGCCACCTATGACGCTGAASTTGCCATTTCAATAATTGCAAAATTACAGATTTTCTGTCTTGAGCTTTAATTTCCTCATTAGACAGCCAGGTGCCTCATAATTTACTTAGAACTGATTGTGCTAGAAACTTTCCTTGGAGATTTTGCAACTGTATGGAAAAAATTTGATTTAAGATGCAAATCTGAGTTTATTAGAGTTGCACTCTGCTAGAAATTTGCAAGACTGATTACAAGCTCCTTGAGTGGCCTTCATCAGTCTAACAACTATTAAAAGGCCAGCAGAGGGAATATGAAAAGGTTTCTTAAAACAGCAGATTCACTTCCTCGTGCCGGATAAAACACTAGACTGGTTGACATGAAGTAAAAAAGTGACTTTCTTATTAAAGTTTCTTATAAGAATACCACATACATACCACAAACAAATTCCCGCTTTCCTAAAATCCCCCATTATTTCATCAATTGAAGTGTAGCTTGAAGCATTGGTTATGAATAACAAAACTGCCTTGAAATTTGTTTTTGTCATACAGGAAGAACACATAGCCTGTAAATGCAAACATATATCTGAATGTTTTTCTTTTCCTTCACTGAAGTAATTTCATAGAAAGTGTGTAAGAATTTATGATTTTAATTATTCAATATTATTGTGAAGGCAGTTTCCAAAAAGGAAAAAATCTGAATGGATGACACACATGTACTGAATATTCTTAGAAAGACAGAGATAAACTATCAGAAGATTTAATTTTTATTCAATTTTGGTTTATGAGAGCATTTTAAAGTTTTCATAAAGTTCTTGATGATAAAATTTACTGTTAGAGCTGACAGTTTCATTCAAAACCAACTAATCAACAGTCAACATTTCAAACAAAAGTTGAACAATATTGTCTTTGAATATTTTTAGAGTATTCCAAAAACTTACTTTGAATAAGTAAAATGTAGAATAGGCTTTAATATACAGGCACATAATACAAACAAAAAAGGAGAAGTCAATTTAATGATTTTTTTAAAGTGAATTATACGCCTGGCCCTACAGAATATATAGTCTAATAAATGAATTCACAATCATTTGTAATATCGTAATATTATTAACAGGTAATTAGCTTCTGTGTTAGTTTATTTCAGTGAAGCAGATTTTAATTTTTAAAATATTTATTGTAGTGAAATTTTGCAGGAAAATGGAAGTTACGACATCAGAAGGCACAGAATTTTCATCCAACATAGAAAAGAGAAAACAGCTGTTCTCTATGCTCAGACTAGCATATTAGCTCCTCTCTACTTGGTGCATATTCACAACTTGTCAGCTAAAACTACATTTTTACATGGGATATTACCTTTCAGAGAGAAATGAGGAAGCCAAAGTTGAGTTGTTTCAGGAGGATATGGTTGTTTAGTTGGTTTGATTTGTTTGTTCTTGGGGTTTTTTTTTGGTGGTGAGGGATAGTATTTTGTATAAATTTATATAAGGGGCGAAGGAGGAATAGCAAGAAACATGGCACAGAGATGGTATAGTGACATCTATAGGACTCCAGCAATAAGAGGTGTCAATGCTTTTCTTCTGCTGGGCCATCATTCATTCATGTGTGTTGCTGTACAAAGCAAACAGGTAATATAACCATAAATAYTTTCCCAGGCAAAGTCGATGCTGTTCCACAGAGATTCTCTGCATTACCTTTCATCCTATGAAAATACGCATATAGTATCGGGGTGCCTGCTCACCCTGAAAATCCCTAAATACCCGTGTGCACYTGATCATGTTCAGAATGCATTTCAGAAGCAGGATGTCTGAGACTGCCAGGCATTTGCACGTTGCAAGTTTATGGCTAGCACCAGCCTGGGGGAATGTTTGGTACACTGGAGGCCATGCTGCTGCTCACATGGCCTAAACAACTGGAGGAGTGTGCCGAGAGAAAACATGGAATAGTCCTCTACATCACTGCAGACTGGAAACTTAAGGGACTGGGAAAAGGCTTTGGGGGCTCTGGTGGGCAAGGAATGGTATGTGAGTTAGCAATGTGACCTTGCAGTGATGAAGGCCAAACTTCATTGCCATAAACATAACCAGACAGTTAAGACGAGGGACTATTACCCACTATTCAACACTTTATAAGCTGCATTTGGGATTCCATGTCCAATTTTAGTCCAGTCATCATAAAGTGGATCAAGTGTAGCAAAAGACCACTAAGATGGTTAGGAAACCGGAACATATTGCATATGAAAAGCAACTGAYGGATTAGGGCAAAAGGGGATTTAATTACTCTCTTTGGCCCCAAAGGGGATGTAATAGGAAAAACGAAGGTATATTCTTATACAGTCATAAAGAATTCAGTCCCCAATATCAAGGAGTAAAATTCACCCATCTCCATGTTTCATTTACAGCTAAAATGTTGATAATCGCAATAGTTTATTATTACTCAGAGCCACCTGTTCTTATTTGGAGACACCTATCATTAGTTAGGAAGAGAGTGATTCCTATTTGATGACCTCAAACGAAAATGGGTATGTTGGTACCATTTTTGCTTCTGAAMGTCATAGACTGACATAAAAGAGCATTCATATTTTCCTGTGAAAAGAAAAATGGGAAAGTAAAGTGTTATGTTTTAATTTATTTCCTGCTATGGAGAAATAAAAAGGAAAAAGGGTAAAATACAACACTTTAATTTCCCCTTTTTTTTCTTCTACAGGAAAGGAGATTATATCGACACTGAAAGAATGAAATTTACATTTTTAACTTACTTCTCAGAAAGAATCTGAAAGAGTTACAAATTCATGTTGAAACTTGCTTTAACATGGTGTGGTGGTTTAACCCAGTGTGGATTTTGATTGGTTGGGAATAGYTGATGGACAATGAATTTAAACCACTGATACAGTTTAGATAYGCCTCTGCTGGGGACATTGTAAGAAACACCGAGGAAGTGCATCCCAGCTCTTGCTCTTGTTTTCCTGCCGCTCCCGCAGCAGGAGGGCCCCGGGACCGGGCCTCTGGCCTGGCCCGGCCCGGCGGGAGCCGGCCCCACTCCGCGGCGGGAGCCGGCCCCACTCCGTCTAGCACCGGGAGAGGGCTAGCCCCTTCCTTCTGGCCCACGGCGGGGCCAAACCAGCCCGGCGGGCTGTGGGAGCCGAGGCTGCCGAAGGAGAGAGGACTGCCCACCCACCCCCGCTGGAGACAGATGCRGTGAGATCAAAGAGCGGAGGRCCCAGGAGCTGAAGCTGATGCCRCGGTTTATTGCTAATTAGCAGCACTAAAACCGCTGTAAGCCACCACCAGCACAAACAGCGTGGCTTGGCTGGAAGGCAGCCCCTCCTTTTCCCTGATACTAGCTAGAGAAGCAGCATATAACCAAGAGGGAAAGAGCAGGCGAGTATTACTCCAATGTGAAGCCCATAAATCCTCCTGCAGGCATTTCTGCAAATATTAACTTCTCTTCCAAGTTAGAGAGAAAGGGAAGCAAGTCATGTGAGGGGAAGGAACATGGCRATCGGCAACTCAAGCTGAGCAGAAGGAGGAAGTAGCAGATGAGAGCCATCTTACCACYGGGACTGACCCCTTTCTGTAAGCTGTTGGTAAGACTGTAATAGAACCAAACTATTTCTACTCAGTAATTCACAAATACAAGCATGGAGGGATCTGAAATTCACCAGCCTGAGAATAAGAACACTTTATGTTGTGAGCAGATGAAGTTGCAGTTTCTGGAGATGATGAATGGGAAGGAGAGACTTTTACCTTTACCTTTAGGCTGGAATAACTCATCCTTAAAAGTTTAACCCCATTGGATTCCTTTGCGACCCACAAACTGCAAGTTTCTTGTGGGAGAGAAAGATTCAYCACTGTAGAATTTGGGCAGGCTGTGGTGTTTAGTGAAGGTTTGGAACCACGCTGAAGACACTCTACAGGGAGCTATCTTCTGTGGGATGGATCCCACRGCATAACAGAAAAAGCTCTTTTTCCATCCATAAAACGGCAATAAGAACTCTTAATCAAAATGATCAAAATCCCATGTTTTATGTCCCTTCACGTGATCAGTGAGAAAGGCTGGGATGTACTGGAAAGAGAGGGGGCATTTAGAGATTTGCCTTAATTTTCATCATTTCTATTTTCACATTAGTTCTGTTGTGTTAGTAATAAAATCTTTCCACTGTTTCAAGTTTTGTGCCTGTCCTGCCATTCTTTATTGTTCTCYTCATCTTCTAATATGCTAATTTCCTCTTAAGAATAATTTCTCGTGGTTGTCTGGAATACCACCAGGCTAACCTACGACACATGGATTTGCACAGAATGAAGACAATGAAATGCAGATGAGAACAGGCAGCAACCAAAACCAGAGACACAATCATTTTCATGTAATAGTACCAAAAGCACACAGAAGATAATGTAGGGGGGAAAAAAGAGCATAATATCAGTTAAATGCATCCAARTATTTCTATGGGCATTTTTCTGTCTGAATTATTTTATATTCTTTTTTGTTGCCAGACTAATGTGATTAATGGAACAGCTGAAACAATAACTGAGGTATAAGTGTGAAAACAGATCCTGGATTGGCACCAGAAAGGCTAAGACTTCAATTTTTCTGTTATTTTGCCCATATATAATGCTATGCTCAGTGACTTACAGGAGTGTATCCAATGGACAAGACAGAGGTAAGTCTAAAGGAGTTGTGCATGCAACYTGAAGAAATCAAAGTCAGCAGGATGGGGTCCCCATTGCAAAACCTGAGTAAACCTATCTCACCATTATATGTAAGTCCTACAGCTGTATAAAATGCATCCTTGGAACAGACTTAGAAGTCTGGAGGTTCATATGTCCATTCACTATGCAGAAATGACTTGCTGATTATAAGGACATGGAAATCTTGTAGGTATTTCATTATCAGACAACCAGTTCATGAATAAACTTTTGCATTTCTGCAGAGAATGACCAGTAGTGTTGTTATTCTGGGAATTTTTGAATTAAACCATTCATTTAAATATACAGTGTATTACCTAACCTTCCCTTAGGGTGAAACTCGCCCTCTGCAAATGAGTTGTACAAGGCTATGCATCACTTCAGTCATGTTAATGCTCTGTTTTTTCAGTTGGAGTGAGAGCTAAATGGTGTGTAGACCTTTGCACTGTTTTAATGTAGGATGAGAACTACATTCATTATCCAAATGATACCCTGAAAAACGTTCAGCATTTTGTAAATATCTGCAGGATTCTTCAGATTGGAGGACCAAAAAGAAGAAAYGTTTTATTCAAAATAATTAAAATTTTTACTGATATGCTTTTTTTTTCCTTATTGTCTCTTTTATCACCTCTCTTTTGGTTACAAAATAAAGATCCTCCATCTCAGTTACCCTAACAACTTTCTCACCTGTCTTCTGCATTTTTGCCCCATATTGCAAAGGGCAAAACATGCCTCCACCAGTTCTCATCTTCGAGAGACTAACTATTGCTTTCCTGGTCGTTCAAACTTTATCCTGGAAGAAGTTAACCTTCCAGTCATTACCATAAGTGATCATTTCATACCCTTGGTCAATATTTGGTGCTAGTCTCTCCCAAAATGATGTTACACTTTCAAACAAGCTTTTAGGACTTCTGTAAGTCATTCTAGAGATCTGCAAAGTTACTTCATTACTTTTTTTAAATCCTACTCTGATCTGCTTTTTGATATCTATGCTGCTGAGGTTATAGCCCCTCATGTCTTAGGTTTTATATATACCTATATAAAATATATATAAATATATAAAATATATAAATATAATAAGATATACATACATATATATATATATATATATAATATTTAGGGGCAGTGCAAATAGGTTCTAGTTCTGTCCTGATTCAAAGCTGACTGTATATGAAGCAGCCCTGTAGATAATTATCCAGTATGTACAGGATGTTCCTTAACCTGTTCCTTAACTTCATAAGATTTGCTGAGAGTCAGGGTATGTTGCTTACATAGATCATGATATGCAGATGGTTGCATACATTCCTGAGTGGATCTAAGAAATGAATAGGACTTTTTTTCCCCATTCTTATTAACTCAAATAAACTTTTGCATTTATTCTCTGTTACCTTCTTTTCCAGTTTCTCTACACTCTGTTTTGTCCTTAGATTGTAACTGTCTTTGCCCTTGGATTGTAAGTGGCTGGAGCAGAGGCCGTGGTTGGTGGTTTTTTGCCTGTGTTTTTTGGCCTGATTTTTTTTTTTTTTAATTTAGTATACAATAACACAACCGGAGTCAACTCCACTGCTCTGGTTCATAGGAGTTCTAMCTATACAAATTCAGGATCAATCGCATCATACTGACTACTAGTACTGAGCTAAAAAGATTTGCTATCCAAACAGCATTTTAATGGCTATTTACGTAAGCATTTGTGCTTCTGCACTACATCTCCGATTCCACTCAGCATTGAGTCTCCTCAACTAGAAATAAAGCCCTTGCAGAAAAGTGCCACTAAATTACACTGCCATGGCTGAAGCAAGATGGCCTGACCATTTCATTGCCAAGTCTCAACTGCCCATTTGGGGCTCCTTTCCAGACAATACACAAAACCATAATGTGCTTCTCCTGTAATGTGGGCAGGGTGACAGCCTGTGGCCAAATGTCTCAACATGCCTGAACATATTAGCTCAGCCCCAGCAGCTGTTAAACTTCATGCAGGGCTGAGAGCAGGTTCTAGTCCCAGTATGAGGCAACAGTAGAAGGTATTTGACAAACTGAGTTTATGTCCTCTGTCTGCCAGATGGAATGCCAGCTCAATTATTTACAGCTGGAACATTTTCTGGTACTTCAGATCCAAAACTGGAAAATGCGTGGTCAACTTCTGAGGAGCCCTTTTTACTGACAGGGTGCAGCTGCTAGATATACATACAACACAAAAAACCAAACAGATTTTAGCACCAGCTCTAGACTAAAACAAAAGTAAAACCACAGCATTGGGTTCTCTTGATTAGGTTTCCTGTGGCACTTGATGATATTGTACCACACAACTGTAACTGTGAGATAGTGGTACAACATTGACAAAAGTTGTATACATCCTAGAAAATACTAGCCAGCTCCATTAATATTTTGGCTAAGTCAAATCATTCAAGTGTTGACAAAAATTGTCTGGACCCAGAGCTTTGAGAAAAGAAACTATATCAGGATCCAAAACATATCTTAGTACAGACACACTTAGAAAGAATTGAATTTGTTAGACTGACTAGTGACTCCCTTATGGGTCACTTGCAATTTTAAAGTTATAATCGCAGAATCACAGAATATTCTAAATTGGAAGGGATCATTGAGTTCAACTCTTCAATGAATGGCCCATAGAAGGATCAAACCTGCAACCTTGGTGTGATTAGCACAATGCTCTAACCAACTGAGCTAATCTCAGGGTAAATAGATCAGTGAGAAATATKTGGCAAATATTTTTGGGAAAAAAAGCATGCAATGAAATGGGATATGATTGTTATGTAGAAACTTACCCCAGGAGTACAACAGACACAAGTCAAGTAATGTTTTCTGCTGTTATCTGTGTAGGTATAAACTCATACTAATGTTTGTATCTGCACAAAAGCAGCAGAATATTCCCTGAGAGTAAGAGAGGAATCTCTGGGCATTTTTCTCTTCTTTAGTGTGGTGTATTTTCTAAGAAAGACAATTTAAAAAGTAGTACTGTCATGAATATTTACTAAACTAGCAATGTTGACCAAAGACTAATTTCCCAAGTGTCATGGGCTGAATCAAAACCACTGAATCTTTTCTGTATATCTTGGGAAAGGAATCTAAGATAGTATCAACAACCATTGTTCACAAAATGTCATACAGATGGAAAACCAAAACCATGAGTACAAATCTATGTATTTTCTATGTTCAGTTATCACTAACACCTAACTGAATAAACAATTTATCATTTGTGTTAAGAAAAAGAAAAAGGAGAATAATCAGAGAGAATTCATTCTAAATTATCTGATTCCTGTATTTTCATCCAAATCCATATTCTGTATGTTTCTGTTCATTTAATCAGAACCTGAGTTTTAATTTTCTGCTAAAATTCACTGGGAGCTGTGTGCCTAAAAATGCCCTTAGAATTGATATCCTACTGCTCAATTACACTTTGAGGGGGCAAGATCTTTCTATACTACAGAAAGCATGTGCAGGAGGTATATTACTGAAGGCAAATCAATGAGTTAAGTTCTGCTAGTATGTAACTGTAGATTTATTAGGACACTTAATATATGTGCATTCTTACTACTTGAAACAAATAAATATATTTGTAATAATCACTTTGAATGAATAAAGTTATTGGGGAAAAAAAATCCACCAAGTAATTTCATATCATATCATAGAAACATAGAAAGGTTTGAGTTGAAAGGGACATTAAAGATCATCTACTTCAACCCCTGTGCCTTGCATAGACACCTATATCGAGACTAGGTTGCTCAAAGCCCCATCCAACCCCACCTTGAACACTTCCAGGATGGAGCATCCACAGCTTCTCTGGGCAATCTCTTCCAGTGCCTCATCACCCTCACAGTAATGAATTTTTTTGTAATATCTAATCTAAACCAGCCGTCTTTCAGTTTAAAGCCATTCACCTTGTCCTGTCACTACATGCCCATGTAAATTGTCCCTCTCCAGCTCTCTTGTAGCCCCCTTTAGGTACTGGAAGGTTGTGACAGGACCTTTCACCCCTGATATAGCAAAAAGCTTATCTACTTCCACCATGGCTAAGTCTACCTGGAATAGCTTCCCTTACGGTGACTTGTGTCGAGTCAAAAACATTCTTAGCTAGCAATAAATACCCTCCTGGGAAAGGATGTGAAAGGATAAGTAAAAAATTTGTGACTGACAAACACAGCACTTTTACTGTCTATAAAAGACCACTATAATTTTCATGAAATCGGAAATCTCTTACACACTCTCTGAGTGTGTGGAGAGTCCTCCTCAAAGTCGAGACATCGGCCTCGAGTTACTCTTCTAGAAGTTGAGTGAAAGGAGACTTCTATCATTGATTGGTAAGTTACAYTGGTTTCCTAATCTATACTATTTCCTCACCAGCTGAAAAAAATAGGTACCTTTATTATCGTGCACTGTTTTATATATGAACCCACTAGTAGTGGTTATTTTTGTTTATCCTGTGTAGTAAGAAGTCTGTTTGAAGTCTGTTTAAACTCTTATGTCTGTTGTTTTTCTTGTGTCTATTCAATAAATAATTCATGTTGTAATAGACCTGATCAGTCATGATTAYGAATTTACGAACTTGCAAGTGAGAGTGGGTTTGGGGTGCTGGCCACCTCAATAAAGCTGTTGCCTACTGCCAGAAATGTGAGCAAAGGCAGAAGCCTGGTTTAAACTCCCTCTCCCATTCATAACAAAGGTGCTCTAAGATCTCCCCAAAGGCTTCTCTTCTCCAGACTGAACAATCCCAGCTGTCTCAACCTGTCTTCACATGAGAGGTGCTTCAGCCCTACTCTGATCATCCTTGTGTCTCTCCTCTGAACTCACTCCTTCAGGTCCATGTCCTTCATATATTGGAGGCCCCAGAGCTGGATGCAGTGCTCCAGGTGGGGTCTCACGAGAGCAAAGTAGAGGTGCAGAATCACCTCCCCAGACTTGCTGGCCATGCTGCTTTTGATGCAACCCAGGATACRATTGACTTCTTGGCTGCAAGTGCCTATTGCCAGCTCATGTTGAGTTTCTCRTCCATGAACACCCCCAAATTGTTGGAAGCTACCATCAATACATTTCAGGACCCTCTAGGATCGCTCATGCCCTGCTATGTTGTCTCTCCAACATATGTTGGGGTAGTTGAATCCCCGCCATGAAGACGAGGGCTTGTGAATATAGGTCTGCTGCTACCTGTCTATAGAAGGCCTCATCCACTCGGTCTTCTGGTCAGGTGGCCTGTAGCAGATCCCCACTATCATGTCACCTGTCCATAATCTCCCTTGAATCCAGATCTATAAGCTCTTGGTTGGCTCCTCATCCATCCCCGGACAAAGCTCCACACACTCCAGCTGGTCATCGACATGGATGGTAACACTACCTCCTCATCTCTCCTGCCTGTCCTTTCTAAAAAGCCTGCATCAATAAAAAAGGACTGCCCTTCTAAAACTTCTAATTATAATCATTTTTTTCAAWGCTAATTTATACAAACATAATCAATTAAATCAACTGTAAAATTTTAAGGACTGCATATCACAGTAATTTTAGTGGAATAGGTTTTATTTGAATAAACAACCTGGAATCTGACACAGGTTTGGTGAGCTCGGAAATAACAAGAGAAAGAAGAGGAATATAATACCGGGATGATTAGCAGGGTGAAGTGAGTCTCTGAAATAAATTATTGTCTTGTTGGAAGGGGAAGGGATAAACAAAAGCTTGCTTTGTATGACATTTATTTTATGATAAGCAATAGCAAAGACACTATCTAGATGACAAGGTTATAGAGTGTGACTTTCAGTTTTGGAAACAGCAGCCAATTTCAGACTCTTTCAGGCAGTCTATAGACTCATAGAATTACRTAAATTGAGAAGGGCCTCTGGAGGTCATCCATTTCAACTTTCTGCTTGAAGCAGGCTGAATGGGTCAGGTTGGTCAGGGCATTGCTCAACTTTGAATTTTGAGGAGCTCTGAAGATGGAAATTCCACAGTGCCTCTGGCAGCATGCTCTAATATTTTGCTGTTCACATGGTAAAGTCTTTCCTTAYATCTAAGAGGAATTTTCCTTGCTCAAAATTATGATCTTTACCTTTTCTCCTGKTACTGTGTGCCTTCAAGCTCCGGCTCCATTTCCTGTGCCCTTCAATTAGGTAGCTGAAGACAGCAATAAACAAAACAGATTATCTTGCCTCTTATGAGCTTTTTTGTGTGCCAGCCACCCAGAACAGGAGTAMCTTGTTCCTTGCCTAGAAATTGCAGGACATGACATGGAAGTACATGCTTTAAGTTTGGGTAAACCGGAACAGAATTTTGGGTGTATGTCCTGCTCTCTAACAAGGGCTGCACGAGTACCAATGTGCCGACAGCATGCTGACTATACATTTGCAGAGAATTCACACTAAATGCAAGAAGAACAAATCAAATGTACTGCAGATCTGCAAATCAGCTTGCACATGCAACAAACAGTTCCTTAGGATTTCTGGGAGCTATGCAGCACATTCAAAGCTATTACTACTGTAAATGGGCTGTTTGTCATTGAGAAATCCTGGACAGACAGACCGTATCAAGCAGGATCAATGAGAGAGCTATATCCACTTAGTTTCACTTCACTACATCTTCATCTGCCACCTATGATTGCCGTGGGTAATTAAAGCKGAAAAGACTAATGCAAAAAATATCACATGATTTACAGTTGTTTTTATTTCTATGCAGAAGCCTCATCTGAATTACATCCTTCTGAGTGACTATATTTTTTGATGGAATTTGTCTATATTTGCTTTATATTCTGACATTTGAATCTTGAGGGTGTTTCTTTAGTATCATAAGAACTTGTTTATTTTATGCATCACACATTTAGTCAGAGAATGGA
The DNA here is from genome assembly GCA_018881555.1 of Amblyornis subalaris. Lineage (NCBI taxonomy): Eukaryota > Metazoa > Chordata > Aves > Passeriformes > Ptilonorhynchidae > Amblyornis > Amblyornis subalaris. Next base: position 6,314,154 of record JACAXG010000020.1, read on the forward strand.
CTATAACGTCACATGTAATACTGGAAAAATACATTTTATAGGCAATATATAGGCACATAAAGTTTCCAAGTTAAATAGTTTTTCACCTGTAATCCAAGCACCTGTTTTACACCTACCCATTATGATTTCATTTATGTTTTAAATTTTCAAATCACATTTAAGCCCACAGATAACCCTCAACACAGATCACTCAAGCACAGACAGTTCACATATCAAAGAAACAGAACATTCAGAGTGTAGAGAACCATTCCATATAAACAGTGTTGATAAAAATCATATCATTGAATAAAATAAGCGTGTTCTATCCTGTGGAACAAGAAAGAGACAATGAACATGCATTTTTTATAATTTGGCAAAAATTGTGATAATGAGGACCTTACACAGAGCCTTTGAATGACAGCAATATATATGATATGCTTCAATTTTCTTTCTGTTGGTTCCTTCTTCCAGTTATAATCTAAAATACCTGCAATTTTTAGACTGAATATAATTGATCTTTTTATTTCAATGTGCATTGAGTAAAAATATTKGGTTTGTTTTTTGATTTAGGTTTTTCTTTTTCACTATTCTTCTCCTAATAAAACCTAGCATTTATGATGTTTTTCTGGTCAGCACTGAGCACGGAGCTATCATTTCAATAGAATTACCAATTGCAATGACAAGGTTTCATTCCTGAGTTTGCAGGACCACCACCGTGTGGATGAAATTTACTCTCTTTTCCCCATTCACTCTGTTTTGCATTTAATCTGATGCCTAAAATAGGAGTACCTGAAACAGAGACTGAGCAAAGTAAATGGATAAAGGTAGGAATTTATTGAAGAACTTCAATTGGTACAAGTTGGGGAGTACAGAGCCTGGCCGAGGCTGAAGCTTCAGCTAGGCTGGACCCAAGATGGACAATGGTCACGAGTTTTCCCCATAGGTACAGCTTTGGTACATTTGCATATCAGAAGTTAATTGCCCAATTACAGTTCCAGGTAATGAAGTAATATTCCCCCATTCATCCCCCTCCCAATTCACTTTTGTTTATACTTAGGCCTAGGATGGTGGCCTTGGTTCCCAGGCCTAGAAGGAATTGTTTTGTCTAACCAGAATGTGAAGAGAGCTTGCTTAGCACATAATATGGAGTTCAGATTTACACACCAGCACAGTGTAGGATTAGAAAAATCCAAAAGYCAATACCTAAGGCATCAAATCTACACTAAATTATTCTATAAGATACTTAATATTCAAAGGTCCTTTTCTCAGTTATTCCCAGRAAATAGAATCGATTCTTTCTCCATAATATCTGTGAATCCATTCAATGTTTCATGCTATGTTTTTCTTCACCAGGTGTAACGGGAGCTTAAAATGGATATCTTAGTCTTAGAAAATGTAATTTTAATCAAATTATATGACTTCATAATATTTCTCTTACTTTTAGGAATTCAAGAAATTAGAAATTGAGCTTTGTGAAATGGTTTATTTCAAGCCTAAAAAATGCTCACCTTTCATTAACATTTAGTTTAATATTTCAGTTGAATATTTGTGACTGCACTGAAACTATCATTTAAGAGCAGACATCTGTTCTAGATACATACTTTCAAAACAAAAGAATCAGTTTTATAATTTTATTTATTTCAGGAGAGTATCTTCTACTTCCACTCTGTGAGGTGTCTTTTTTGTTTTCTTTTTTTTTATTTTTTTTAAACTCTGGCTAGGGTTATGCCATGGCTTCACCATGTTAAACCATGTTAAGCCAAGCTGAAGATGCTTTTGGAGCACTTTTTCATTGGCTAGGGTCCATTTGGATTATTTTTGGGATACCCAATCACAAACTCTATGCCCTTCCAGCTAACCAAATCAGGTGCTTAGAGAATGACTGACTGAGAGGCTGAGGAGGGAGGRGGGTTTTCTCCTAGCAAGTACAAGCACAAAAGCTTTCTACCATAGTTTTCTATCATAGAAGAATAGGGAAGATCTTAGGGAGCTTATAACATATACTTTTGAAGAAAAAAGAAAACACAAAATTTCTCTTCTTTAGAAATCAAAACCATCTTTCCAAACAGTGTTGTGCTGAATGGAATTCTAATTTCTCTCAAGACCAGATTTGCACTGTGTATCTGCCTGTCAGCTTGGTTTCTGGTTCATCCCACAAATACTCAGATAGTCAGCTGTAATCAAAACATTGCCAAAGCCATCACAACTGTAAAAAAGTGTCAGAGGAAACCTTTCAGACCACATGGCTGAGCTTCCATTCAGACTTTGCCTCAGCGRTCTGCACCTTGGGAAAAGGATCCTTTTGCTCCAGCTATGATTAAATAAAAATTCATTTAATTACTTCTTAATTTGTTATGAAAGCAGAGGAAAAACACTTGTGTCTGTGAGATTTGGATACATTCATTAACACACTTTCTGGAAGATTTGTACCTTCCAGCACAACAGTTACATCCTGGGTGTGCAGGCACAAAGTGTTTAGCCAGTCAAAATTCAGCCTCTTCAATCGCTCATATAACACTACCAAAATGGTATTTAAAAATACCTACATACTTTTGCTAATGAGAAAATTGCAACTTATTCAAAATGTTAGCCTAAATTACTATTTTAGTTATATATTAAATTAATTCCCTTTCTCTTRCAAACTTAGTTCTTGATAAGGAGAAGGTAGTAGATTGCCAGAACCTGGTGAACTTGTGTGTGAAGGGCTGCTGAAGAAACAGAAAGCCTTTGAGAGATTTCAAGTTCTGCTCCTGGCAGAGAGGATTTGAGCACTTAAGGTGCTATCACCAGATTCTTAGGGTGGAGCACAACTTTCTTAACACCACTATGTACTTTTTTCTTTGGTATCACTAGAGCAAATTTAAATTTTGCCAGGTTGATTTACTGGAAAAGTTACGTTTATTGTCACTTGCATGATAATTTTCATCAGTCAAACTCAAAAATTTTAAAAGAAACAAACTGGACATCTCTGAGATGTCATCGAATTACGAACTGAGGATTTGTGAACACGGAATTGCTCTGAGATTACACAGAAAACTCTGTTGGCCCTAATTCTGTGCCCAAAACATCTGCCCAGTAAAAGGCACAGGAAGAATTATTTTGATGAAAGAGCTCCATTAGCCATTTTAGGATCCTCAAGGGCATGTAGATTGGCCCATATTAGTGGTGAATTACGCTTGTTGAAGATTCCTTCTATCCCAAAAGGAAGAACAGAAAAGGGAAAGGTTCAGAAGGCACACTCCTTTCATCAGCTGGCCATAACACAAATTTCTTCTGCCTGGTCTTTTTGTAAACTACTGAGGAAGGTGGAAGGGAGTTCATAAATCTCTTGCCTTTTTACTTTGCAACAACTTAAAGGCTCTGACTTAGAACGTGTAGTTGAATTGAGTTGCTTCTTTAACAATTTCTTTTCATGTAAAGGAGAAGATTAGRTGCATGTGTTTTTGTTGGTGCTGTTGCTGTGGAGGATAATTAGCCCTTCAGCCCTTAAAAGCAACATCTGTACATTGCTGCATGTAGGCATAAAGTAAATAGTATTACACTGATGCAATGTAAAAGTTGTCTTGCCTCCAGGCATTATCGCACCAGTAAAAATTTGGCCAGCAGTTAAGCAGTAATGGTGAGAGGGATGGGCAAGCTTAATGCATTGTTTCACATATTTTGTGTTCATACATCAGATACTTTCTCTGTTAAAACTTTGGCTCTTTGGCCAGCACAGTCTTCATGTGTCTTTGCTGATATGAGTTTACTGAAGCTTTATTTTTTCTGCTTGTGTACCCTCCTGGCCGTAGTGTGCAACAGAGAGTACTTGCAGATTGCCTGCCTTTGATAGAAGGAAAACAGAGAGTTACATGTAGAAAATAATATTTTTAATATGATGTATAGGCATTTTCACTTTCAACTGAAGCATGTTAAACTGGCTTACTTAAAATAAGCACGTAGAGAAAGAAATAGCAAATCAGTGTTTTAATTTCTGTAGAAAGAACTGGACAGCTAAGAAAGTTGCCGGTTATTTCTCCACATAGGGAAACTATGGTAGAATATGTGACAAATGTTTCTTTGCATTCCTGTCTAAATTCACTGTAGAATAGGTTGAATTGAGTCTAAGCCTCTGAGTTCACTTTTCATTATTTTAAAAGAATGTTGTGTAAAATCAAATCTAGAGGATTTATCACAATGTCTGGCAGACTGTTCTCTGAAAGCAAATAAAATATCTTGATGAGTGTATATGCAATAGGTAGATATTTTCAAGGAACAGCAAGTTCAAAATCTTACTGAATTGTATGGCTTCCATTTATCGGTTTTATCTCTCTGGTTTGTATTCTGGAACAGTCATTTGTTGCTGTTAAATAGCCCTGCTCATATTCTGCTGATTTCCCTATCAAGGATTCATAATATACAATGCACAATAGAGCACAGATGCCTTGTTTTCCTTTTACAGCACTCTAAGACATCTCCCAGATTCTGCAGTGTAAATGTAATTAGAATTTTAACTTGAGCAAGTGTGTTTGTTTTGGTCAACACAGAGTTAATGAAGATACCTTGGAGGTGGTTAACGGATAAAACTAGGATAAAACCAACAATCAGATTATTCAAAATTATTTAAAGCAGTTTTTGCTTAAAAAGGAATTGTATTTGGCATTTAGTTTTTTAAGAGTTAAAATTCTTCTGAAAAGGTTCAGTCACACCTAGGTTACAGTAGAGGCCTAAAATAAGAGTCAGTGATCAAAATATTTTAAGGCTGGTGTCTAGATAACATTTTTGAATAAGTAAAGTAACAGTTGTTTCTGAAGGAACCACTAGATGCAGCTGTTCAGATTTTAAAATCTTTTGGTTGCTTAAGATTTTTTATGCATATATTTACTTCATTTATCATAATTGGTTCTTAAGCCACTGAGTACTACAATATATAATTAGTGACGACTGGGATTCATGCAGGATTTTCTGTTTTCTTTTATTGTGTTATTATTACTTTTCAACATCTTCGAAAAAGGATAAAGTATTTGTCTTCATAATACAGCAATTGAGAGCTTCCTCACATTTTTAGAATTAGCTGTCATGTCAACATGGGAGTTGTATGAGAATATTTCTGGGTGAAAATTATCAGTGCTGAGAGAGACTGGTAATATGATATTTACAAATAACCTGTCTCCCAACAGACATAGGAAATGGCAGGAAAGTATAAATTAAAGGAAGGTAGAGAGGCAATATGTGAAGTTGTTGGATAATCATATAAATCTCAGTAGAGGTTTATTCATAAACATTTTTTAAAAACTAATGAAAATATGCCATTTCAAGTTTCATGGAAGACGCAATTTAGAAATGGCAGCATTTCAAGAGTGTAGTGTAACTTTACAGTGTATACTTACTACCTAAGAAGGACAATAAATGCTTGGACATAAATAAGAAAATAAACTACTGCAGTATAGGCTTGGCATCCCACTGAAGTCGGTAGTAAAAGTATGACTTTAATACTTCCCTAATAGTTTGATTATACTTCCCCAGCTTGAAGTTATATGCTCAAACAATAGCATTTCTGTGATGTTTTCTCATGAGGAGGATACTGTTAGGCATTCAGCTAGATGGTGGCTTGCATTCTCGAAATGTTCTATGACCATGTTTTAAGATGCGTCTTACTAAGCAGCAAATGTTATGTACATATGTTTGTGTGCAAAATTTAAACACTGGTAATGAGCAAATATGGGAAAACATACTTCTTTTTCCTTCAAACTTGCTAGGAAATTTAGAAAGACATAATTCATATTTGTCTGTTTTCAGATTTATATTGGTCATAATGAACTAAACAGCAACCTTCTGCTTGTTTTAAAATCTTAGTGGCTTGTCTGAGGTTTGAGGAAGTTTTTACCCATAGGTGTAGAATGGGCAGAGAAGACCATAGATATTAAGTAAGTAGAGAGAAATTTAAAGAAAATCTACAGCACTCTGGAAGCAAATTTGAGAGACTGGTCACATTTAATGCTTTGTGAGGCAGGTAAGAGAAAGCCAAGGCTCATTTTAAATATTGTATGATAAACATGACAATGATGCAACTCTATCTCATTACATCTTGCACTGAAACATAATCAAAGAAACAACTTTTCACTCCAGTTCTGTTTATTTTGTAGACAATAATTTCAGAGATCATTATGGTGGTAACAAAGACAGGACACAAGCAACAGTGAGGAAAAAAGCCCCATTGTATGCTGTTTTTAGAGACTTAAATATGCATTTTTTTACTTTGAATAAGGAAATATTTGAGGAAATATTTATGAAGGAGCACTTTGAATGAGAAACCTGCAGGGAGAACAGGCGGAAGAAAAAGAAAAAAAAAAGGAAAAAAATAAAAGGGAGCCTGATACTTGCTCTACATTACATTCCTTTCTTAGCAGTGTTGTTCTAATGGCCTGCTAAATGGTTGCCACACCTAATGGTTGCCATTAATAATATTTGCACTTTTTTTCTCTCTGGAGACAAAGTAATTTAAGGACATAAAATGATGCAACTTGCAGACATATAGGAAATGGCAAATATCAGTGTTGTAGTTTAACCACAACCAGGTGTCATACAAAATTCAGTGCAGTTAAGTTACCATTTGTTTTGATTTGGCTGCAGAATAAGCAACATAATGCAAAGTCTACTAACGAGCTATAAACATGGCAACAAGAAACATACACTATTGAGTTAGAGGGGATGAATCTTTTTTAATTTACACATTTAAAAGTTAGACGATGAAGACTGCATCAGTAGAGAAAAATAGGCACCTTTGCAGGGTGATTCATCTCATCCTAACGTGTCTGGATCACACAGCATGATTTGTGCTTCAGAGCACAAAGGGATCCGGGGTACCTAGTTGAAATTTAGATGTTTCACTTTTCAGTACCTAAGCATAGCTGAGGTTATTTCTATCTATTATACATTCAGTAGGAAAAGGCTGTCATACAGTGGTGTACAGTCAGATAAGTAAATCTCTTCACCTTTGGGAAGAAAAACAGATTAGCTAAAGTACCAGGAATTCTTATGCTGGCATGTTAGGACAATACAATTTTCATTTTGATCTAGTAGGCATAATATGTGTCTTCAGTGCCCAAGGTAATAATTTTTTTCATTTGTTATTTTATTAAAATGACACTGTATGTGCTTTAAGACTTAAACTCTTACGGATTGGGCTTTCTAGGGTGCTTTACACTGGGTCTTAGATAAACCGTTCATTGTCCTGGGAAGAAGTCTCATCTTACTTCCACCAACTTACTTCCACCAAGTTATTTCCATCAACTCTTTGTTAAGTGTCAGTTTATGTATGTATTTAAAGTCATACTTATTAATTGTATGTATATATAATACTATATAATTGTAAGCTTTAGTGGCTACTTTTTCGGAGTTTGTCTGTACATGCTGTACATGAAAAGTTTTCCCTCAGTTGCAAGACAGCTTTTTAGCACACCAAACTTTTACACAAGAAGGAGATATTGAGGTGTGAAGTCCAAAACCAGACATCGTGCTCCAGATGTGAAGCTATTGTGGCTTTGTACAATAGTGGTGAACAACACGTTCTTGTTTCTATGATTGGTAACACTATTCTTTTCAGCTGAACCTACCACTAAGTGTACCACAATGCTGTCTCACATGTGGTCTAAGAAGTGAACTAAGACCATCAATCTAGGACACGAAAAAATGGCTAAAAATTGTTCAGTGCTGACCTAGGGTGGTTGAAGCGGTGTCGTAAGTTGATAGTACCACATATCCAATTATATATCCCTTGAGACATTTGAGTGACTGCTGTTATTTTGACAGACAAATGTATTTCACATATTACGTTTCAGTCACAAAGACTTCACAGCAATGAAAAAACCCCTCATCATTAGGGAGTTTGTAACATTGCCAGCAAAGGTAAGAATTTGGAAAGGAAAACTGAACACATCTAACAGAACAAAAAATGCCTCATACATAAAAATAAAAACATGGTCAGTTAAGATAACAATGCTTAATGGACCACATTTTAAGTGACTTATGAGTATTTTCCACACCAAAGCTACACGGTGTGATTGACAATAAAACATTAAAGGATTAAAAGAAAATATCTCCATTCTATGGAATAACTATAGGATTTAAAGGAATTCAGAAAGGGCAGGACATTTCACAAAGGATAAAGCATCAAACCTAAGAAAGCCACAGACAAGAAATAGAGAAAAATCTGTTAAAGAATAGATTCTGGGGGAGGAAACATCAAAACATTGTCTCTGCACCTTGTCAGGAAGTGCTTGATTGAGTTATACACAGTGGGTACATAGAAATTTGTTTTCTAGAGAATAATGCTTTGAGCAGTATGTATTAGAAAAACCCTTTCAACCTTAAACATCACAGCATTACCTTTGTAATTGACATCCAGGCTCATTGAGAGCCTGTAGAGGAAAGAGAAAAACAACCTTCAACTCCTTTTTAATTTCAGAGGTTTTTGAAGCCTTTGATTATTCTGCAGATTGTCTGAATTAGGATTTGCTGTAGTTTTATGTTAATCTATCACAGCAAAATCTTTTGTTTACTAAATCTTTTAATCAATATATCAGATCAAAAAAATTCTTTATTCTTATTTAGGATTCAAGTCTTTCTCTAGGATCTTCAGCTGTAGGGATTTTACAGGATGGTTCTGTATACAACTGTAGTTTGATCATCTAAAAACAGCATTAATATAAAAGTTATTAAACTCTTATTATGACAGTGAATACACCAGTCAAGAGATTGGGGCAGTTAAGAGCTGTGGGCTTATTTCAAATCTAAATTTAATTTAATAAAAAAGGTCTGTGTTTATTCTCATAGATTTTGAACCTGGCCTTTTCCACGCTGCCTGCACCCTAGCAACTCACCACTGGATGATGAATGGACTGACAGCAGCCCTGAAGAGAAGGACTTTAGGATACTGTTGGATGAAAATTGGCTATGAGCCAGCAATGTCCACTTGCAGCCCAGAAGGACAACAACATCCTCTGCTGCAGAAAAAGAGGCAAGTCAAGACACATGATTCTGCCCCTCTACTCTGCTCTTGTGAGACCCCACGTAAATGCTGCATCCAGCTCGGGAGGTCTCAGTACAGGAAAGACATGGACCTGTTGGAAATGGGCTGGGAAAATAGTGAAAGAGCTGGAACATCTTTCCTGTATTGAAAGGCTGAGGGAGTTTGTTTGGTTCAGCCTTCAGAAGAGAAGGCTTCAGGGAGACCTTATTGTGGTCTTTCCATATAAAGGAAGCTTATAAGAAAGATGAAGAGGGACTTTTTATCAAGGCCGTAGCAACAGAACAGAAGGCACAGGTTTTAAACTGGGAGAGGGTASATTTAGATGAGCTATAAGGAAGCAATTCTTTAAGATGATGGTGGTGAGCCATTGGAACAGGTTGTCCAGAGCACCTGTGCATTACTCATCCCTGGAAATGTTCAAGGTCAGGGTGGGTGGGGCTTTGAGGATCCTGATGTAGAGAAACATGTCCCTGTCCATGGCAGGGGGTTGGACTAGATGATCTTCGAAGGCTCCTCCCAATCCAAATCATCCTATGGTATGTGATAAACCTCAGCCAATACTTCCTACTTCYTTATTTTAGCTACAAAATCTTACTCAGTTCTTGTCTAACCTCTTGCAACTCATTGTCTAGTAGTGAATCTCCATGTACTCCATCACGACAGGAAAGGAACGGGTATTGCTTCCAAATTTCTGATGGCCATCTTGTCCTAAGGCTGAAAAACGATAAGGAAACAGGATCCACATCAGACAGTTTAGTATAATTTTTGTCTATAACTACAAAAATTACAAGAGTAGCTGTTATTTTCTTCTTTTTGTCGTCTGTTATTAAAAGAGACACAGGATGTACTAGTAGCTTTCCGTAAAACCACGTAAGTATTCCCATAGACTATTGCAGTATCCAAGTTGTATCACACAAATGTTAAAATAAACATAACAAAACTCTTCCAAAGAGTGCATTTTCCATGATGAATATTCCATTAGACACAATACAAAGAAAAGACAAGTAAATCAGAAGGTTTGTTTTCACTTGGGTTTTWTTTTTGCTTGTTAGCTTGCTATTCAGAAAGAAAAAAAAAATCTCAAACAAACACATTTTATAACTTGAATGGGCATTATCCTGTATCTTTCAGCTATTTTGCATAAGTACTATGATAAAAGCATTTAATTCACATATTTACTGTATAAAAAACTTTACTTGCTTCTTCCATGTTCTATCTGCTTTGTGTATGGAGCTACAGCTGTGATCATCTACCAGTTCAGAATTCTACAGTACTTAATTACAAAAGGAATAGTGTTGCAGATAGGTAAAACCTTGCAAAATGAAGGCATTGTTACCCTTGTAAAATCATGGTTCACTTCTGTTACTTTGACTAAGTAAAAAGGCCTCTGGGAACCAGTTCAGCTAACTTAGAAGCAGAGAAAACAAGTTACATAACTTTCGCATGATCACCTCGTGGCTTATAGTGACTGGTTGAATTATTGTTTGTTGTGTTTCAATGGTATGTATTCTGATAAGGGCTAACTGCTTAAAAAGGCTTGGTTTTTTGTAATAAAACTCGCTCTCCTTCGCACCTGCCTGGGAACTCTCTATCTCTCCATCGACACAGAATAGTGTGATGCTGCTGTTGCCTTGTGAGCTGAGTTTCATAGCAGGTCTTCTACAGCTGCTTCAGCTACTTGGCTGAAATCCTCAAGTGAAATAGGCAAAGATAAGCAGTGGATTGCTTAGCCATGACAAGCGTGACATTTCTGTGTATGTCTAGAAGCAAAATGGTAACATGTCCATGTATTTTGAAAAAGTGAGAGCACTTAGAGCTTATAGGAACCTCCAGAGGTATGACAKCTGAGTGGAAGCAGTAGAACTGCAACTTTGGATACTTTAGTTGAATTCCAATAATTCCATTTACGTGTATTGACCTTCAATTTATGTTTCCTAACCTCTTTGTGTTCCTCACTAGTAAGGCTTGGAATATTGTAATCCTTTGGTGTGTTCATTTAACAAAATGAAGATTGAACCTTTGTGTCACTCTGGAAGTGCTACTCAAAACAAGCCTTAATCATCTACAAGAGAGGTGCTGTGGAGAACACTGTCATATGACTTTACTCCTCTAATTAAGCCACCTATCTGAGACACCTCAGTTAGAGAAACATTGTTAGGTAGTCCCCCTGTGTAGTCAGTGGAGAGATACAGGCAACACAAGTGGGTAGTTTACATCAATCAAATCAATGGTTTGGAAAAGGGTCTTCACTCTGAGAACAATATCAATCAGAAAGKAATTTATTTTTCATGAAAACAACTGTATAATGGGCTAGTTTCCCTATTAGTAAAAAAGGAGTACCTTCACAAGTGCTTAATTACCTAAAAATAAAGGGTGCAATAAGAAAAATCATTACTTCAGAATATATGGCAGCAAAAAAATCTCTGGCTGGGAATTCAGTACGTTCAAGTACAGAGCTGATAAGTGATCATGAAACCACCTAGATGAAAACAGCCTTTACTTCAATTCCTAAGCCTGCTATGTAAATTTAAAAGAATTCTCACAAATCATCACTATGTGAAAGACTTTGGTTCAGGTTTATCTGAAATATCAACTAAAGTCTATAGTCAAAATATGAAATCTAGGGCATACTTTCAGAGGTTTAGTTTGTATTCTTATCAAAAAAATCAATGGGCATATTCAAATATAAAAGACTGATAATGAAAAGGTACTAAATAGATCCACACATTAATACGAGTAGTGAGTTTTCAATGTTAATCATACTGCTTTGAATGAGCATGTCATTGGAGTCACACTACCACCACATAGGCATCTTGTAGGTCACAAAGGATGTCTTTAAAGTTACAATGTTCCTTCTTAGTCTGCTTTCCAGACTTCTATGGTTTTGAATTAGCTACAGGACACAGATTTTCTTTTTATATCTCCATTGTCTGGTATATCACTAGGAATTTTTGTGAAGATAGAAAGTCTCTTTACAACTGACTTGATACTTACAAGGTATACCTGAAAAATTAGTTAATGTGCATTCCATAAGTCTTGCATAAAAACATAGTATTTGGACATTGACTATGACAAAAGAATAGCTTCAGCAAGTGAATGAACCAAGATTGTCATCAATTACTAAAAAGATAAAATAAGGTATGAGTCTATGTGTATATAACAAAAATACGGAAGCTATGGGATATACATAATTTGMAGTATCTATGTAGATTTCTATATAGCATTTGGTGCTTTATATCACAAAATTTAACTTGAATTCATTCAGAAGGATCGCTTCACTCTTACTGCATTGATTAACAAAGGAATATTATAAAAATCTRGTCTGTGCCAGATTAGAGAAGTAGTATTTGGTATGTGGGAAGGGTTATAGTATATGTAACTTCATTTAAGTCTTTACTAGCTATTATGAAACAAAATAAATCATAAGTTGAGAAAATATAATTTCTAGATTCACAAGGCCAGATCCTTATTCATGGACACATAACATTGCTTCATTGCAGGCTGTGTCTGTATGGCCATTATCACAAATTTAGAAACTTGCTCTTGCATTTTTCTGGTGGCAAACTCCTGTCCAACTCAGACTGTAGAATATGACTAATAATTTAATGCACAATTTGACAGCTTTTAACTGAGCTAATGATTCTCTCCAGAGAAGTAACCAGGCAGTGCTGAAGTGGGAAGACAATAAAGGTAGAAAAATCAAAGAACAGGAAGAACATGAATATGAATAAAGGGATGGAAAACACAATGTAATAACAAGAATGTCTGGAAATAGAGGTTAGTTCAACACATTCAAATCAATAATTTCACTTTAAACCTTACCTGCAAATCCGGGTTATTTGACTAGTACAATTCTAAACATTAGTCCTTGCAACTTCTCAAGTGAATGTTTTCTCTTTATGTTTTTTCTTCTGCAGGTTTTGCTGAAATAAATATACCCCATTTTCACTGAAAGACAATTGTAGCTTTTCGTCTTCTTTGGCAATATCAAAATTGCCACTGACATCATAGGATAGCATTTCTACCAGTCTTCCTTTTAAGATATCTATAAATTAATAGTCTACTTCTGTGGTAGACTGCTCTAGCTTAGACAGTTTGTCACAGGTTTCACTCAAGGTATTTTGCAAACTGTATCTAGCAACCCAGGATAAACAGACTGTTAGTAGGCAAATAGGTCTGGATTAGATTATCTGCTTCCCAGTGACAAAAAGCTGTTAGGAAAACAAGCCATGTAGGAATTTTCCTCTGTGGAAGCCTGAGAAAAAAAGATGAGAATTGAACAGGCTTGGAAAATAATATCTTAGGTTTTGTCTTGAAACAAAGAGAAATGAAAGACAGAAACAAGTTGTGAAAGTCCTTTTAAATATATGAGTATATGCAAGATAATGATAATGTGCATGTGGTTAGGAGTAACAGTCAGAAAACTCTGAGATAGGAGCAGTGAAGAAATCTGATATATGGGATGTGGTACTGTTGGATTGACCTGCAATGACCCAATTAAAATTATTGCTTTTCTAGATTAACTTTTACAGTCCAAACCTGTATAAAAACCTGAATAAAGAGTGGATAAAACAGTAAGCAAACAGTAAGTTTTGTTCTGTGCATTGCTGGACAATTTGTAGAATCTAACAAGGGAAAACACTTTATTTTAGATGGTTTTACCTATATTACAGTTTTTATTAAAACAGGAAGTAAACAAGCTCTTGAAAGACATAACTAACTAGGGATTCTGTTATTTGTGTAATAGAAATAGATCTAGGATAGGCTTCTCTAATATGAGTAGAGACAGTTGCTGGAAACAATACTGACATTGATGACATACAGAGAGTTCGATGTGAGCCTCTGAAAATGACATCTTCCTGCTGACAAAAGAAGACACCTAGACTCCTGGTTGAGATGCAATCAATAACTGAATGCTACATGAGACCAATCTCATAATTAAGATGCTGTTTATGAAGTTATCACAAAATATTTTAAGACTCTTGCCAGATTAGACTCTGAAAACTATTTGGGTACTGCTATGTATCTGTTAATGCTGAAACAATATAAATTTAATGCCTAACCTGATGAATAAAGTATTCCAGCATATGAGGTATGCCACATAACTATATAGATAAGTTACAAAAAAATAGGAACCTCTTCCAGAAAAATAAATGGAAAAAAATTGGCTCTTTTCTCTAAATTTAATGTCTTTTATTCCCTGATTTCCTGGCAAAGCAAAAGAATCAACAGTAGTAGTAAGAAGTCCGAGGTTCTGCAGGGCTAGAAAGCTTACATGATTTTAGCAATAAGAAGAGTTAAAGTTTGAAACACATTTGTTCATGTTGCACAGCAACAATATCCTGTAGGTCTGAATTTAATAAGAAAAAATAAAAGGAAATAATTTATATAATTTTTTTTCTAATGCTCCAGCTTTAGACTTGAAGGGAAGGTGTGGAACACTCACCTTGTCTGTTCACCTTTCAGTCATGGCACTAYGGCAGAAACTAGATAAACAGTAACTCAAGATGTTGCTTGCACCGCCTTGGTATGGTTGGGTTTGAAACACAAGTAAAACAAAAAATGGTTGGGTCACGTAAAATGTAGGAAAGAAAAAATAAGGAAAATAACATCCATGAGGATGCTGGGATTCATTATTTTGAGTTTACCATCAACGTTGCACCTCCCTTAGAGGAAATTATCTGAGATATGCTCATTTAGGTAGGCTAAACTGCTGTGCCAGCTCCGTGGGCATTCATCGCCTGGACAGACTAAAAAAGTTGAGCAACACTTGATGAAGATAAGAATAAGAATATTTGAGGTGAGGCCGCTCCAGTGTGGAGCAGAGCAGGACAATCCCCTCCCTTGCCCAGCTGGTCATGCTGTGCCTGATGCCCCCCAGGACACTGTTGGCCCTCTTGGCTGCCAGGGCACTGCTGACTTATATTCAACTTGTCATTGACCAAGACCCTAATCAATCACCAAATCTCTCCATTATTTTTTTACAATAAACAGCTTGAGAATTTGAGGGATTCATAAATACTGGTTTTATTTGAAAACTTCTGACGAAAGTAAATTGATTATATCTATTAAAATAAATAAAACTATGCTAAATTAAATAAAATTATGCTAAATTATTTTTTCACCATGGGGAAATTTTCAAGGTTGAAATGTACTTTATACTCAAAGTTGTTATTTCTCCTCTTTTCTGTAGTAAAACTGGATATGCAGCTTTAAGAGTTCCTTCTTAAATAGGACTTAGAAAAATAGAAAAACAAAACCACACATTTTCTCATTCTTTTAATATTTATTGATTTTGAATGAACTTCATAAAGCAACATGAAATATAAAACCATGCACCTGCCACATTCTCTAATGTTTCAATTTAAATTAAATTTATTTTAACATTCCAAAAGACCTACTAGATTAGAAATTAGCCTTTTTTTTTCTTTAGCTATGCTGAAATACATTAGTCCTGACAGATTTACTGAAAACAACAATAACAATAACAACTACAACAACCCCTCAACTTTCTGTTTCATTTATGAAAGATATAGCAACGCATCTTATAACACACAAAGCTCCAAATTAAAACAATGAAAATAGTACCTATCTTATTTTAATTTTAAGCTTAAGCCTACATCTGTCAATTACAAATAACTTATTTTATCAAAACTACTTACATGTATATTGGTGTCAAGGGTTAACCTGGAAGCAAATTCCAGATCCCCAYGCTTAGTTCTTCAGAGGAGAGGAGACAGCAAAAACAGGCTGCAAACTTGAGAAATTATTAAATATTTATTTCACTAACACTACTAAGAATAGAAAGAATAAAAATAATGAAAATATTAAGGCATAATATGCAAATATCATTCTCCTCCCATACATTCCAATCCTTCTCACTGATCACGTAAACAACATAAACATGAGATTCTGATCTTATGATTAAGAGTTCTTATTGCCACCTCATAGGATAAAGAGAGTTCTTTCTGTAGTGTAGCGGGATCCATCCCACAGAAGACAGTTCCCTAAGAAGTATCTTCAGCATGATTCCAAACCTGCCAGAAACATCCCAGCCCGCCCAGGTTTTGCAGTGGTGTATCCTCTCTCCCACAAACACTTCGCAGCTTGTGGGTCACAAGAAAAGTCTGTTGGGGTTAAACCTTTTAAGAGTAAGTCACTCCAGCCTAAAGGCACCAAAGGCAACAGGCTCCTGCTTTACTCATAATCTCCAAAGGCTGCAAGCTTCATCTGCATACAACATAGAAATGTTCTTATTTTAGGCTGCAAATTTCTCACTTCACCATGGCTCATATTGCGATTTAAAGAGAAATTTAGTTTGGTATTATTCCAGAKCACACAGCAYAGCTCACAGAAAAAAGATGCATCTCGATGCTGGTAAAGATGGCTTCCCTGGCACTTCCTGCCACTCCTTGTCTTCTCTTCTGTTTGGCTACTGGASTCCATATTTAGTCTTTCACGTGACTGCTTTCCTTTCTCTCTWGCTTAGAGAAGAGGTTAATATTTGCAGAAAATGCCTACAAAAGTATTTATAACAATTACATGCTCCCACTGTAATGAGGCTTGCTTTCCCGGGCACAAGGCTCCTTCCTCCCCCATTCTGTTTTCTCTGCACTGGCAGCTGTCCAAATTTTARTAAGTCTTTTGGCTGCTACATAGATCCTCTGCCTTATCTTAAAAGCAAGGTGACCCTTCGATCTCACCAACTTGGCTCTCTCTGTGTAGCTTGGCTCTGCTTAGCTTCTCTCGGCTTTTCTGGCTCRGCCTAGCTTAGCTGCTTCTCTGTTTGGCCTTGGTCCAGATGGCATCAGACCAGCTCCTCTCAGGTCCGGAACAGCACAGGACCAGTGGGGTGGGCCACTGGACCGGGGGTCGGGGAAGAGCCACTGCCTCTCGTGGGTCAGCAGGGAGCCAGGCAGCAAGAGAGGAAGTGAGAGCAAGTGTACGTCACTTCCTAGGGTTTTTTATAACATTCCTTTCATGGAGACCTCACATGAACATTAAATGGCTCAYAGAACTGTCCTTTACCTGTTTTTAACCAATCAAATTTGTCTCACACCAGGTCAAACCATGACAATTGGGAACAGACATCAAAGCTCCACTGACTTATTGGTGAAATACTTTGAGGAACAGAGATTAATAAATTCACTGATGTGATATGTGTTTAAATCAGTTACATAGCAAATTTGAGCTCTATACTTGCATATTCCTAGTTTTATGGGATTGTACCTGACTTGGAGACATCATAATGACAATACCACATCAGTTAGGAGTTGCCCTAACTCATAAATATTCTTGTCCTAGAAATGGTCTTTTAGTACTTGATCTCTATGAAAATAACTTGAAGTAAAGATGACGTTAAGGATTTATTTTCTGGAGTTTTCTTTTTGTTTGAGAATAACAGTGAGTATTAGTGTAAACCAGAGGATATTGATAGGGAATCACTGTCTCTACTACCGCTAAGGCTTCCTAAATTGCAAATGAAAGAGCTACTGACATCAGGATAYTTAAAAAGAAATTTAAATGGTCCATGAACCATTAAAATGCTATATGAACAAGTAGAATTGCAGTTTATCTTGATGGTTTATATGCATTCTTGGTGATTTCTTGCTGTGCTTTTCTTCAGTATGAAAAGGGCAAAGAAATTGGGACATTTTGAATGAATGACAGAGAAAATTCTGTTGACTAGAAGTCACTGGGTGTCTCTCTCCCATGGTACTATATTTTATCAGTCCTAGCAGCCCAGATTTCACACTATTGTGGAAAAAAAGTCCCAATGAAATTATGTCTTCTCCCATGAGTAGAAAAATGTTTATAGGCTAAATAGTTCCCTAGATTGGATGTTGAAATCATAGGATTTTTAACTTTCAGTGTTGACATGGAAAATTAATTAAAGGAGCCAGCAGTTGCCATAAATTTTCCCTACTGCCAAACTCAATGTAAAAAGACAAAAGTAGGTGATATGAAGCTTTCTGGCCAGGAAAATTGTTACCAGCCCTTTGAGGACAGTTTTGTTGTTCCCCTGTGTCTAAAGGTTGAGACATCAGGAAGAATAATGGCAGCACTATCATTAAAGTCACTGRTTAAATGGGGAAAAATGCCTGTGTTAACAGTTTTACAAATATTGAGGATTTGAATCCATGTCGGGTTTTTTTTTTGTTTGTTTGGCGGGGTTGGTATTTTTTAATGTTGAGAATCATGCTAGAGAAATCTTTCAACAGGGATCTTTTCTAGAACTGGTTGGTCTTGCTTATTCTTCCCACCACAAAGTCATTTGTAAGGCTGCTTTAGATAATTTAAAATTTGTTACCTGAAATATTCAAATTATAATAAAGAATGCAATGACATTTTAATCAAGTATCTAAATCTAATGACTATGGTTGAAAAACCCTCTGTTTTGAAATGTTTCTGAAAGTTATGTTGTGCTTGAAATGGGAAATAATCCAAGAAATTAACTATAACATTTACAGAAGAAATCAGTCTAGATAGATCACAACTGCCCTTGCTGTCTCCATTATCTGTGAAGCTATCAAATTGATTAAGGTACAAATATTTGTTACTTTTATATTTTTTAAATTATTTGAGGCTCAAGGCACACACATCTAAGTGTCTTTAAAAATCACTTTCAAAAGAACAAATCGAAGTAGGATTTCTAGTATGCTGGGCACTATTCACTCTCTCTTTAGAATGCATATAATGTTAATTTCTACAAGGTAACCTCTATTTTCATCACATACTCTGTAGGATAGGATGCTTGATTTGATAGGTGAGTACACTGATCCAGCATGGCAAATCCAATGTTCCTAGATTCCTTCACTGTTGGCTTTTTTTTTTATTAAAGTTGTTACTAAACTGCCATGTAAAAAGAGACTCAGTAAATGTCCTTAGTGAACAGATGAAATTTTGAGACACAACTTTTAAGAGGATTGATGTGGCAGCACTGTGCTGGTAACATCAAAGGAGATTTACAACAGAAGCAGTAGATCAGTTTTAATTACCTTTTTTAGTTTTTTTTGTTTACACAGACAAGTTTGTCATCCGTTCTCCATTGTGGAAGTGTAGAAGAGCTGCTTATTGCAAGAAAATAGAGCTTGACTCAGCATTTTGTCCTTTTTTTTCTTAAAAGATTACAGTAGAGCCTGGGGTAGCATTATAATGAGGTATGTTACTGTTTAGGGTATAATGTCACATCTCCTACCTGTAAGTATCAAGGGAAAAAACTATTTCTCATCACTGCTTCTCATCACAGAACTTCCAGTTCTGGAAGGAATTCCTGTATGTCCCATGCCAAAACGACCTATTTAGGCTATAAACTAAAAGCTCACTTTGCTTTGCTAGTATATTTCATGTTCCTATTCATCCTATCAGATTTTTTTTGGCATTGAACATCAGACACTACTTCATGATTTTTTTTCCTCCACATGAGCATGAGTCATGAAAAAAACAATAATGGAAATAGAATAGGTGATCACGAACAACAGATTTTTATGGACCTTTGCCATTAAGTCTTGAAACAATGGTGTAGGGACTGATCAATCCTGGTATTAGAATCACCATAATCATTCCCAGAGTTTGTACATTTGATAGGATCACAAAAAAATTCCAAAACATCCAAACCAAAAAACAGTCAAAGAAGAGAGAGCTCAAAAGGGAGATCAGAAGGCTTCAATTCTTTCAGATTATCAGGATGAAAAAGTGACTTGATTAAAGAACGAAAGTTATTTCACGAAGCAGAAATATTTAACACTATAAGGGCAATAATTAATTGACAAAATCTGTAGTGAGAATATGGAAGATGAACAAAATCAAATAAAAAATAAGATGTTCATTTTAGTGGCATGAACCACTAGAACAAAATACCAAGGGGAATAGAAGATTCTTTACAGGTTGATGCTGCAACTTGAAGTTTTAGGATTTTTGGAGAATACTTGGAGTAATGGTTTTGGAAGCTAGAAGATGCCCATAGGGTCACCTAGTTTGACTGTGTGCATAGTATGGAGTGCCTTATATTAATCCCTATTTTAAATGGGCCATATTTTTAATAATAAAAAAATTAATTTAAAAAATATTTAAAGTGTTTTTATAATCTGAAAGAAAAAAAAAATAGGACCTTAGATGGCTATAGTTTGCCCTTTAATTGGCATAAGAGACAATGTATGCCATTTTATCAGCCTCTAGGAATTACCCTAAGGTAAATTTCTTCTAGATAAAGTATTAACAAGGGTGGTAAAAAATCATGTGAAAGTTTTCCATATGGAGGAAGGTTTAAGCAATGCAGTTCTACAACAAAGGATTTCCATTCTGAATGAAGTCTAGGATGGAAAGGCATTATACTGAGGAGCTGTCTTAAAAGATATTATGATGACACATCTGACTTTGGTGGGACGTTTTTCTCCTTCTTCTGCCACTAATCAGAGGAGTGATCATTTGATGAGTATGTTTATGTTCAAAATCTGGAAAATGCCTCAGAATAAGCTCTGTTGTGAATAACTGCATGTTAGCATTGTTGGTTGGAGGGAATGTTCATAGAGTGACTGAAGGAAAAAATAGCTGTGAAGCCTATCTTGAGAATCAAATTTCTCTTTTTCTATTTTAAATATAATTAATATTTTGAAGTTACTTTAAAATGAGGTCTTGTTCCATTTTAAATTGTATATGTTGGATCCTTTGTCCCAGCTCTGGAAAAGTGTCGCATTTAGCACACTAAAGGCATGCACTGTTTTCTTTCCTACTATCAGAGCAAACATAAAGGGATCATCCGCTGTTGGTCCTAAGGTACCGCTAATTTCATAGCTCTGATGAAATTCCTTATCTATAAGAGAGGGTCGATTGAAACTCTTTGATGGTTGTAACTTTTTCTACACTCGAAAACTGACTGCACAGATATTGTAAGACTGTTTGAGCACCTGCAGCATGTGAACTAAAGCTTACATCACTCAGGTTGAAATCAAAATATGAACAGATCTTTTCCCCCTATCTCATCACAGGTAGAGGTTTGAGAAACAAACATTCTGTTCTCTAGTGTGATTTGGTGGTTTGTAGCAGACAGTATCTAATATCTACTCTATTGTACTTCATATATACTTCTAACGTCACATGTTAGAATACACAAGTATTGAAGATGATTCCTTTTGTGCTGTCAATGATTTGGAAACAGATCATGTCGTATTTGACACAGAATGACTCTCCCAATCAGTTCTTTTTAAAGAGTTCATACAAAGAATCACACAGAATGTTCTGAGTTGGAAGAGATCCACAAGGATCATGAAGTTCAACTCCTGGCCCTGCACGGGGCAGCCCCAAGAGTCACACCACATGCCTGCGAGCATTGTCCAAACTCTTCTTGAACTCTGCCAGCTTGGTGCTGTGACCACTTCCCTGGTGAGCCTATTCCAGGGTCCGACCATCCTCTGGTTTTGATTTTTAACATCAAGTCACACAAAGCATGTCTCCAGGTTCAAATACTACCATAACTGTGCCCCTAAGTGAGACATTTCAATGCATTTTATCTTTTATCTGCTATAATGTTTTCTAGTGAATAAGCAGTTACCTGATTGGGTTTGGGTTTTTTTGTTGTTGTTGTTTTTGTTTTTTTAAATCTTGTGCCTTTTAGTGACTCTYAATTTTGTTTTCAAAACCTTGAATTTCTGTTAAGCATTTGTCCATCTATTTAACACAAAACAAGTAATGATCTGATCAGAGACAAGTTACTGGCTTCATTAAAGGGGAAACAGATGAAATGTAATAGTTTCTCCTGCATATGTAGCATCTAATGATCTCTTTGTAWCATGACCTCTGTAAGTAACTAGAATAATAGCCACCCATTTTCTATACAGAAAGTTAATCCAATTAACCTTTCGCTCGGCTCCTCACTGTAGTTTCTTTCTGTGGCTCAAGTGAATTTTGCTTCATGTGTAAGTTAGTTATAGTGGAAGCAGTTTGCTAACATCTCCTGTGAGATTTATGCGTTGTTTTAACTTATTTTACTCTGTGCCCTGCATTGCAGTCCTCATTGAGAACTCCTACTATGACTAGTGTGGGTACACAGAGTGCAAGCAGAAATTCTGGAGATGAAGATATAGCTACAGCCAGCCATCTGATCATGTGGCTGAAGGATCCAGAAATGAAAGGATAGGGGTCTCCTGACTCTCTTTCTAAAAAACCTAAGCTAAGAAAAGTTGCTTTTTGAACTCTCAGGTATAAACTTTCATAGCAACTATTTTATAAAAAATATTACTCAGAAAGTTATGAATACATAAATTATGAAATTAATTTMTAGTTCCTAGCAATTTAGAATAATATGGAAACTTAAACTTTAATATTTATGATGAAATAAACCACTGGCAAGACATGATCCCAATCCACTAACCCTTACAGACATTTATCTGAAAGCATCCATGATTTGTTTCAGAATCCTAATAAATAGGACGGACTAGYGAATTTCATCTTACTGTGTATTTACTGTGAACACTAAGTGCTATTAATATATATCATCAATTCAAAAGTTCAATCTTTTGAGCAAACAAGCTACTTTAAACTTCAACATTTTTCTGTGTTGACAATACTGACCTTTATCAAGCAAAGCAACTTCATTAAAATTAAAATTAAATATTTGAGATGTTAMACTCACAGCAAAGAGAGCCTGACTTACTGAGGACAAATCACTTTCGATTTCAGGTCTTTGTTGGYGTTGATCATTTTGTGTTGTTGATAAACTAAACAAAAGGTCTTTGTGAGCAGAGATGCATGCACAGGGAAGGCACATGGCTCAATCCAGCGCTGGCAAACCACCACTGGTTCAGCTAAGGAAGCCAACAACCTGCAGCAAGGTCTACATGGAATCCTTCACAGCAGCAGTCAGGAACCTGTGCAGCATCACATTGCCTGATCTTTACTGTGGCAGGAAAATGATGTGTGCCTTTCACCAAACAATGTCCATTGATGTGCTTGCCACTGACACRGTTGAGAGATATTTAAGAACCATSTGGACACAATCCTGTGCAATGTTCTCTAGGATGACCCTGCTTGAGAAGTGTGCCGGTTTGACTGTAAACCAGCAGGGGAAATTAACCCCACACAAAATACCTCGAGAGATTTTAGGTCAAAATTACAATTTTAATAAAAAAGGTTAAAATAAATGCAGTAATACAGAAACACCAGCCTAAACAAACCAACAGAGTCACRGTACAACCTGACACCCCGTTGAGCAGGGTGGTAGCTGTGTAGTCCAGTTAGGCACTGGTCCTGTAGAAAAGCCTGGTAGYCSAGTCCCGGTAGTCCAGTCTAGTAGAGYAGTGGAGTGGAGTGGAGTCCAGTCGAGTGGAGTGGAGTCCAGTCCAGTTGTGTCAAGTCRAGAGTGTTTTCTCCCATCCCAAACCCTTGTTTTATGCTGTGTTTCTTGGCTGGCACCTCCCCCAGGGGCGGGGACTTCCACAATGGAAGAGGATTTTCCCAATGTTCTATGGGTTGCTTTGGCAATGAGCTCGGATGATTTTCATGGTTTCTGAGCTCAGATGAATCTTATGGCTTCTGATATTCTATTTCAATGAGCTCAGATGATTCTCATAGTTTTCTGACATTCTATTTTTACCAAGTCCAGTAACAGGCCATTAATCAGGATGGGTGGTGTAATGCRCCATTAGCTGAGATTAGATAATCAGGATGGGTGGTGCTTGCTGTCGGCCRGAGTGCTTATGTCAGTTGAGATAAGGAGTCCCTCAGGGACCAGGTGTGCAACTGAATTTATCCAGCTTTTGTGGGTCGTAATAGAATRTATGGCTAACCCAGGACAAGRAGGTAGGGTGGAATAGATGATCCCACTGTGGTCCCTTCCAATCTTACCCATTCTGTGATTCTGAYTCTGTGATTGTGCTGACCTGAGGATCGTCCTYCCCCTGTGCTTGTAGCCCTGGGCATGCTGCACACCAGACCTTCCAGCTCAAGTGTGGAGCCCAGACATACAGAGCTTGTGGCTTTTCATGATTTCGTGTGAAATGCTCTTCTGTCATTCACTCCCTGCCCTACTCATCTACTCCACACAGGGACCATGTACTCCACTCCAGTACCTGGAGAGGTCCCAAGGGGAAGGGGAGTAGAAGCCAACAAGTGATGTTAAGGCTCATTTCAAGAAGCTGCCCACTGGGATGGTCAGAGTCAGAAGCCAGAGCAGCTCACTGATTCTGAAACACATATTTTACAAGGAATTTAATTTTAGTTTAAAAGAGTTAATCTTTAGTTAGCTAAAGCAATGTAGCAGACAAATTTTGCTGGGGTTAATTAAGAAGTTAATATTTGCCTGAGAAACAAAACTAGGAGAAGGCCTCTGAGTGATTATGTGTCATTAGAAGTTTGCTCAGCTGTGCCCTCCATGGGAAACAGAGAAACTGAATTAGGAAGATCAGAAAGAAAGGAGACATGTATTAATTACTCTGTTTGGAGGATCTGCTCATGGGTATCGGGAGGACAGAACAYAGAGACCTCAGGGTCAGATCCATTGTAAAAGTGTAAGAGTGAAAAGGTCACTGACGAAGACTATGGCCTTACTTCGTCAAAACCAGACCTCTCCACAATTCAAGACGACCACCGACCCATTTAAGGAGTAAACTACGCATGCTTAATGACTTTTAACTAATTATCATAAGAAGCGAGGGATGGGAGGTGTTTATATTATGACTATGTATTTGTATCTTGAATATTCAAAACTTTTGTAGATAAATAGATTGTGTATTGTTTTAGAAGTCGACACTGCGTCTTGGCAAGCAGCTGTCCCAGCGCTGTCATTAAACATACATCTTTCTGACTTTAACTGGCTGGAGAGTCTTTGTCTGTGATTATTCGTAACATCTCAAATATTTCATGAATCAATTCAAGCAGAGGACAGAGGAATTGCTAAAGTATTGCCAGCTGAGGTTGTGCCTGCCATGTTTTGGTGGGTCTGAGTACACCTGAGAGCAGGATGTCTGGAGTCACATTAAAATTATCCACAACACACACAGGCACAATGGTGACTGCTGCAGGGCACTGAACCACAGATCTGCAATGAGTAACTGTTTCTGTGTGTGGGCCTGCATAGGTGGGAGGATAATTTCAGGGGGAATAAGGTCATCTCCAAAGTCCTTTTCCAAAGCCAGCATCAGTTCTGCAGAAACAGAAATATGTGTTTGGAAATAAGTAATTTAGTGATTTTCACTCAGGAAACATGAATTCTTCTGATGACAGAGTTATTGTTAGCACTTTCTCATTGCCTGCAGAGCTTCAGACTTTGGGTATGAAAAGGGGGACAGAAATTATTTGCAAGCACTCAGCACTAGAGGGGCAATGAAGTACAAAAGGGCAGAAAAGGTAAAAGATACACAGTAGATTGCTATTTGCAAGCATTTTAATGCACTGTCTATAAAATTACTCACATGAGTGCATTATGACCTGAAAATATTCTTGCTCAGATCCAAAATGGTAGATAATTTTAACATCCATGCAGTACTATATGCTGTCCAAATATTCTCAGCCGATTAAAGTTCAAACATTAATCTAAGGTCCAAGTGAACTAGAGACTTCTTTTTTTGTGGATGGAAAACATTTAGGACACTTTCTTGAGTTCAATAATATAGACTATAGATATAGTCAGAAGTTCATTAAGACTAATTGCACACAAAGTGCTCTTTGGATTATACTCCGAGGCAAAAGTACTCAGAAAGAAGGCAAGGAAGCTAAACACAGGCCGTGTTCTTTGGATGTAAAAGTTAAGCAAAGTATCCTTACAGTGTCATTAAATGTCCACAGAAATAAAGAAAACAAAAATGTAGATTACAAGTCATTACCTTATTTCAAGTCTATGCTAAAATGGATTAGTTTTTTGTAAGCAGAAAAAATGGCTATTGAAGCAATTAATTATTTTAAAAAAAAGACAATTCAACAAAATAGRGAGGTGAGAATCCTTTTGTTGGTCCTTTCTCCTGCTTAGCAAGCAGCTTTGCTGCCTGTTCCACTAATCCTTCATTGACTAAATTCTGAAGATATTAAAGAGAACACCCTGTGGATTTTTCCCTCACATGAGCACATATCTGATTGGATTATCAAGGTTTGGATTTATTGCCTGTGTCTGTAACAGGAGATTAAATGTACCAAGATCTCTCCTCTGGACTTAAGCCTGAGATCAAATGATCTACATATGCTCTTATCTTTCAAAGTGAAATGATCATGACCAAGTTACCTGTTTGGAAGTTTCCTGGGTCTACTCCTAAACAGCACCAGGGAACTGTTTATTACCCGGTAAAACCAAGCCAGACACATCTAACAATTTCATAGAATAGATGATTGCAAGCTAGTTCTCATTCTCTAATATTTAATGTAGGGGTAGAGATGTGCCTTTCAAGTCAGCCAACAGCCCAGACTGTTGCCCCCTCTTGGCTGCTTGAGGGAGATATGGGGCTTTTGCTGAGGCTGGGCCATTACAGGCACAGAAGAGGTCATCATGAGGGCTGAGCTTGTGCTGTGTTGGTACCAATGTATTAGTGGACTTGAGTATCAACATCTGGCCCTTTCTGTCGTACTTGCAAAACTCACCTCAGAAACAAGTGGGAAATAATTTATTCCAAATTTCCCCCCCTTTTTTTTTTTTTAATTTTGTCTTCTATATAAAAGTCATGAGCTCTCAGATCAGGATTACCCTTCTTGAATATACAAACAGGCATTTCGCAGGTCAGGATTCGGCTTCTTTTCAGGTTACTCAAGAAATCCTGGCTGCTGAACAAAGATAYACATGCTTACTTGAAACTCCTCTCCTTTTTCACCTGAACATTCATCCGTACATTTTTTGTTTCTTTAGATAAGTCTACCAAGCTTGAAAAATGCCTCAATTTTTAAACTGAAGAGTAATAGGCAATGAATAGTTTTTCCCACAAATTTTAGTTGTGTTAAGAGCTGAAACAGAGTATTACCAGGAAGAAAACTAAGGAAGTAAATGAACAAATTTGTTTGATCAGTGTAAAAAATGGTTTATGAATATGATTATCCTTATCTCTGGGATTAAAATGTCAGCTTTTATTTTTCTTAATGTACAAATAACTCCAAGTAGGATTATTTTTACTGTGATTTTCTATTCACATTCTTCCACTCCTGGGAGAGGAAGAAAAAGACTATTTTAAAAAGAATTGAAATTTCTGAGCTGGCCAGAAGACCTTAATCAGGAAACTCACACTTTCTCCCCCCTTAACATCACCSAGATTAATTTTTAATAGCTAAATATGTCACCACTGTTAAATGTTCAGTTCTGCCTTCTGTATGTACTGATTTACATAAAGAAGACACTATGCCAGAAAATGCTCAGATGGAATAAAGATGTCTGAGTAAAACCTCTTTAATTTTAAAAATGTATATCATATCAGCTCTCTACTGGCAAAGCCAAGAGTATAAAAAGCATAAATGTTAGGTGTCTATCTTGAAGACATCTACAAATGAAGTAGTGATTTCAGAAGAACTTGCAGGACTGCTGTGGTGTGAGTCATCTGTTGGCTTTGGGGTCGGAGGTTTTGACATCTCAATTATGTTTTCCTGTGTTTGCTGTAAAAGCAATCTGGAACGCCAACTCAAAGGGAGATGTCTATGTCATGGCTCTGTCATTGAATCCCAGAATAAAATCCATTTTTTGTCTTTCTGACATTATTGAAATTTTCTTTTTTTATGTCTTTGAATATATTTCCTGTGAAAACAACAGATAATATTATATTAAAGTTATCTGTTAATGYTTTACAGGACCATTAAGGAATGGTCTTAGCTCATAGAATAGCATAAATAGATAAAAAAATCATTATTAAAATGGGAAGACACAAAGTAGCATATCCCACTTTTCACTCTTTACTTTTCAACTGTAATATTATCTTTATTTTTWAAAAAAATATAATTATTGAAATATGAGAAAAAATAAATATTTTTCTCTGAATGTAGTAGAGTAGCTTATTGTAAAAATAAGCACGGAAATGGTGTCAAAATTGCRTTCCAGTAGAAGCAATGGAGGCATAGATACCTACTAAGGATGATTGATGTATGTTAGACTTCTCTTTGAGGATAAGTGGAACTGCCCTGGGAAACATCTGTTCTGTAAGAGGGGTGCAGATAATTGCATTAGATGCAAAGGTCTGTAACAAATGATACATTTGTCCAGATTACTTTTATTTCTGCTTCCACTCACTTTACTTGCTAAAACTAAAGGGTCAGTCTGGAGAAAGGGTCCTATTTTGCCTATGCATTGTGAAAGAGGAGACTGCAACAATAAAACAGTGCGGGTAGGAGAAAGGCTTGAATATGATGGCTGAAACTGCACTGCAGCATATGTCTGGGTTTTTTTCTGCATGTCACAAGATTTTCATCTGATTACATTTTAGAGAGTTTGCTGTTATTCTGAAGATGCCATAAATTCTGAAAGTTTAAACGTGGAGGAGATTATTAACATGATTCCTTGCAGACAGAATGCAGATGAGAATAGATAGGAAAAGATGGTGAAGTCAGTTCCTTTCTTTATTAGTTAGTCCTGATCATTATGTGATCTCTCTATGTAACAATCTATTCAAAAGTTCACCTAAAGATAAGGATCCTTATGCAGTCATCCCATCTAGTTAGTTGTTATTAGTTCCACTCTTATTCAAAAT
Source organism: Amblyornis subalaris (assembly GCA_018881555.1). Taxonomy (NCBI): domain Eukaryota; kingdom Metazoa; phylum Chordata; class Aves; order Passeriformes; family Ptilonorhynchidae; genus Amblyornis; species Amblyornis subalaris. The sequence continues at coordinate 6,342,786 of JACAXG010000020.1, forward strand.
TTCTTCCCTGAGACAATGAAAGAGTAGTAATTTGCTACTCTTTGATCATAAGAGTGTATCATAAGGAATACTAATAAGGTAAAGTGAAAAACAACAGCACAGAAGTGGAAAAACAAAGAAGCCATAGATCTAAATACRTGAATGAAAAATAATTTATATTAACCCACTTCTGGTAATAAATGTCACTATCAAAATTCTCATGTTCTGATATGAAATATTCATTACACGTATATTTTCCCTTACCAGTCCAATAAACTGCAATCACAGTTCAGGGCTTGTGAAAAGGACAATCTCAGAATCCCAAAAGACATTTAAGCAAGCAAGTACCCTTGGCTCTATATGTGTTCTCTACAGTTTGACCAAAAATCATTATTGAATAATATGAAAAATGTGCTTTGCATCACCTTGCATGTCAAAGTCCTCCTGGTAGCAAGACAGTCTAGTGACCACATGCAGAAACCATCGACACTAAGAGGAAGCTCCTCTCCCTTTCTCTTTCAGTTCTATTCTGCATGTATTGTTCTCATGTTTCAGTAACTTCAGAAATGTCCTTGAAAAAACTTGAGTACACCAACTTTCACTGTACCTTGGCTTTCCTCTGTTTGATAACAGCTGGGACCAAACTCCTTACTTCTTTCTGGGGCTGCTTAAACTTCTGAATACACCTGACAGACAAAAAGAAAAAGGTTCATGGCCATTCTTCCTCTCATTTCCTAATGAAAAGGAGTAGACTACCTTCCAGTACTTCAAGGTTTATGCATATATATCTACATGTTGCAATYATAGAGTTTATAAACTCGATAAATTGATTTGAAAGAAGAATAAGTTGAAGGAATAAGTACTGTCAGCAGAAAGGTTGACTGAATGATCTGGAATGCTGACCTTGGAAACAASAGTATTGATTTCAATAAATGTGAGAACATAGGAATGAAATACAAGACTACAGGCTTCTTTTTTCCTATCAAAAAGTTGTTAAGATTATAACTGTTTGGAGGCAACATGACTAAGTCTTCCTTTTCTTGAATCCCTCCAGTGGTTAAATATTTATAGCAAAATCTCAGCTTAAAGAAAGCTCATGTCTTGAAAGACAGAAACATATACTAGTGATGCTGAATCCCAGGCATGATCCCTTCAGTTCCAAGTGCAAAACAAAATGACATCATGCTGGACTGCAAATATGTGATGCCATTCAAGAAATCCTTTATAGATTCAGCTTAAAGGGAAGAAGTAAAATCTTATTCCATTTTSGTGTATTGTCAATTCCTCAGTTGCAAGTCTGAACTGCTAATTGATAAAAACATATTGAAATTTTAGGTGGAAAAGCCACCCTTTGATTTTGTTATTAAATGCTATGAATTTGACTGACAGCATACATGGGAGGTGGGAAGGAGTAATGAATTGCTTATAGTCTGTGGTATTTTCTTTGAAAATTATAGACAGGACTTTTAAAGTGTGTCTGTAACTGGGAGTTCAATCCAATTCAATTGTCTTGCATGTATTATTAGGGTAGAGCCCCAGAATTTATATTGTTAACAGGAGCAAAGAGTAATCACAAAAGAGTGACCCAGAAATATCTTTAGGTGCAAAATATTCCAGTACCCTTTAATGGTTGTAATTAAGCTTCAGTGAAGGAATTAATTATACCTGGTTTCATTAGATGAGACAGAGGAGTTAACATTGTAGTATTCAACCCACCTTCAGTCAAAATTTTTCCAACAACAGAACATATTAACGTTATTTGCAATATACTAATAATGTACAGCCTCCATTTGCATTTTCCCTTAAGAGAGTTTCTAATTCATTTTAAAGATCATTAAGCAGGCCAATGATTTTCAAATACACATTCATATTTATTGCTGCTAATTATTTAAGTCAAACTAATCACTTTTCTCTTGTTCTTTCCATGCATGTTCAGTTCTGAACATCAGTGCTCCTTGCAGGTCTAGGGAATCTATTGAGTTATTTAGAATTATTTTGATTTCTATACCTGAGAGTGAGCTGWTGGTCAGAGGTACAGCCTCCTACTTATCCAATCTAATGTTTTAAGGATGAAGCAGTAGCCCTGTTTAAGTCAATATACGAATCAGTTAAATCATGTAAAGCTGTTATACGATCCATTCTGCACATGATGTGTGCCAACAATTTTGATCTAAAGTGTCAGCTAAGGTTTCTGCAGTGTTCGTGTGGGAACTGGTTTAGTATTTATGAGCAGAAGATACTGAAATTTTTTTTCGTTTAGAAAACCACTTAGGTTAACCGGCAATCTTACAATAAGCTCAGATGGAGGATATATAGAGGAGGAGTAAGTAAGACATAGATGTACATCTGTTAACAGATATAGATTGCTCAACTAATTTCATTACTGCTAGAAGGGAACTGATATATTTAATTGGGTTACCCCAGTTCAAAATTTTGAATAATTTTGAAAATGCTGAATAATATAGAATGATATTGAATATTGAATATTATTATAATATTGAAAAATATTGAATAATTTTCTCTAAACTGAGGGCTCTGATAGTGAGATCACTGAACTGTGTTCAGCCTCCTATTAACTTTAAACTTCCTTTGTGATTTTGGGTCAAACTTCCAAAGTAATTAAAGTGCATTTGTTCCAATGCAGATTCCTAAATCAAGATTTAGGCATCACTGAAAATCTTGAAACTCCCTGTTCTTAAACTGCCTGTGTCTGATACCTTAAGGGCTACAAAGGTGTTGGGTACATAAATACTCTAAATTCTGCTTAGGTGTATTTATATTACCTTTAGTAGGTGTGAACACATACTTTTCTGGTACTGAGCAAAACCACAACTACCCACACCTTGAAGCCCCAGGGTATTCACAAATTATGGTTTCAGTTGCCTATAATACCTTTAGCTGTGTTTTTTTAAAAGTGATGTTTTTGATCCTGGGTACTGGTAGGGGACATCCATTCCTGAAGCCAGAAATCCAAATTCCAGTCGGCAGAAAATGTTTTGAGTGGGAAAAAAGCATGTTCTCTCTAGCCTTCCAGACTGAAGTCTGCAATAAGGCTGGGTAAGATGGGAAAGAAAATCTGTTTGGAACAGAGGAATGAGGGGGTCCTGAAAATGCAGATATATACAATATGTGTCCTGAGATACGATATCTTGTTTCCTAAATGAACACTCCAGCCAACAACTTCTAATGATGATCACTTTTTTCTCAGCCTGGGGAGCGTACTACTGACACACCCACCCAATTTGTGCATATTGTGAATYGTGATCTGTTTGAAAGACAGCACTGGCCTGTCTTGAGTCTCCAAAGATATGGGGGCAAAAAAAGTGGCTGAACTGCATTCTGGTCTAGAATAGGTGCTTCTCCTGAGAATTTTCTGTTTCTTTGTAAGTTTTTCAAACTATTAGATTCTGTTAATATTTTTGTTTGATATAAAAGTTTTTTTACTTTTCCTCTATTCTTTTTAGGAATCTAACCACCAAATTTAAGGCAGAAGATTTCATTTGGTGACAAGAGTTCCAAAATATTTGCTACTGAAACACTTAGCAGTGTCACCCTGGTACCTTTGTAGAAATTCCATTCGTTTATGACTTCCTTTATTTTTCCCCACGTTGCAAAAAGCAATTGGGAAATTATGAAAATGAGGAATGATGTGGGAAGCACTAGTTAGAGACAAATAAAATGTCTTTCTCTAAATGCTGTGTGCTTCCCTGTTCTGGCAAGGTGGAAGATTAAGGTACTCTTTGCAAAGATTCATGCCTGAATTGATAATTTTTGGKTTTTTTTGCAATAATTCCTATTATTCAGTTTACTTAAATTCTGCAACTTTAAAAAAGAGGTGCTGTCTTACAGTTCAAACCTTCAAAGTACAGGCTGTTGTTTAAGGGCTGCTTGATTTCTACTGACTTCAAAGGAACTGAAATATTTCAGCATCACAGTGATTCCTTGCTTCTTATGTGAAAATTTTTAAAGCTGTCTAAAATACTAACTCCCATGAGAGCAATTAAACCCAAATAGCTTCAGGTATCTGGAGTTTAGGATAAAGTCTAGTTCCAAGTGTTACTTTCCTCAGGAAAAAAAATCACATACCTTTTTCAGTTATTTAGGGTGTATATTTCAGCCTGACTGWTCACTAACCACTATAAAATTACAGCTGTGTTTTTAAGAAAATGCAGTTGGACTCTCTCATCATAGGTTTTATCACTGTCTTTTGTGGAAATACACTTTAACAATGAAATTAATGCATAACAGCATCGAAATGTAACTCCTGTTACTCTCTCAAAAAAACATAACAGAAAGTAATGGACCTGGGAATAATGAAATTGTGATCCTCTGCATTTTTGAGGTTTTGAGTACAGCTGCTCTTAGAAACAATTGATGCGCAAACAATTCCATCTGAATTACTGCATAGCACACAATTCAAATAGGTGCTGTAAGCCTGTTCAAGTCAATAGAGTTCCATATGGGATGAATGTGACCTATTCTGTATGTGATTTCAATTTTATAAAATTTGTATTGTTTGACTGTCTTTATGTAACTTCTAACATTATTACATTTCCTGCCTAAGGATAAAGGTAGGTTGAATATTTTGTTTCCTTTGGAGAGAAATAATGCAACTGGTGACTGCTCTTTTCCATTATTAGTCTTCCTTTTTAAAATTGTCTTAACTTATAAAGTTTAGTTTCTTAGGTATTTTAAGCAGAGATTCTTCAAGTGCAGTGTAACAATAGTAGAAAAATGGCATTTTTAAAATACAGTACAATACTTTCTGTTCAGAGAGAAAAGGCCAAAAAAACCTAAGCATTATTTTAGCATAAAACTTTCATATAAGTTTGCTCTTTTTTCTAGAAAGGAAATTCCCTGAAGATAAAAACACAGATCTACTAAAAATTTTATGCTTAGATCTACTGCAGCAGCTTGCCTTTTGTTGTTGATCTAGCCTGACTCAGTCAGAGGAAAGTCTCCTCCATCAGCAATCATATTTCAATCAGACCTCAACTGAATAATATGATATTGAGRTCCACAATCCCTAGTGTTACACAAGCTTTGTGTGTAGACTGTTATAGAAACAGGAGCTAATAACTGAATAATTAATCTACTCCAAGTAGGATTTAATGATAGTAGGTGCAGAGGGCTATCTGATGTCCTATCAATTCAAATAGACCTTTAGGAACTAGAAAATGAGAAATATTTATAGATACTGCACCAAACCAAATAATGTTCATTTCATGTTTCAATGGAAACAAAATTAAGCCTTTTTTTTAACATTAAATGCAAAATACTTATTATTGCTAGATATGAAAATTCAAGGTCTGGTTTACTTACTGGTCCCTGTTGGAGGGAACACAGGACCCAATTTAGCAAAGCCAGTGCAGGAAGGAAAAGAATGCAAAAACGTAATTTTCTAGCCAAATTCTTTAGTGTTTTACTTTACTTTTACGCGTTCAACTTTCCATGAGACAACATGGAACACTGACATAGCAGGTAGGCAGACCAGAAATACAGTTACTTCTTACAACCCCTTGTTTCTTTGGGTGGGAAATCACCTCCAAAATACTACATCCTGCCTGCACAGATGCAGTTACACACTGAGTGGTGCAAAAAGCTGAGATGTCAATTGAACCACACACACGAGTGCAGATAAGGATGCGCGTAATGTTGGGAGGACTGGACTTGAAACTTTTCTAGCTACCAACGTGAAGAATACTTAGATCTTGAAGACGCAATTTTGTTTCTATTATGCCTGCTATTGTAGTGGAAAAGCTGTTATTTTCTCAATGCAACAGTGCAGAAAACAAGTGACTATAACCAAAGTTTTCATTGATTTAAGTTGGAAAGAGAAGTTTACAAAACTATTACCTGTTTGAAAATAAATCCTTGAAATGGACACTTACCTTTAGGGTTATTTCCAGGACACACTAAAACAAAACGGACTCAAGAATGTGTCTGCTGTGCTGATGAGCCTCCTGCAATAGACAATGGCATATTAGCTGTCCTAAATGCAAGGCAATATCCTACCTAGGGCTACAATTTATGAGTTCRTATTTAGATAGATTAGAAATGTTCATGATATGTTTGGCTAGATGACATTTAAAATGATATTTCATTAATTATGACAAGGCTGATATTCCCGTGACTGTTTGTTTGATTCTTTTTCCAGGCTCTGGGTGCAAATGGAAGAAAGTGGAAGATAGATGATCTAGGACAACCTAGTTTCCTGCCTATTGGAAATGAAAAATACATGCAGCTATATCTAATCTGTAGGGATTTTCTTATTTTTTTTTAGAATACAAAACTGCCACGTATAATCAGTGTCTGAATCAGTGGCTATTCTTTCTTTGTAAAGACAGAATGACTTTGAAATGCAGCCTCCTCATATTCCTTTATTTCTCTGCCCTGGGCAGGCGTTTATGGTTCAATGGGAACTGGAGCAAGAGGGAGTCTGAGTTCAAATCATCTAGGCTTTCTGCTGTCTAAAGTAGCATATTTTTCTTCTTTCACAGTGCTGAACTTAAGTCATCTCTGTCCCTTTATGTGTCCTGAAATTTTTCCCTTATCACCTGGTTGTGAAAAGTGTTAAGCATACACCACTCAGCTGAAGATAGATCAGACATCAACTTGTATGGATGGAAAATGCCAGAAAACCTGGTTTCTGAGAGCATAATATGGAAGTAAAAACAAAGGACTGAAACTCAGAAGATAAATCTAGACCATGTATTAATTCCTTTTAATTGCAGCCAACACTTGAAGCTTTAAGAAGTTTTACAACCATTAAGAAGGTGATATTTGTTGGAGAGGGAGAAGAAATGAAAGTTGGAAAGAATCCTTAGCAATGCAGGTTTTGATTTGTCATTTTGACTAATTACTGAACAGAGTGTTTGTGACCAAAGAAGCCCAAAAGGCACGACCAGGTTTATCACTGTCTGAAAGAATCTTCAGTCAGATTCTTCTGGAAACTTCATAAGCCATTAAGCCCTGAAGTAAATAAGAAGCAGTTGATCCTATCTTTTTCACTCTGATTTTCCACAAGACATGGCAAATACTAGAGAGGTATCCATTAAAGGTTTAAGACTTGCAGGGCAAAGAGTGTAGAAGTAATCAAACCCTATTTATACAGATACCTTTCAACATGGAAAACTGAATTTCAAGGGTGTATTTGCCTGTACAGTTTGCATAATGTAAAAGAAACAGGTAAAACCAGGATTAAATGGGTGAACTATGGAGTCATGGAATGTCTAACTGGAGTTCATTCTTCTATTTGCTATGTTCAATGATGGGGAGGGCACCAAAGTATCCTTTCCTTCCCTTTTTCCTAGTGAATTTGTTCCCATACATTGACAACATTAATCTTCACTTTTGATTCTAGACAGTCACAGAGACTAAACGGGTATTTTGAAGCATTATATAGACAATATGTGTGTATAAGTAGAGTTGGAGGAGGAAGGAGAATTCAGTCTGAATGACAATCTAAGGTCTTAAGCACCTCTACATTCCAGTCACATGACACAAATAGGAACAGTCAGCCTCCTCTTGGCCCAAAGTCACAAAACAACTGCATCAGAGAGTGCGTTTACTGAAATTATTAATGCTGCAGCTGCAAACTGCATAGGTCAGGTTACACTCCAATGTACATTAATCAGATTCTAACAGTAATTCAGGAACTCAATACAGTTCTGGTRTTTTCTTTCCTGGCATCAATGAAGCTCCTAAATTTGTGGTCCATTGAGTATATCCAGTTGCATTGGTTTTGCATGGCAAGGCTTTGGTAGTGGGGGAATACAGGGGTGGCTTCTGTGAGAAGCTTCCAGAAACTTCCCTTATGTCCACCAGAGCCAATGCCAGCCAGCTCCAGGATGGATGTCCTGCTGGCCGAGCCAAGCCATTCAACTGTGATGGTAGCACCTCCGGGAAAACACAGGTAAGAAGTATGGGGTAAAAATGCACAACAGTAAGTTCAGCCAGAGAAAGAATAAAGAATGGGAGAGAAATACCAAGGTCAGTGCAGAAGGAGGAGCAGGAGGTGCTCCAGGTGCCAGAGCTGAGATTCYCCTGCAGCCTGCGGTGCAGACCATGGTGAGGCAGCTGTGCCCCTGCAGCCCATGGAGGTCCACAGTTGGGCAGATGTCCTCCTGCAGCCCGTGGAGAACCTCACACTGGAGCAAGTGGATGCCTGAACGAGGCTGTGATCCCGTGGGAAGCCTGCACTGTACCTGTGCACTTGTGGAAAGAGGAGCCCATGCTGGAGCAGGTTTGTTCACAGGACTTGTGACTCTCTGATGGACCCACGCTGGAGCTGTCTGTCCATGAAGGATTGTTTCACATGGGAGGGACCCACTGTGGATCAGGGGAAGAGCGTGAGAATTCCTCCCTTTGTGGAGGAAAGAGCAGCAGAAATAATGTTTTACTCACCACAAACCCAATTCTCTGTCCTCCTGTGCTACTTGCAAGGGAGGAGGTAGAGAAATTTGAGAGGAAAGTTGAGCCTGGGAAAAAAGGAGAGAAGAGGGAAAAGTGTTTTTATAATTTGGGTTTATTTTTTATTATCCTACTCTGATTTGGTWGGTAATAAATTTAACTGATTTCCCCAAGTTGTGTCTTTTTTGCCCGTGACGGTCACTGTTGGGTGATCTCTCTCCCTGCTCTTATCTCGACCCATGAACCTTTTGTTATATTTTTTCTCCCCTGCCCTGTTGAGAAGTGAGAGGATGACTTTGGTGGCACCTGGCATCCAGCCAGGGTCAACCCACCACACCAGTATACACACTAATGATTCTAATACTTTGCCCAAGGCAACTTGCTAGGCACTAAACTTCAGAATACAAGATGGCAGAAGCAATTTTCTCTTTAAAGAGAGGTACCTGAAAACTCAAGTTACCCACAGCTTCATGAAAAAACTTCCTCTGCCCGTCACAGCGTGGCCTCGTCCAGCTGGAGGTCAGTGGCCGCAACCTTCCTAGAAGCCTCACGCTTGTCCGGCGGTGCCTCGGTGCGGTGTGCGACAGCCGGTGGGAAAGGCACAGTGCCRTGCCTTCCACCCGCTAATCCCACCAGCGCAGGTGGTTGCGCAGGCTGTCGCACAGTGCACACCTTAAGATGGGAATAAACAGTTGGAGGTGGACTCTCCTTATGATGTTCCACAGAAGGTGTTCATTCTTGAAGGGTCAGGGAAGGAGAGCACTAAGTACAGGGTGACGCAGGATTATATACTGAACTGAATAGGGGTGGAGAGACCACTGAGGGCTAATCACATTAGGGTTAGGGGGAGGAGAAAAGGYGGGGCAGCAGTACACAAACCAATAAGGGTAGGCGAGGGGAGGAGCAGGGGAACAAAGCCAATAGGGCATCAAGYRAGGGAGAACATTCTGGAACATAACCATATACAGAACATAGATTGACAAGGATAAACCAATTGAATGGGGGAGCACACTACTCCAAAGCCTGCGTGGGAGAGACCTTCCTCCTTACCACAGTCTCGGGGGAGATCTTGGATTTCGGAGCCTTTACTTAATACAACACCTGGGCTCCCCGGCCCCACTGGCTCCTCGGTTACTTGTGTGGTTGGCTTATCCTCTGCAGCATCTCCAGCTGCAGGCCAAGCCACCACCATATCTGCCAAAAGAATTCTATTTCTGTTTAATTCAAAATTTATGCTCTGTTCAAGTCCTAATCACTTACCTTGGCTACAGTGATAATCCAGCTCCGGAATGGCCTTGTCATGCTGATATTGTCAGTGACACTGACCTATCTTGTCCTCACAAGGCATCTAATTTTCTCAAAGAATCAAGCAGGTTCACAGGGACAGCACCAATTACACATACTCAAGACAGTAAAAAAAGACAAGTATGGCTCATTCACATACAGTGAGTATTCAGAAAGTTAATGGTCATATTGCATAAACAGAAATTCTGTGTATTTATAGACAGGAAAATAACAAACTCGAATGAGCCAGGGTGCTTTATAAGTAAAGGACTTCTGCATGCTGTTTTTCTAACTAAATACAGGCTGGGACTATTTGTCATTTCAAGTCAGTATCCATTATGCAAACTCTTCAGGTGTACTGTGGCTTGTAATTTTATTTAAATACTCTTTTGGTGCTGCACTCTCTTGGAGCTAGCTATTCCTATTACCCGAGATTTTCTAATTTTGAAGCTGAACAAAAACCAGAAGATTTCTGTAACTGGTAAGAATTCTGTAGAATTTTTTTCTTATTGTGTCAGTTAAAATGCCTATATGTAGCATGTTAACTACAGATTGAACAGATGAAMAAAATAATGTCTCAATGCTTTTTTGAGCACTTTTTGAAAAGGATGCAGCTTTGGTAATCAGGTCTTTCATGTTCTTGAGTATATAGTGTCAGAAACAAGGGCAGATGAGAGCCCAAACAACTTCTCAACACCACCTATTTTATAAATTGTTGAGTTAGATTCTTTGGCATACTGTTATCGTACGGTGTGAAGGTTCTCATAGCCCCTGTGCTGGAGACAGCCCTATAAACCTAACTGTTAATTGCAGGCAAATTTAGATGATGGCTACCTTCAGATCCCTCTGAAGACAGTGTGGACCTCATCCTGTATTTCAGCCCACAGCAAGGATTGAGTTGTGATTATTTTTTAAGCATTTCTCACAGGTATTCATTACTTTTATTCTTTAGATTTTCTCCCTTCTGAATTGTTCATAAAAGTTTATAGTTCTTCAAAAATTAGTGTTTTAAAATACATTACAGATTTAATATATTTTGCTTAGTTAGATTGTATATGGTTTTCCAGCAGAAATTCAAAACCACTCAAAGTTCAGCAACTAGCTGTTTATTATTTATTTTCTCATCACTTCTTTTTCCTCAATAAAAATAAAGTGTAATGTAAACATCTTTCCGAGAGTTTGTATTATGTCTGATTGTCTGCCAGAAATAGCTATAAGGTTGAGACTGACTTCATGTTACCAATTTATCCATTCTTATTTTCTCACTTTCAGAGTTTAAAACCTCAAAAGACAAAACAGAAAGAAAATAGCAATATTATTGSTACATATTATAGCACTGTGAACTAGAAAATAATAAGATTCATTCCTAGGTGTGAGAAGGATTTGTATGAAACACTAAACCATCTTCTCACATATGAAACATTCTTCAAGCACAATGATTGATGACTATAGTCATATTGAACTACATACGGGCATGTTGTGAGTTGGTTATATATTTGTTAGGCATATTTTTCACTACGTCTGAAGTGAAGAGTATGAGACAAGAATTACTTTTTCAGTTTGCAATAATTATAYACCTGAGAGTGGAGAAAAGTGAGCTTTCATGTCATGATGTGACCTTAGAAATACCTGGTATCCCATTCTGGCACGTGGTCACCTTAAATGTTGATTCACAGAAGTAATGATGCCCAGTACTGCTGTCTGCCTCTTCGACTCTTGAAAGAAGGTTATGATTGAGGACCACAAGAATCAACTTTAACTGTTGACTAAGCTTACAGAAATCAAAATGAAGCAAAAAAGAATAGTGACATCTTAATCTTTTTCTACTTCTGCATCACAAGTACCATATATTGGGTGCACTTCAGATATGTAGCCTTGAACTGTCTCAGTGAAAGTCACTCCATATTTTTCCATTTATCTTAAAAATTTATTTGAATAATATCAAATCCAAGAGTTTCTTCTGCTGCGGATGTGTTATAAACACCTGTCTAAGAATCAAGCTCATYTTTTCTTTGATTATTTAAGGATTTAAATACTTTATGGTGTTAAATGGACTGGATCTCCACAGGAAATTAGGAAGTGATTTATATTAGAGGCATAGTTGTGGCAAACTCTGAAGAAGTAGCTTAAACTGAAATTCTCTYAAACAGAAGTAGAATGTGATTTAGAGACTATTTTACAAACCACACTCTGAGAGATGACGAGCCAAAGCACTCAGGTCCACGGCATGCTACTCTCAGGTAGAGTTTATTTGGAGTGCAAGACAATGAAACTTCATTTTAAGATGAAAATGGTGTTCCATTTGAAAAAATTTCATTCATTTATTTAATATTTTCATGGTATGTGAGCTTTTGACATGTTATGGAAGGTTTCTGATAATTGCACTTGGATACGTACAACTCCTATATACCTGCTGTATTCCTGCAGCTCTTCAGTATTAAATGTAAATTCAAGGCATATTCAGCAGGGAATGTAGAAAACAAGTAGGTCCATCTGGAGTAGGATTCCCAGAGATATTGAATAATTGTAATTTTTATTTCACATCAACTTTCAAATCTTTCAAATTTGAGGTTTCTAGTCTTTTTTCAATCTGTTGTAATCATCAGTTTGAAACTGAAATGGAACTGCAATTAGGATTCTGAAAGGAGTCTAATTCAGAGAGAATTTATATTTAGTTGGACTTTTCCCATTGGTTTTTGGTGGTTTATATCAGGCCCTCAAAGAACGATTCAATAAGCTTGCCAGCAAGCAAAAAAGACCAGACAGAAAACTGAAAAAAATTTGTTATATCCTTTAGATTGAACACAGTTAATTGAGTTGCACTCTATGTAATGCCATGAAAGAAGTGCTTGAAAAATAGTGGGATAATATTTTCTCTTTTATAAAGGTAAAAGTAGGGTAGTTAAATAGTCCAGCATCTGTGAAGTTTGGCCTTTAAATTTATGAAAGGCAGTCATTGGTGTAGTTTGACATCAGTGAGCTTAAAAAAATTCAGAGCTAGAGTCTAACTAAAACCCTTTGACACTGCTCAGAAGTGTAAAGGGAGCTAGAATGGGCAAACCCCATCTTCTTAAATTCCCTTGAGTATCCATGTATATTCAAAMGTAAATTTCAGTAGAACCATAACATCGCTGTTTCACGTTTGCTTTCAGCATTCTTTCAAATAATTGAGCCTTACTGGCATGAATAAGTACAGAAGCAAGAATTAAGTTCAAAGGCTGGAAAACTCAAGCAATACACAGTAAGATATAATAACAATTTCATAAGAAGAAATCAATAAAACAGCTAATTTCTCATAAACTACCTTTATTGCACTACTGACACAGAAAACAAATTTCACACAAAAATCACCAAACATTTTGAGCGTTAATTACAGTTCTTTGCCACCAGCACAAATCAAAACTTGATTAAATTTTGGCATTATGACTATATATTTAACATCATTTGGTCCTGTGAATATGTTCCTTTCCTCTTTGCTTCAACCAGGAAAATATTTAAGAAATTTTATTTATTGACAGAAATGGCTTCTCTTACCCTTTGCACAGCCAGGTGATTCTTCTTTAAAGAATATGCTTTTCATAAAGTTTTGGAAAACTTTGGAAGTGTTGGTGTCCTGTTTTCAGCTGATATAGAGGGAGTTTTGTTCCTAGTAGCCAGGACAGTGATGTGTTTTAAATTTGGTTTGAGAATAATGTTGATAATACACTGAGGTTTTAGTTGTTGCTAAGCAGTGCTTACCCCAAATCAAGGACTTGTCATTTTTCCATGCTCTGCCTGTGAGACAAAAAGCTGAGAGGGAGCATGGCTGGGAGAGCTGACACAAACTGGCCAAACGTATATTCCCTATAAAYTATTGTTATTATTATATTTTGCTTTATTTCAGTGATTAAACTTTCTTATCTCAACCCACAGGTTTTACCATTGTTGCTCCCCATCCCACCGGAAGGAGAAAGGGAGCAGCTGTGGAGAAGAGGGAGCAGCTTCATTGATGTTTGAGGTGAAACCATGATGGTTGGGATGCTGTAATTCATGGAACTACATATCACCAACCGAGTGAGTAATTCAGATTTTTATTGCTCCAGACTCTCCTAAGCCATGTTTAACTTCTTTTGATACCTGTAATATATGAAGCTAAAAAATTTGTGATGTTTACATACTTTCATTAATACCTACTGCTGTGAGGGAAAAAAAAAAAAAGAATAGTTATTGAAATTAATTGATAAAATATCTTGGATTTTTCTTTCATTATTTCAAAGTAGCATTAATGATATCTGTATATAAAATCTTTCTTAAAAAATCAGATAAACTCTGCAGTTGTACTTCAAGTGATAATTTTCCAGTGGAAAAAAATGAGGTGAGGAGAGAACAGGTTTCCAAACGTTTCTAAGACACCAATTCTTATTAATTGCAGTGTTATATAGTGTTTTAAAACTTTATTAAAACATTTTTCCTGCTGCTATTATTTTCCATATGTACTTAAAAATCAATAAAATATTTATGACCTTAAAGAAGCTACTTAGGTCAAGGACTGCATTTGTGACACAAATACTCATACAATTTATTTATTAGTTTGCATGTATACAAACACAAATAATGTGCAAGCATGGTACACACACGCACACACGTGCTCATAACGTAGAGCTGACCGATCAGACAATTTTCTGTTACATATCGACTCAATCACTTAGATGATAGGATATTAACAAACAGAATTTGTTTTATATGAAAAGAGATGCTAGAACAAGGTTCCAGAAAAATAAATTTAAAAAAGAATAAATAAATTAAAAAAACAGCTAATAACAGGTACAAAACCTACATGTYCAACTGAAAAACAGAACAGTTGTTCTTACTCTATTTCAAGCCTTTCTATTACAGAGTTATTCCTGTCCACTCTTTTCCATTTGTGTTTTAAATCCAAATTCACATCTGATGTTCTACCTTAAAATAGCCATTGCCATTGTCATAAGACTGCTGAGGAAAAGGTGAAGTGAATTCAATTCCGGAATAATTTTTTCTATTTGTCCTGGTTTGAGACAAAATTAGGAGGAAGACTAGAGGCGTCTCCTCTGCAAACAGTAGAGTTCGAAAACTCCCTCCCCCCACTTCAGGAATTTCTTGGAGGAAAGTGAAAAAAACCTGTTTATTTAACAAACAGGGTGCTGGGGGTGCACACAGGCACCAGCGGAAGGAAAGAGGAAAACAAAATGGATAATGTTAGATAATAAACCTTCTCACGGTGAAGAAAACCCGGATGAAGTCAGACACCTTTTCTGGGTGTGGCTCTGCTCTGTCTCCGGGGCTAGGGTGCAGTGTAGGCCCCCTCCGGGCCCAGGCTGTAGGCCTCCGGTGATGGTGTGTAGAACGGAGTTCAGTTGTACAGTTCCGGAGGAAAAGGGAAAAATCACAGTCCTGGGGAAAATTCCTCTTGCCCCAGCCGGGAGGCTAGCTAAAAAGCGGAAAAAGTTTTTAACTCTCTCCTGAAAAACAGAGCCGAGAGAGCTGGCTAGGAAAAAAAAAAAAGTMAAAGTGCTCCCTTCGCCTGCAGCTGCAGAAGCGGCGAACGCGGGGGAGGCGTGAGTGTCCTTGAAGAAGCACAAAGCTGTGCTGGTAACAGAGCAGGGCTGGAGCCCAGCTTTTAAGGGCACAGGATTAATATTTGGCATAGAGCAGGCAATAGGGGATACAGCATCATAAAGTCACCCCAAGACAATATTTAAAACTTGAACCGTAAAAACCTTCTTGTTTATCTGTCTGTTTGCACAGTCAAAACTGAACAAGATGAAAATTGAAGTCAATAACAGTAGCAAAATACACGTGCAATTTCACTCAAAAACTTGGCTTACCAGAAATATAATTGACAGGCACCACAATGTCTCAGCAGAGGAAAAATCATAAAATATCAACCTTTGATACCCCTTTTATCTCCCATGCATCCTTYAGGTAACTATTTTTGGTATAAAACTTCACAACTATCACAAAGTACCATATGTAACTGATTCCATGTGACTGGAACAGTACATCACACAATCTTTCCTTATCTTTTGAGGTTTATGCCAGACATGCAGAGTTCAATGACTCTACCCCATTATATCTTGTTGGCTGCTAAGTAGTCAAGRTAACAACTTTTTGGTTAAACATAATGTCTTGACACATCGTCGAATTTATTACTCAATTTATACTAGCCAATAGACACAAAAGTCTTCTATTAACTAGCAAAATGTCTGTGCCTTTCAAAAATCTAATACACCTTAAATAGTTACAATAAAAACAAATTGATCAATTTAAAATACTTAGGCTCCTAAAACCCATTTTCTCCTCAGTTGCCCACTATTGAGCCCTTTCCAAAGCTTCCTTTTCTTTGGTGGGAATGTCAATACCTTCAAGTCCTTCAGCAGAATCTTCTGAGAAGACTGGTTTTACACTTCCATAACATTCATATCTGTTGGTGCAGTTCAACAGGAAACAATTTTTGACAGCATTTCATAGGAGTGACAAAAAGAGGTGACTGCTTCAGGCTTAAAAGACCAGTGAGCTTTGGTTTTCTTTGGTTTTGGTTTTGTTTTTCAGAAGAGGATGGTGGTCTTGTAGGTTATGGTACCTTTGGATTGAAGCAATATTTGCTCTGATGTTGTCTCACCTCCTGTCTCAGACTCTTATTTGGATTTGCTTATCTGGATTCTGACTATCTGTCAATGCTAATCTTATCTCAATTCTCATCCCAGGTCCCTGTCCTCATCCAAACGGCCACTCCGTTCTCCATTCAGTGGTATATCTGCTAAAAACAGGTATATGCAAGTCTTCATGCACTCAACTAATTCAGTTTACCTTAATCTTTATCCTCCTTCTTAATTTTGTATCTCTTTAATTAATATGCTACAGAAACCACAGCTCCTTTGCTGAATATTTCACTTATTACATTTGAGCATACTGCATCAAAATAATCTGTTATAACCTACTAATGGATGTCATCTCTAGTTCTAGAAAGATTTATGCAAGTGTTCTATTTCACATGATGTAAGCAGCGCTGTTTACACCAGTGGGAAGAGTTGCTGTGCAAAAAGATAATCCCATAGAAAGCTCTTTATTAATTTCAAACTGAAAGTAAGAAAAAAGACTTTGACATTYTGGGATCTAACAGTGCTTAGTGTTCTAGTCGCCTCAGCTCAACTTTCCTTCCATTTCATAGTGAACATAGGTTGGGCCTCAGAACTTTTTATAAGGGCCACCCATTCAAAAGTGAGCACTTTTCTTCTAGCCTGTTATGAAGACTTAGTATCAAATACTGTCTCATTTTTAACTGATGTAACTCAGTGGAGGCACTCTGAGTGGCAGTTATCCATAGAAGGCAAACTTTAGATCTATGATCTCTTCACCTGCTGAAAACCGATTACCCTTTATTCTTAACAAAATATATATGCTAGCAGCTATCARTGTTTCCAAGTTTGTATTTACTATATTGGATGGAGGGCTTTTTATATAGGCACAGGACATTTTTTGCCATTTTAAGACAGCATGAAAGCTATCCTGGAGAGCCACATGCATTTCTCTACACTATAAATCCAAATACTTTTCAATCAGCTACTGTGGTTGAGTAGTTATGGAGTCCAGCAAAGCCTCATGGCAGTGATAAACTAAAAGCATGCTATTGTAGGGGCATACTTTTGATTTCATAGAATTAATTCAGGAGATTATTCTTCTGAAAAGAAACAAGAGAAGAGAACAATTTCTAAGAGAGCAGACAAAGAGTACTATATTTATTCTGTTTGTTTTTTAAGTAATTRATGTATGTCAGCAGAAATTTGTAAGTGGTGTTCTACACATAAGCTTGGCTGAAAAGAGCAGTAGGTATTTACATTAAGTAAACTAGTGTAAAAAATCACTAACATCTAATCCCAAACAGCCATTATTTTTCAGAATATTTTCCATTCCATCTTTATAACTAAAATTATTTTTATGTGATGAAAGATGCAGACGAAAAGCAGCAACTTACACAACCACATTCCAATAGCTGCTGCACTAGAAAACATCAGTAGATAAAAATATGTTGAATTACCTAAGAATCAAACAGGAATGGATAGGGATGTAAACTGAATTCATAAGTTTGTAAGAAAATGTGAGAGAAACAGCTCTGCAGACACCAAGTTCAGGGCTGAAGGAAGGGAAGAAAGCACAGGAGCAGATTGCCCTGCAGCCCGGGGTACACACCATGGTGAGGCAGCTGTGCCCCTGCAGCCCATGGAGGATCTGATATGTGAACAAGTGGATGTACCCTGAGGGAAACTTCAGCCCATSGAGAACCCACACCGGGGCAGTCTATTCCCAAGGGGCTGTATGTAGAGGTAGCTGAACCTGCAACAGAGAGTGCTGCAGTGTTTGAGCCAGGCACAGGAGTGATCGAGCAACCTATTATTCCTTGTTCCCTTATAAGATTCGGTTCTAGTGTTCKCCCTCACTCTGCATCCCATGTATCCCTGTCCCCTTACTCCTCCCCTCGGTTACCCCTATGGGTTGAAGTTGTATTACCCCGCCTTCTCTCAGCCCCCTGACCCTCAACCCTCTGGGCCATGGTTCTCCCCGCCCTTCCTCCTTAGTAATTGGTTGTGGTAGTTTCTCCCTGCCTTCTTCCCTCCCCTGAGCCGTGGTGATTGGTTGCGGGCCCCCGGAGCGCGCGGGTTTAAAAACCAAGTACCAYGATTGTTTGGGCCTCTTCACCTCCTACATCCTTTGCAGCTGGATTGGAATAAACTCTCTGGACTGTGGAACGTAGTGCATTAAGAGCCTTCCTGCCTCTTTATTTCTGGACTTGTGGCTAGGCTACGCCGTGCGTGAGTATTTCTCAGTGCTAATAACTGCACGGGCAATATCCCTCGTTGGTTTGGTGAATTTGCACCCCCAGAACGGCTTCTTCTCAAAGGAGGTTTTGGGAAAAAACCACGAAAGGAATTAGCCTCAGGAGAAACAGCACCCTAAGCCATTAGCTGTACGTGTGGAAGTGACCCGCACCAGAGCAGTTCTTGAAGAACTGCAGCCTGATGGGAAGAACCCATATTGGAGCAGTTCTTGAAAGACTGTCCTGTGGGAAGGACCCCCGACTGGAGCAGGGAAACAGTGTGAGGAGGAAGGAGAGGTAGAGATTAAGTGTTTAGGACTGGCCACAACCCCTCTTCCCCATCCCTCTTGTAGTGCTTGGAGAGGGAACAAGGTAGAAGATTCAAGAGTTGCGCTGAGCTAGGCAGGAAATGAAAAGTGGTGAGAAGGTGTTTTTAGTTTTGCATTTGTTTCTCACTATGCCACTCTATTTAAAAAAAAAAAACAACAAAAACAAACCAAATAATAAATTAAATAAATCCTCACCAAACTGAATTTGTTTTGCCCATGATGGTAAGTAATCTCCCTGTCTTCATCTTGACACATGAACTTTTTCATCTTAATTTCTCTCATTATTGTTTTAAGGAGTGTGAGAGTAGCTGGGTGGGGATCTCATTGCCAGGCAAGGCTAACCTGCCACAATATCACGTCTCTCAGTCATGAAGTGTTTAATGGCCCATTTTAGGCAGAGACATAGCATTTATACTTCAGAAATTCCCTAAAGGAGAGAATAAGGAAATCAAGTGTTTTCAAGAGGTATTTCCCCCTTTATCTAAAGGGGAAAAAAATAATCTGTGAGGACTCAGAAAGACTTACAAAACCATCAAAGACTGGAAGGCACTTCATATATGCTTTTATTACTACAGCTGCAGAAAACCGATGCTCTGTTTTGCACAACACAAATGGTTCTGACCACATTTGTCACGTATGCTAACCATCTTCTATGGTGTTTCCCAGATCTCCCTGACTTGAGTTCTTACCCCAAGAGTTGCTCTGATTTTGACAAGACTGATTTATGCATTTCTCCAGAAGATTCTGGAGTGATTGTTCCTCTAGCAAAATCCTGGCAACCCCTTTTAGCACCATGAAACTGAGTTCTCTTCGCAGCTCTTGCCTAAGAGTTACTGAAGGATTTGACCCATAATTAGCTGGATCACAGATATTATATTTATAAAATACAACATTTATAACAAATAGAACATGTATTGTCTCTGTAATTACTATGGAGAAATTAGGGATTATATTTGACTAGTGAGTTAATACATCATTAAAAACATGTTATATAAAAAATTTTTATAAAACATTTGAAATGTTTATATAATGAAATAAAAGGAAAGTGTGCACAGAAAGATGAGAAACATGATCAGTTCAGAAGAATTCACTGAAGAATTTCTACTTCACAAGTCCGAAGGCTAACAGATGGTTAAACCAAAGGCACATTTTTCTAACATTTCTAACTGGAATCCGGTCAATTGCTTTGGTTAACTGATGACCTCTCTGGTTTGTTCCTGGCAGTGTTTTGAAAAATGGAAGTACTGGGAAAGAAACTGAATTGTGTCTTTCCATTAAGCAGATAATTGTAGAAAAATCCCTCATCCTTGCTAAAAAAGGTCCACAAGGAAGCAATTCTGGGATCTGCAGCTTCCAACTAATTTCATCCCAGACAGGCTTCCTGGGAAGCAATCAAAAGATTTCCCCAAAACCTGTTCTTATTTTGGTAAGAGCTTCTGAAATGGAAGATGTTTCAGAATAGACATGTTTAGTTCAATGAAACAAGATTTTTTTAAAATAGATAATTTTTCAGAAATTTTCTTAACAACTCCATGTTCCACATCTTGCACATAGTGCTTAGTATGGAAAGGACAAATCCACAGATCTGAAGCTTTTCCATGTGAGGGCTTGCTTTTTGTCTGTGAACAAGTACAGTGCAAGATRTATTAGAAATACCAATTACCAAAATAACCTTTTTGAATTTTAAAAGTAGAGAAGTCATCAAGGACATTCGCTAACAAATGCCTTTGCTAAGTATACAACTTGAACTTCAAAAGTATTTAGTTAAACCTACTGAAACTCTTGTACCATTAAATTCTTTACTAAAGGCAGTGTAGAATGCTCCAGACATAAAAAATGTATTGTTTTATAAATAATAGCTATTTTTTACAGTTCTTAATGCCATGGATGAAAACAAACTAACAAAATTTTTTTCCTTAGAAGTAGTGCGAAAAAAAACCTGTTGGAGGGACAATGCCATTAACCAAGCAGCTATCCCATCCATGAAGGCAGCTCAAGATTAGGGAGATTTAAGTCCAGTAGATCATTTTAGATGAGTGCAGAAGCCTTCAGATGGGGATGAAGCCATGTCAGAGAAATCCACCATTTACTGCAGTTAGAACTCAGATCCTATAGTGATTTCATGAGTGACAATCATAAGAGCTGATCAGCACTGATCCTTGAAATTTAGGCCCATTTTCAGTCTTGTACCATACCTGATATATGTTGGGTAGAATTTCCCACTGGAAGAAACTTTTTTGCCATGCCGATACCAAAGTTATCACACCATAAAAAGAACAGGAGAATATTCCCAAGTAATTTGGTACCTTGTGTAACTTTTGATGGAGCATTTAGMACTATGAAAGTGTACTATGAATCAGTTCAACCTTATACATGGCTTTCTGGTTCTTTAAAATCACTTCTGCATCAGACAACATTAAAGTAGAAATAGATAATTAATCTTCAGAAACCCTAGAATTAACCAAGATAAAGCACTGCAGTGTTCAGAGATACAGATACATATAAAGCAGTAAGTACACTTTAGGTTGTCTATGTGTTTCACTCAGATACCAAACTGTAACCATGCTGATTTACTTGCTGAAATCTATTTGTAGGAGGAAGATCCACTGGTTGGATATTGCTTTTCTTGAGGAAATCTGAATGGTAGGATGCACCAGTGTCTGTATGCCCATCCTCTTTTCGCAGGCTACATTCACACTCAGACATTTGTCCATGCTGTTCCATGACTCTCTGGTGCTTCATCACTTTTTCAGAATGTCAGTTTGTAACATTGTGCCTGTAGGATTGTTGACTTTCCCTACCCAACCTGAGAAGTGCTAATGTCTCTGTCTAGACAATAAATAGAAAGTACTAACATTGCTCCCAATATCTACRTTTAAGGAAATCATTGACTCGTTCTGAGCTAACTACTTACGTGTTCATGCAAACAAAAAAATCATATAACAATACCTTGACAATCATACTTTGTAAAGGCACGTGTAAGGAAATAATGTGTGCAGTTCATCAGATCTTCTTGGAGAATGAACACAGCAGTGAATAAACTCTTTTGGGAGTGGTGAGAGTCTTGGAGTAAGTGCCAGCAACTCCAGATCCGAGGGATTCTTTGATCTTTATGTTTTTTATGATCCATAAAGAATTAGATTTAGAATATTTTTTTCATAAGCAAAGAAAACCTGAACAATATCAATCTCTCAGTGCCCATATGAGCTAATTTCTTAGAGATCACTAAGTAGTGATCAGTAAGTTAGACATCAGTAGTCTCAGGAGTACTAACATAATCCCTTAGAATCATTTTCAGAGTTTATCATCAGTTTGCCTGAAATAAGGTTAATTTACAAGTGGTC
This sequence comes from Amblyornis subalaris, assembly GCA_018881555.1. Taxonomy (NCBI): domain Eukaryota; kingdom Metazoa; phylum Chordata; class Aves; order Passeriformes; family Ptilonorhynchidae; genus Amblyornis; species Amblyornis subalaris. Next base: position 6,364,964 of record JACAXG010000020.1, read on the forward strand.
CTTCTCTGGTATGTTCTATGCCTTAACATCTTTCAGAATTTTGCTTTAAATTGCTGCTACCCCCGCTTTATAATCTAAATATCAGAAATTTTGAAATTACTATTTTGACATGAACTGTTCAATGAAAAACATCTAATTTCTGTGGTTCAGTGCACCCTTAAGAAAACAGAAATATGAAACAAAAATAGTCTAACACATCATTTGCTTTCAGGAATAATTCTTATAAAATATAAGTCAATGCATACCAAATTTGCTATTTCAGCCAGTGTGTTAGAAAAGGGGGAAAAAAAAAATCAAAGCTTTAAGGCTAGAATTTATTCAGAAGTGTGAACTTCTAAAGTAGGGAAAAAATCTTATCCATGACTCTTTTGATACTTTAAGAAGGCCACAGGGGAGCTGGAGCTGCAGAGGGCAATGTTCCCCCTKTCCCAAGAGGTGTCGTGGCTGGGTGTGAGCAGCCAGGCTCTTGCAGCTGGCTCAGCCCCTTCTCCTGGACACAGGGATCCTCCCGACACAAGGAGATGAAGTTTCACAGCGTAAGAGGCAGCAGTTCCAGCACAATGAATGAAGAACCAAGAGCAAGAAACTGATCCCCACCCTGACACAAGTTTCATTTGTCAGGACTGGCAGGTCACAGTGGGAAACCCGAACACCAGATGTGGGTATCAAACTCCAGAGGCTGGGAGGGCTACACAATCCGAGYGGTTCTGCACAGCAGATCATTACTCACAAGAGTAGGTGGGCACAAGCAGTCACAGAAATATTGGCTTAATGTGTGTTTTATTCTGTTTACCTATCCTGTGAGCATAACACACAGAGAAAGTTTCTGACAATTAAAAAATGAGTGTTAGTAAAGTGCTATGTAGGCACAAAAATTCACTATTATTTCTACAAAGCCTTCAGTGTCTGGGGACCCAGTAACTTCAAGAGCTCCAGCTGTCTTCAGCACCATTTCTTGCAAAGCTTTTCCAAGTGCTGGCAAAAAAAAAAAAAAAAAAAAAAAGAATGCTTCCTAGAAGCTGCTGGATACTGCTGCAATGATCACAGAGCAAGCAGCAAGCAGGACGAAGAGTGGTCCATCCTGACCAACACTGCAGAGCCATTATTCTTGCTTCAGCGGCACCTCTGGGCCAGTGAATTGCAGCTCTGGCCCCCACTCTTGGCCTAAGCATGGARGCAGATAAAATAAATTTATAAAAATAATCCCTTTGTCCATTGATCTATGTAACAGTAAAAAAGGAACCCATTGTCCCTCCTTGAGATGTTTCCCTTAATCGCTACATTGTGTGACAAGAAAATATGGTTCTCTGAAGTCTGTTTCAAACCCGTGCAATTATAATTTTGAAAATGTAATGCATTTATTTACAATCAGTCTGTTAATGTTCTCTTTTTCAGAGTGATACTTCGAACAGAACGACTATCCCAATGAGAATAGCTTTTGCCAAACACAATAAGCTCAAGTTGGTCTCAGTAAAATTATTTCTGAAGAAAAAAATACTAGAAATCTGTAAATACTCATATCTATATATTTCATATGCAGCTATTTCATATATAGATATAAATTTGMACACAGAGACTACAGATTTGCTAAATAAACAGTATTTATAATTTGGAAAAAAAAAGTTTTTTAATGAGTGGACAGGAGTTAAATAGACTGGCGTTTGGTTGAAAAATATTTCAGGAAAACAATACTTTTGAAATATACTCAGCATTACATTTAATATATTACATTCTTTTAATAAAGTTGCAATCTGATACAAAAAAAATTATTCGTTTCTGAATTTTCTCTTCAGAGATTAAGATTAGCAATAATTTCTAAATTCTTGCTGAAGAACATATGTATCAATTTAATTATAACATTCTGATAATTTAGCTCTGATTTTACTCGAAAATGAAAACACGTTGCTGTTTTTATGGCAAGGAACACATACCATACAGCCCTGCAATGAACAGAACAATGACAAAACAGAACAAAATGACCAACAGATCAAAAGCCAGCAGAAAAACATAACTTTAGATGAAATTAACAAATTAACTTCTCTTTATGCCAGTCAAGGACTGGGTGGTGGTGGTAATAATAATAATAATAATAGTTGTTGTTGTTGTTGTTATTATTATTATTATTATTATTATTATTATTTTATTACTATTATTACTATTATTATTATTATTATTATTCTAGCTTGAATTCAGTTGTCTACCCTCCAAAGCTCCAGCAAAGGCATTTTAATCACATCTCATTGCCTTCAAAAACCCCTTCTTTGTGTTGAAAAAAAATGGGAAAAAAATTACATCCCAGTAAAGTGCTGAAAAGTGAAGTCTCATGAAACTGAAGAAAACCCAGCATGTCCTGTTACAACACAAGTGAGAAAAAGAAGTGGAATTCAATTAGATGTCTTATGCAAGAGTCTCCAGTGATAAATCAGACATTGTTTATTAATCCACAGTAAGTAATATCATCTGTTTAGGAAAAACAAGAAGGCTGTATGACAAAAGAACAGAAGGCAATTCTAGCTCTATATTTGGAAAGAGCCCCCAGGAAATCCTCTGTGCATGCATGCTGACTGGAAATCAGTCAAAAAGAGAATTGTTTCCAGAAAAAATGCTGACACAAGCACCATTTCTGGAATCAGTTTCCCATCTTGCCAAGACTGTGGAAATCACTCAATCTGCGATCTCTAAGTGAATGATTTTTCTCATGGTGGCCAAAATCCTCGCCCCCCCTATGTTTTGGCTCTTGGTGGGATGTCCATTCTGTCAATGCAGCTGCTGCTCTGAGGTTTTGAAAATATTTTGTGCTTATGATATAATGAAAGCGATGTCTTTCAGACCGTGATCTCCAAGAGCTGATGACCAGGTCGAGATTGTACTTTCTCCAGTGTGCCTTTCAGTCTCAGTAAGACTGGGAGATCTGTCACTGTGTGCTGTGGCTGCCTCCTGGCCCACATGCTCAATGTTATTTTTTTTTTCCGTGCTACAATATTTGGAATCCACTCTTTGTCTCAAGAGCATTCCTGAATGAAATAGCCCATTAAATCCTCTTATCCTTCAGATTAAGGTGACCAAGTTCCAGCTGTCAATTGGTAAGGACAAACAAGGACACAAGAAAAGGAACACAAAAGAGCAGCTAAAATAAAAGAGGGGAAGGAATTACTCTCTTACAAAGAGAGAACAGAGAAATCTGAAAAGCATGCAATTGAGATTTTAAAAATCCTGAAGAGTGAGTATGAATATATAACTAGCTCACAACCCTTTAATTATTCAACTAGAGAGCACTCATTGAAGTTGATAGCATACTAGTTTAAATGAGGTTTAAAAGCTACTGTTTTCACTCACTGGGAATTTAATATCCAGAATTCATTGGCACAGGAGGTTGTGAAGGTAGATAGTATCTGCAGATTCAAAAAAATATCAGAAATTCAATAACCTATAGGTCTCTAAACAGACAGAAATATATACCTTCCAATACTTCTAATATAAAGATTGTGGATGCTAGAGAAATTATAAAATAAATTGTCTAAAATCATCGTCCAGGTTTGCCTACTTGTTCCATCTCATTTTGACTTTTTTTGAAACAGAATATTGCATGATATGAATCATCATGAGCCAGCAGGGCATTTCTGATGTCCCCACATCATAGTTCAGCCTCTGATAGTTCCTGTACCATTCTCTGGGCTAGACTATGCTAGGCACCATTTAAAAACTTGTCAGGTATGATGCAGAAATTCCAGAAGCAAAATTCYCTGACTACCTACAATTTGGTAGTACAGACATACTTAAACGAAATAGTATTCAGAACTTGAAGAGAAAAGTAACATTCCATATTTAATTCACATTGCAGTCATTAAATAAAAAGTTTACTTTCTTGATTCATGATGCAGTTCATGTAGAAGATAACATTAACTCAGAAAGAATTTGTCATGTAAATATGGATTTCTCTTTAATTATCTAACCCATTTGCTCTTTTAGATCCATRTGCTTTGCTAATGTACTGTAAATTTTCTCTTCCAAAATAAGGTATATTGTTTAGATACACAGAATGATATATAACTATATAAAGATTCACTTTCAATATAATAGATCAGGAAAGTATATCAGCAGATTAATAGTAGAAAAGTGACATTGATTATCCATATTGCTGCTTGACAAAATCTTATTTTGCCTTATTTTTGAAGATTGAAATACTTACATTGAATTTGATTTTGAGAAAGATATTCTTAGTTTATTAAACAAAGGAGCTTGTAACAATCACATAATCAGAGATTATAACACAATATTATAACAATATAATTAATAAACTCACTCTTGCCTGATGAATATTTCAACTCCACTACAGTAATTCACCAAGGTCTTTGATGTTGTCATGTATCTTTGTTGTCTCTAGTAATCATCCACCCTATTTATACCAGAAATTAAAAAAAACCTGCAATTTTATATAATCCTCRCAATAAATTCCCATCCCATTTCATTTTTCTAGGAAAAACAGGTACCACCATCACGGTGAGTAGATTCAGACTTTCCCAGAAATCTCTTCATGCACATTGTCAGTCTTCCTTTGGTGCATGCATAGTCTTCCTCTTCAAGTGCTCCCTGACACTCATAGAGATTCTGCATAAATTAAAACCAAATCTCATTTGCTGGTATTTTTCCATATTGACTTTAAAGATGATAGATTAGCTAAGAAAAATGAAGATAAACACTCAAGTCTCCTTTAAACTCTGAGGATATCACAAGGTATTTTGAACAATATTAAAAATCTTTTAAGTTATCTTAATTAGGACACATTATCCCTGAAATTCCGTACRCAAACAGGTAAGTGTACCATTTTCACTATACTGAAACACTAGATTTGCTTTATTACTTTTTTTATATAATAGCATGCATATGGCTGGTTCCCTGTAAAAAAGAGTCCCACCAAGAGGGGTTTACTTTCCAGTGTTTTTAGATGATATCGAAAGAGTAAGAAAGCACAGTCAAATGGCCTGTGAGACTAAAGAACTGGGAAAAATGCAGTTAGACAGGAAGCAGCCTGGTGAACACCCCTGGAGAGACTATTTGTCCAGCCTGGAATAAAGGACTCATTCAAGTAGATCATCAAGTGCATAAGACATCTATGGTAGAAATAAGCAAAAAGTGAGGAAAGTAGCACTGAGATGATAGCAATCAGAGGACAGAGCATGTGCATAGAGAATGAAAGAGATGTAAGCAGGGGCAACATCAATGCAAGCCCCAAGGGAGAGCATAAAAAGTTTTTGGTGGCATGTCATAAGCCAGGAAGCTGGACGGAAGACAGCTGTAAAAGCAGGAGAAGTTGCTAGCATGATACAGTGACATGCAGGAAAGAATGAAGCTCATTGAAGGCAGAGAGTGCCAAGGTGAAAAACAACACATCCAAGAGGTAGCATAGAAGAGTGGGAAGTGTTACCAGCTGCAGGGTGAGAGGCAAGGACACTGGAGCTCCTGCATTTCCCTCAGCAGCAGTGTGCTTCCTGCAGAGGTGAGGATTCCATGCAGGATATGGTACACCAAGGATAGGAAAAGGGGACAGAGACACACAGAGCTTAAGGGAGATCAGCGCCTTGGTTAAGATTGGGCTGGGAAAGAGGCAACCTGTGGCTAAGGAGGTTGAAATACTAAAAGAGAAAAATAGAAAAATCACAAAAGCAGGAATCAAAGTTTATGGGAAAACTAAAATTTTGTCTTAAAATTTTGCTATGGAACTGTTTCTACTTCTGGAAATCATAGTCTCTCTGTGCCTGAGAGTGGAATGATACATCATTGCCAGAATAATCAAGCAAAACACTTTTGGGTAAAATAGAACCACAATATCAGTAAATTSTGGGAGAACGTAATGAAAATGCAATGCCAGTGGTGTCTTCCTTATGTGAGGTACAGTATGAGGAATGAGGAAGAGAGATGACCAGCTACACATGGGACACGTGTGTTTTCACAGTACCAAACAGAAAATACGTGCCACTGACTAAGTAATTGTATAATTTAAGCAGTTTACGTGGTTTTCTTAGGAAAATATAAAGCTTTTGTTGTGAAGGGTCATGCTGTGATTAAAAAAAAAAAAAACAAGCTAGCAGCAGAAATATCACTTTTATGCCATAGATGTTACCAGTCACATAATAGGCATCTAACAGGTACATATTTGTCTACCCTATCACACTTCCTTGAGCTATCTACAGCTGAATAGATTTTTTTAGCCAGCATCACTATTTTTCACTCCTGACAAGCCAGGAAAAGTGAAAAAGTTTAAATAAAAATTCTTGAATGTAGATTTCCAGTTTCACAGCAAACAGTCTGTATCTGCTAGCCATTTMTTTCATCCTTGTCAGGTTGTAGCTGAAATGGAGATAAGAAGCCTAGTTTAACCAAAGTTTAGTGATTATGGCACTGGCTGAATTTCAAGGCTGCTTTACTTTGGCCCCATCCTTGACTGCAGAAAAATGGTATCTTCTCCCAAAGTATATTGAAGATACTTGTATATATATTTTCCATATCTAAAAACACATGCAATGTGATTACTTTTCAGATAGCTTTTTCCTACAAGACCATATCTCCCCATGACTTCCCCCAACCTGTCTGATGGGCAACTTTGCAAGTTTTTCATCAAGAAAGTTGTTTAATGAAGAAATACTCCTGTGGGCCTGATTCTGATTTCACATTCAACTATATAAATAAGGAGCATCTGTGCTGAAAACAAAGTAAAACTACCGTCAGCTGTCACCAATCGTGCACCCTGCAATTCAAATTTCAAAATCAGTGCACCAACTAAGTTAAAGCACACTGCTTCGGCTGAAATTGGTCATTTTTTTCAGTTGTATTATCTAAGAAATGAAAAGCAATTAACAGTGAGGCACATGACAAGTACTATTAGATTTCATGACATAATATTTATTTTTCAGCAGGATTCTCATATCAGTATTTAGTCAGTGAGTAGTCACCTGCAATAATCTACCCACACCAAAAATCAGAAGAAAAAGAAAGGTGTGAGATGCAAACTACCTCTCACAAACATCGCCTGATGCTGCCACTCCCAGTGTCATATGCCTGCAAAATATTAAGGCTCTGTTCATTTCAATCAAGGAGATGTTGAGACTTAGCTCAGACCAAAGACCAAAGCTACACCAAACTCAAGAGTATTATGCTGGTGTCACTGTCCCGTAACACATTGTCTGTATTATGGTGATGAGGGAGGGATTTGCCCTGAGACACGATCAGCTGCATCTGGTGGCAGCCATGGCTGATATCACCAAAATTGCTCCAGCCATTAGCACAAATCTTACAAAGTGTTTCTTTAAAGTAAAGCCCCAAGAATCTTCACAGAAGATCACTGAGATAACAACCYCCATTTTCTTTGAAGGACTCATTAGAATATAAGCAATTTTTAATGTCTCCCTGAATTAAACTATATTGTAAAATCTTAATTTATATACTCTCCCCAGCCCTTCATGTCCACTGTCTCAAAGACTCTTTTTTTAGTTASTAAACTACTTCATAGTCTAAGCTGAAAAAAGTGTGATCAAATCAATCACTAACACAAAAATTAGTAAGGAACATTAAGAAGATACCCATAAATAATGCTGTCYATATCGAAAGCACTGACGTTAGAGTATCTCTTATCATAGCAAAAAAATCAAATTAAGATCATGAATAAGACACAATCTGATTCTCAAACTCTTGTCTAATGATATTGAAAGACACAGACTAAAACCAAACATGCTTTGACCAACATCAGATTGTTTTTCTATAAGTGAAAATGTGACTCATAATTGCCAAAATATTAAAATTTCCTATAAATTCTTACTGCTATGACAGAGACATTTTTTCTGTAGCAATAGGTGAACAATTTGAGATGGATTTATGAATTATATAGACACCTCTGTACATTTTCTATTAATGTTAGTTTCTTTAGTTATTATTTACATTTACTTAGAATTATAATATATTAATACATTGGTACTTAATGATCTTTTCTCAGGTGTGGCTAGGTCATTTGTCAGTTAAAACAACAATGATGATGAAAGATTGTGAAGCTGTATAGTGTCAGCACAAAAGGACAAAAAATTCCACGTGTTACCTGCAGCATCTTTGTGTTCGAGAGAGACTGAATTGAATAAAAGGGCATGGATCTCTAGCCACAGAACTTCCTGATAAGGTTACCAGACATAGCAGAACTTCCCTTCATTAGCTGAGAGAGTATGAAGAAAGAGGTCAAAAAAGTCACCTCTTCCTAAAGGGTAAATTCGACTGCTCTGTAAATTATCCTTTATGTTGAATACTTCATAATAGCAACAATCCTGTAGGAAACTTCTCTCTCTACAGAATGAATTCCTGTGAATATCTGTAACCTCCTGCAAAAATCAGCCCTTCTGTATAAACTGTTTGAAACATTAGGAGTTCAGAACAATATCAAATTACTAATTTGCATGTGTGTTCTACAGCAGAATACTATTGCACAGGTATATCATATGGCTTTGATTCTGAATGTATAATCTGATTTTAGCATTTGAAAGTTGATATTGTTATCATCACTTCCTCAGCCTGGGACAATTGCAATACCACAGGCAGAAGCACCTCTTTCATATCCCGCACTACTTTACAGAAACAGAACCATGCAGAAGCCACCACATGAATGCCACAGAAGTAAGTAGGAGGCAATTTGTAAGCAGAGGCAGCTGAACACTTTTAGTATAGTAAAAGAGTTGACTGAGATTATTTCCTTTCTGCTGATGCCAATTTTCTACACCAGAGATATAAAGAGATTGGCACTGTACTGTACTACTCTCAATACTCAGCAAATGAGGACACAAAGACTCGTGGTGTAGTATCAGCCCTAGACAGAACAGGAAATTAATAAATAACTAAAGGATGGAAGAGAATTTATGGGAAATAAACCTTGACAAATAAATCTGACTATGTGGTTGGCAATTATTAGTTTTTCTGAAAAGAAAAATKAAAATAGTCAGACATTTGAAAAGCACTGACTTAGACATAATGCACATGGCATTATGATGCAGAATTGGCACTATATGCTATATTTAAGAATAGATTATATCATTTCCAGTATTACTGCAAATGGTACAATTACATCAATCTCAAAAGGGAGATTTACAAGARGACTGCTTTAGTCTTGATTCTGTCCAATATTGTCATCAGTGACATGGAAGATAATATAAAAATTGCTACTGATGTGCAGATGGTAAACACTTGTAAAATGATAATTACATACAATACTAGYATGTTTATATAAGTAGTTTGGAACTCTGAATCTTTTGGTAAACAGAATTAATTCAAACAGACTCACTTTAGCATCACAATCTATAACTGAGGCAYAGCAAGGAAGAAAGTACACACTAGTGTATGTGTGTGCACATAGACAGACACTCATACATACATAGGTGCAGGTTGTACCACATTTCTGTGTCCACTTGGGATTMATTTGAATGTATCATGTGACATTAGAGCTACTTTGACTTTATAAGGGGAGAAATTGGTAGTCTAGTTCTGGTCCTTTTAATAATGTCCATAGCTCTACTGAGTTTTATTCTGATCCATTATTTCAGCTTCATTCCCACCCACAAAACAGATGTAGATGGGCTGGAGAGGGTCCAGAAAAGGGACATGGAGATCATCGAAGGACTGGGAAGCTTGACATTTGGGGAAAGGCTGAGAGAATTATGTTTGTCAAGTCTTGAGAAAAAAAAGGCTTAGATGGCATCTATCACTGCATTCTAGTATTTAAAGGTATCTAAAAGGTGGTTGTAAAGAAGATAAAGACTACCTTTTTACAAAGAGTCACGTGGAAAAGGCAAGGAGCAATGGGAATAGGTTACTCCTGGGGAGATTCTGATTGGACAGAGGAGGAAAAAATTTTCACAGGAACAATCAGACATGAAAAAATCTCCCCAGGGAAGTGGTGGATTCCCCAGAGTTGAACACTTTTATGATTCAGCTGGACAGCTAGGCTGTGCTTTTGTCAAGTTTGGAACAGATGATATTAGAGGTCTCTTCCAACCTGGTATTTGATGGCTTTATGAAACAAAAAGATATGTAAAAATTCTTTTATCTATCCTGGCACATGCATCAGGCTTACCAGTACAAATAGTTGATTGGTTTCAATATCTTGATCAAATCTATCACCAGTACACGGTGAATTTCAAAATGAGCAGGGAGTGTCAAGATTTGAAAAGGAACAGTGAACTTTCTTTCCAAGCTTCAGAAGTTCTGCTCTTTAGAGATGAATGACCCTATGCATGAGCACAKGTTGGGGGCTGACTGGCTGAAAAGCAGCTTGGCAAAGCAGGCCATGGGGTCCTGGTAAACACCAGTTTGAACATGACCCAGGGATGCTCATTGGTGAAAAAGAAGGCCAACAGCAACCTGGCCTGTGTTGGGAGCAGTGTTACCAGCAGGTCAAGGGAGGTGATCTCTCACCTCTCTTCAGCACTGGTGAGGACACACATGGAGTTCTGTTTCCAGTTCTGGGCTCCTCAGCACAACTGAGAGACATGGACATATTGGAGAGAGCCCAGTGAAGGCCTATGAGGATGAATAAAGGAACTGAGCATTTCTCCTGGGTGGGAAGGCTGAGAGGGCTGGGACTGTTCTGCCTGGTGATGGCTAAAAAGTGAAGCCAAGCCTGATTTTAGTCTCCTTCCTTTTTTTTTTTTTTTTGTAAAGCCAGGAAGAAGTCATGTTAGTAGGAATACTGTTTGTATAGATTTGCAGTGCTAGGCTGCAGACTGATGTCATTGGTGGCTGCTCTATGATTCGCAGCAATAAGAAGATCATATCAGAAAAGACACAGAAATTCAAGTTCATGTATTCAATATATAAAGACTATGTAAGTATTTCAACATGGGCAAAGATTCTGGATGGTTGATAATAACTGCAGCATAGAGGAAGAAGGATGAAAGGCAGGGATAGCAGTAGATGCAAAACTGACAGATATTTTTCTACACAAAAAGTAGAAGCATAATTGCTTAAAGTTTACACTTTTATTTTGCATTATTAAAAAAAGGTTTTAAACTTTAATTCTATATTTTTCTGTCAAAGTTTGCATGTGTTGCTGTATTATTTCTAGTTGGAGTATTTTCTTAGGTTAGAATTTTTGGGAAGACCAAAAGTCACTTGAAATAAAGGTTAATTGGATTTAGGTGTCTAGGTACATTGAAATCCCATTATGTTCCTCTCTGTAATCTGTAACAACTGGTTTGAATGTGAACCAGCAGGGGAAATTAACCCCACACAAATATCTCGAGAGAGATTTTAGGTCAAAGTTACAATTTTAATATAAAGGTTATAATAAATGCAGTAATACAGAAAACACAGGCTYAAACTGGCAGTGCCACGGTACAACCTGGCAGTGGCTACAGTCTTGTTGAAGGTCTGGAACTCTGGTTGTCCCGAGGCTGCAGTGCTGTTGAAAGCAGTAGTCCTGTAGAAAGGCCTGGTCTGCTGAGTATCCAGTGCTRGTTTTCCCATCCTCTGGTTGTCCAGTGGTGGTTGGGTTCTTTCTCAATTCCCAAGCCTGCTTTTATGTGGTATTTCCTTACTCCTGTCTCCCTCAGGGATGGGGATTTCCACCATGTAAGGGGATGTTCCAGACATTCTATTGGTTGGTGTTTATCCAGTTTGGTAATGGGCCATTAACAGAGATAATCCACTCAGGATAGGTGGTGCTTGCTACTGGCCAGGATAGTTATCACTGTTGASATAAGGAGTACCACCCCACCTCACATGATCTGCATAGTCTCAGAGACCAGGTGTGTAACCACCTGACTGTAACAACCCAGTTTATCAAGGAATTATGTGGGTGGTGACAGAATACATCCTTTTTTGGTTAACCCAGGATGCCTCTGGAAAATCTTTTCCTACAAAGTGAATTGATAGAAGGCTAAGGAAATGTAGAGCCAAGATGAATCTCATTGGCTTCCTGGTTGCACACTCATATTTTGTTCTCTGGTGGCCAGATTCTCAATGATATATTGTGTTGGTTTTGGCTGGGATAGAGTTAATTTTCTTGTATGCTGGTATGGGACTGTGTTTTGGATTTGTTCTGAAAATAGTGTTAATAACACAGGAATGCTTTAGTTACTGCTGAGCAGTGCTTACATGGTATCAAGGACTTTTCTGCTCCTCACCCAACGCCAGCAGTGAGCGGTTTGGGGCTGGACAAGGAGCTGGGAGGGGACACACCCAGGACAGCTGAAATGTAGATGGTAGATAATTTAAATCATAATGCATTTGTGAAAACTGAGCAGTGGAGCTGCTCAATTATTGGCTGTAAAAGAGCTAATCTTACAATAAACTGTAGTGGAAAGCAAGGTAAGAGAAGACTTTCACTCCTAGTTTGCTTTTATACAACACCCACCTTTCATGAAAAAGATTTCAGTGAAATAATTCTGGGGTAGAATTTATTTATCAAGCAACTTAAATCCCAAAGGGTCACAAACCTCCTGTGGGTAACTGATCACTTTATTTTGCACTTTGTACATTAATATTGAATGGCAAAAAAAGAAAGAAGAAAAAAAAAAATTCAAYGAACACAAAATGAATGAACTTAAGCTTCCAGAAATTTCCTTGTAAAATCCTAGATGTTGAAATAGTCTCAAAAACCTTACTGAAGCCAGGGTAGAATTTCATTTGTTTAACAATATTTAATGTTCCACATCCATGTAAGATAAAGAGAATAAATAGTAGGCACATATAATGACGATACAAGTCCCTGCAATAGTTAATATTTATTTCTTAGTAGAGGTTTAATGAGAAACTACTGGATATTTTCTAATATTAATGCTATGATATATGTAAAAACACATCAGTTTACCTTTATTCCCTTCAGATTATAAAGTTGTCTTGCCTGAAGAAAGTAAAAAGATTTCTTGTTTATAAAAAATAGTGACTCACTGAATTAAAAAAATAAGCCCCAAACCCTCAGAATGAGAAAATAAGTGTGAAAACCTCAAACTTAGTCTTTTTTTTCATGCACAACTTTTCTGAAAGACCCAAACCTTATATTGCAAATGGATTGGTACATTAAGCAGTTATAGAACAAATTCAGGGTATCCTTTACATAGCCAGTATCTAAAGGAATGTCAGATTATTTACGCTCCTCTCTCTTTAACTCCAAAATAACTGTTTAAATCATACTTCACAGAGTCTGAGTGCCTTTCTGACTGGGTTGGTCATAGAGCAGCACCTCCTACTGCAAACAAATCTCTCTCTATCTTTTGTCACTATACAAAAGGAGATTACACAGCAGCAAGAACCAGTCTCTTCCTAGAGGTGCAGAGTGAGAGGATGTGGTAAGATGTGCTCACAAGTTGCAACAAAAGGCCACAACTTGCAGGAAGAAAAATTGCAGCCAGACATAAGGATGCAGCTCTCCACCATAAGAATGGTGAAGTCCTCGAGCCATTTCTCACAGAAACTTTGGGATAACAATTCTTGGGTGCCTCCAGTACTGAACCAGATGAGCCCCAGGGAAAACTGATCTAGTTTTGAAGCCAACCTTGCTTTAAAATTACCTGCAGCATCATTCCCATCTGAATTTTCCTATGATCTTATGCACTCCTTTCCATCTGGGACACAATTCAGTTTTAATAAGCCAAGACATTCTGTGAATTTGTTGAAAATATTTCTATTTCTCTGCCAGTAGAACAATCAAATTTTCCTTGTTCGTTGTTTTACTATTGGTACTGGTATGTCTCTTCTTTCTATACCCAACTGTGTGAACAAATGTCTAGAAATAACTGGTTTCATTTTGAGAATGAAAATCTGCAGAGGCAGATACCACAATATCTACACAGTTATAAAAATGAACAACCAAATAAAGTGCTGTCTGGAGTGCTGACAAGTTTATGTTCATTTTTACAAGACCTCCTTACGACATGGAGTGGTAGAGAATTTTAAATAAAAAATATTTTGGGAGGATATATAGGTGTTGCTTTTCAGTACGTTAGGAAAAGAAATTTGGAAAGAAAATATATACAGGTGCACTGTATTTAATGACAGCAAGGTACTAGAAACTCTAGAATGAAAAGGACTGCCTGGATCTAGTCCAGTCTCCTGTTGTTTTAAGCAACACGTTGGATAATGCCTCATAATGTTTCTAGTATCTGTCCCCAGCTGTTTGGGTTTTGGCTTTATTTCAGTGTTTTTGGACTGCAAAATACATTAAAGCCACAGGTCAGTTAGAATATGGTGCAGATCTTAATCTTTGTTTGATACTACTCTATGAAAATCAACAGAGGGATGAATTTTCTCAGTCTCTCCGTGTGTTACAGACTAAGGGACAAACCATGAGCTTTTTATGAGGCTGCTCAGTCAGGCAGTGGATAGAACTCATGGAATGTTATATCAATATTGTACAATATAGAAGCACCACAGAAACAGCAGGTTAGAATTTGATTTAAAATTTTGTGGGAAGCAGTTATCAGGAGGAAGTGTATTACTGAGCATGTAGCCTGCAGCATTATGTAGCAGTCTGGTCAGCCTCTGCACAACAGCCTTTATGCTCTGAAACACTACATTGTTGAGAGGTTAAAAAAAAAACCAAACGCTAGATCATTTTATTCTCAAGCATGTGGTACATAAAATATTTATATACTGTAATCCCAAAGAGTCTAAATACTGGCAAGCTTCCTTGGTCCAGTATAGATTAAAAACCTGGTCTCTGACTGTGAGAAATTCCAATGTGAGCAGAAAATATATGCTTCATGTGATGGGAAAGTGCAGCAGGAATAAAATTCAGTAAATAAGAAGCCAATATTTAGATTTCTATATATGCATGTCGGCAGATTACATCATGTGTACTGGGACTCATCCAGTACTTAGCAACCCAAACAAAAGCATCTGGTGAACTATCTGGTTCCATTTTATTGGTGGATATTTTCCGGCAGGCTTCAGTTGTTTCTGTAGGATGGATTCCTGTAAATCATGTGTCGATCAGCACCTTTCTCTCCACATACCCTCCTTAGGAAGATGTAGAGAGCAATGAGGTCTCCTTTTCTCCAAACTAGACAAGACCTCAGCCCCTCTTCATAAGATATACCTTCCATTGCTTTTAACAGCTTTGTTGTCGWCCTTTGGATGCATCCAAGTGTTGCGGTGCGCGGCTCAGCTAGCTGGTACGATGCCCGCAACCTCCCCAGAAGCCTCACGCTGTCCGGCAGTACCTCAGTGCGGTGTGCGACAGCCGGTGGGAAAGGTACAGTGCCGTGCCTTCCCTGGAGTCCCTCGCAGGTTCCAAGACTCCCTGAGTCTTGCTATCCTGGGTGCGGGCTACCACCTGCGGCCGGTAACTCCAGGAGGGGCTGTGAAGCCACCACACGTACACCCGCTAATCCCACCCGCGCAGGTGGTCACACAGGCCATCACACAGTTGATGCCTGAAGACGGGGATAAAGAGTTGGAAGCGGACTCTTCTTATGATGTTCCACAGAAGGTGTTTATTCTTGGAGGGTCAGGGAAGGAGACCCGAAATGAAAGGGATGACACAAGGTTATATACCAAACCAAAYGGGGGTGGAGAAAACACCACAGGCCAATAACATGAGGGTAAGAGGGAGGAGAAAGGGCAGGGTAACAATACACAAACCAATAAGGGTATACGAGGGGAGGAGCAGGGGAACAGGGCCAATGGGGCGTCGAGTGAGGGAGAACATTCGGGAACATAACCATATACAGAACATAGATTGACAGGAATAAAACAACTGAATAGGCGGACACAACTTAGCAGGGCCTGGATGGGAGAGACCTTCCTAGTCATCATATCTTAGGGGGAGATCTTACTCCGCACCTCGGAGCCTCTATTCCATACAACATTTGGGCTCTCTGGGCCTGCCAGCTCCTCGGTCCCTTATGTGGCTGGCCACCCCATCGCAGCCTTCTCCTGCTGCCGGCCTAGCCATCTCCGCATCCAAGGACCTTCACATCCTCCTTAAATGGTGAAGCCCAGAACTCACCCACTTCTCAAGGTGAGGTTGCACCAACACTGAACACAGTGGAACAATCACCTCTTTTGACTGGCTGGCGATGCTGTGTTTGGTGCATCCTAGGATGGGGTTTGCCCTCCCAGCTGCCAGGGCTCTGCTGATTCACATGGAGCCTGCTGTCACCCAGCACCCCCAGATCCCTGTCTACAGGGCTGCTCTCCAGTCACTCCCCTCCCAATTTATACTTGTGTCATAATTACTGCATCCCAGGTGCAGAATCCAGCACTTAGACTTACTCAACTTTGTCCTATTAATGATGCTCCAATGCTCCAATCTATCTAGATCCTACAAGGCATCTTGTCCTTCATGAGAGTTAATAGTACCTGCCAGATTGGTGCTGTCAGTAAACTTATTAATAGAATATTCAAATCCTATGTCCAGCATTCTGGGACATTTGCTGTTGCTGTTCCTAGAAAAAATTTGCTGTTTCAAACTTGGGTGATGCAGATAGGATATTGACATGAAAGGAGTGGGGGKTTAGTAGCATTGTCTTGTCAGCGGCGTAGACTCGTTTTCCACAAATCTTAGTTCCTTATTCTGGTGAAGACTATAGACCATATATGTCTAGTATGATGTTGTGGTAGACTAACYTCAACCAGCAGTTAAGTACCACAGAGTTGCTTACTGAGGGAGTGCCCTTATCCCAGTGGGACACAGAAAACAACAGGAGGAAAAAAAAAAAAGAAAAAAGTCCCTTCATGGGTCCAGATAAAGATACTTTAATAAGCAAAGGAAGAAGAAAAAAAAGCCAAAACAAGTGATGCAATGACAATCATATACCACTTCCCCCAAGCAGACTCGTGTCAAGCAAGTCTCCCAGAAATGGCTATCTTCCCCAGGCAACTCTATTCCTCACCTTTTATTGCTTAGCATGCTGCTATATGACATGGAATATCCCTTTGGCCGGCTCAGATGCACTGTCTTGATTACGACCTTTCCTAAGTTCTTGTGCAAACCCCAGTTTACTCGCTGTAGGAGCAGCACGGGTTAAAAGATAAAACCTTGACACTCAGTCAAGTAAGTACTGCTCAGCAGTAGCTAGAATGCTGGGGTGTTATCAACACTGTTTTCATCACAAATCAAAACCACATCACCATATGGGCTGCTRTGGAGAATAACTTCTTCCCAACCTGTTTAATTACAGGTATTCACCAAGTAACRGGGTTTACCCAATTGGATAGCTCCTTCAGGTGCTGTTAGGTTAATTTTAACAATGTATTTATTAGTCTATGGTATTGCTTCATTTTGAAACCTGGAGGCTAATAGGGAGGGATTCGATTCTGTCTCAAGACATATAAATTTGTGTATTTAAARGTAACTAGACAGCAAACTCTCATTAGCGTAAAACGTGAGGCATTCAGTTCACTTACCAGTGGTGTCCTAGGTGGTATACAGCTGTACAAAATTAGACAAGAGAAACTGAAAACAACTCAATTGGGTTGTCAATGAGACTTACAGAAGCTGTAGTGCAAGGTTAGTCTGGACACTRCAGCACTTAAAATTACATTAGGGCTCAGTTCAGTTGGAGTTGTATGTGTCCATTGCTGTTTGAGATGCTCTGGGTTAACTGAGAAACACCCAGCAATTTGGAAATTTCATACAAGACTTCCAAGGGATCCTCATCCTTCTGAAAAGTCGTCTGGAAGCCAGACAGGATGCCCTAAGGTATCTAAAACATCATTATTGCATCAGGCAGTTGTATCTAAACTACACTTTATATTGAATCCCACACCTTGAATCCATCTAAGACTTCATCTTTTCATGGGAGACAAATGAGGAATGATTTGTGATGAATAAGCCTTTGTGATAACATCACAGTTTCCTCCTTCTCTATATTTTCTCAGAAAAAAAAGAAAGAATAATGACTTTTTAAAATTTTTATTTTCTGTTAAAATTTGTCTTATGTCACTGCTGGAAACAAGGACTTGTTTTCTGGAGTGGGGTCAATATGGCCTTTTTGACAAGACCTGTAATTTAGGCTTTGATTGAACTTCTTAGTTCTTTGAGGATTAAAAGCCTGAGAAATCTTAGATCAGAAAAGTAGAGAGAAGCTAAATTTGCTGTTCAGTTAAAAATTTGGACATTTGTTCAGTCACCACAGTTCAAAACCTTCTTATGGTCCTATAATCAAAGTGAAGTTGCTTTATGTAGACATCTGCAGGAATTATATCCCGTTCAAGATCTGATCCTCTGTGAAAAAGTGTAATCCTCTGAGTATTACCTGAGCCCCAGTAATTGATATCCAAGATGCTTTCAAGACTATAATTCCATCCATTGGGTATGACAGTACAAAATGTTCATCTTTTTTCAGTGCTAAGCTAAACATTCATACCAGATTTACTTGAAAAATGGGAGACAGTTGTACATACAATCTTGGTGCTTAGGCATATTTCAACAACACCATTCTTTCTACAGTAACGGGAATATTAAATCTAGGAAAGAAGAATCTAGGCGTAGAAATTGAAGACTGTGCTTTGTTTTTAAGCCGGGATTGAAAAATCAGACACATGTCACCTTCAGAACCTCCATCCATGAGGTAAATCTRAGACTTCTGTGACTTACTAGGCAATGATGAGCAGTTTGGGATCTTATGGAAGTGACACTAATCACTGTAGTAGTGCTGCTTAGGGACATAATGTGAGCCATGAGTAATGACTATTTGTGTCTGTAAGCCTCCAACTCCCCAAAGCTTCTGGCTAACAGAACAAAAAGTTGTCCGTGAGCCAGCAGTGTGTCCTTGTAGCCAAGAAGGCCACTGGTAACCTGGGTGCATTAGGGAGGGCATTGCCAACAGGTTGAGGAAGGTGATCCTGCCCCTCTACTCAGCACCAGTGAGGCAACATCTGGAGTGCTGTGTCCAGTTCTGGACTCCCCAGTCCAGGACAGACAAGGAACTTCCCATCCCTGGAAGTGCTCAAGGCCAGATTTCATGRGGCTTTGAACAACCTGGTCTAGGGAAAGGTGTCCTTGCCCATGGTACGGGGGTTGGAAMTAGGTGAYCTTTAAGATCCCTTCCAGCTCAAAACAGTTTTTGAATCTAAATACTACCATCAGCAGTACCAACAGCACAAAGCCTTGATCTCTCTTCTTTTTGTAAAAGAGTTAATGCTTTCTATAAGTCTGTTAGCTGTGATATGCAGACATTAAAAAGTTCTGGCATTAAGTGATACATAAGGAAGAAGTAACATGTCTGTTAAATATTGCTGAAATGCATTACAACTAAACTTGTGTTTCAGAGCCTGTAGTCAAGCCAATGTGAACATCGCTTTTTACTTCAACAGCCACTGTGTTTCACTTAGATCTTCAAATAATAACAGAGTGAATAAAGTGTTGAAGTTTTAGATGAAAACAATCTTCCCTAAAACAAAACTAAATCTTAGTAGTATTCACTGTTTACAAGAAACAGGTACTAAATTTATCTAAATTGGTTGTTTTATCTCCATAACTACTTCATCTATTATAACTGGGTTTTAATGTTTTGATTTTTGTTAGTAAAGTAGTTATCACTGAATTTTTGATAACAAAGAAGCAGCAGTTAAATAGCCCAGCGTGACAAGGATTACTGCTGTTTTGAATATAAATAATTGAGTAGCACATGTGAGAAATAAACCTTTTGCCTACTCTAGACAAAAAAATTGCATCCAAAAATAAAAAGAGAACTGGACGGGTTTCGCTGGTAGCTAGCAATRTCCCCTCACAGGCTGCAAATGCATTTCAGTTTATTCCTTCTCATAACAGATGTGATCTGAATTGCAATAGTTTTGAATTACATGAATGGYAGAAAAGTAGAGGGTATAGAAACATCTCTGCATTATGCTTATTAACGTGATTATCCTGCAGCAGTCCAAGGCAATTTCTTTCTCAAAAGGCTTCAAATGTAGATAAGATGAAAAATATTAACATAAAATGTACATATTAGTACAGTAATAAATAAAACTGCAGGATTCTTAGCAAGTCTTCTATTGGTTTTTTGTCTTTTTATTGTCTTTCATCTCTGAAATTCCAGCTAAGCGAGAACTGTTCCTTGACCCAAAGCACTGTATACTCCATGGAAAAAACTCATGCTGGCAGCAAGGATCTTTTGGTGGAGTCCTAAATTCTTTTCTTCTTCCCTGGAAAAAAAAAATTCATCACCTTAACTTCCTGATGGTCTCATAAATCCCCAAATGATTGTTTGTTATTAAAAAAGTCCTAAAAAACCAAAATCAAACTAGGAGTGAAATATATGAAGACAAATGTCTTTCAAACTCTCTACAGAAGATAAAAGTTCTAGACCACCCTGTGCTTATTCCTTTTTCACAATGGTCCAATAGATTATATAAAGCGGCTAGAAATGCAAATGTTTTTCACCAGATGAAAATGGTGGAAGGTGTTGCTATATTATATCCTTCAGAGTTTGTCTAGGTACCATTATAAAGTTTGGAAATACTGAAGTTTTATTTTGAAAGTTTGATTTTGCTGTTAGGGCAGTATGCTAATTTTGTGTGGTAAATATGCTGCTATGTTCATGTATTGTGTCTAAGCAGTAATTTTGTTCGTTTGATCATAAGAAACCTAAGTGAAAGTCAAGTTTCATTATTCCATAACTGAATTGCCCTMATACCATTTGGGTGGCCAAGTCTGTATTCAGTAAGAATGCAGAGCAGATCCTCCCGGAAAATGTGCTAAGGCACATGGAAAATATGAATGTGATTGGTAATAGCCAACATGGCTTCAGTAGGGGTAAAATGTGCTTAATAGATGTGGTGGCGTTCCCCAATGGAGTTATATTGGTAGAAAAGGAAAGGGAAATGACTCAAAGCACTAGCCACAGCATCGGGAGGTATCACTATGGAGCCAGTTCTGTCTGCAAACACACGAGCGGCTTCCACACTGTTTGAATTTTATAAATTATCTTCATTTCTACATGTAGCATGGGTTCCAAGTTAATTGCCTGTTACATTACCAAATGCAAAGATAAATATATAGTATCTAGTGTGTCGGGRAAGAAGTTTTTTAACAAAACGGCAAAAATATCTCCCATGTGGGTTATAATTAATATTTCCCAACAGAAAAAAAATAATTTATATGCTCCACCACTATAAATAAACTAATTGGAAAGAACTGCTACAGAAGCTGATTTAAGGTTATTAGAGAAAAAAGATGGAAATAATCTAATGCAAATTAAAGGCATTGTAAAATGAAGCTGTGGTCCCCAAAGTTTGTAGATATTTTACATCCTTACTGGGGAAGTTAAAAATATATAGGTTTCACCACTTTACAGGAACAAATACCATCAACTAGAATAAAAAATCATAGGATATGGGAAAAAAAAGCAACAGAAAGCAGAGAGAGAACCTTATATATATTAAAGGCTAAATTGATCACCACTTAAAAATATCTTAATAGTATCCTTTTTTAGTAGTTTATTTAAGGATTAACCAGATTTCCAATTCCCTGTGCATCATAAACTGCAAAAAAAACCAAAGCAAAGAAACCACGAATGCATCCCACTCCTTTCTAAGAATAAAGTAGGGTATGTGAGTTACGAATGTGCATCAGAAAATGTTTCAGAAGGAAAAATAGGTAACTTAATTGGCTGAAGCCCATAGAGCTGAAAAATAATGGGTSAAGTATGTTGATGAAACCAAGAGAAACTCCGCTTTTATTTGTTCAGTCAAGAATTCAGATTTGTTGTGACTGCTCAAATACTATCTCTATGGAAATATATCTGAGTTACGTGCATAATTGATTTTGACTCTATATTTGCTTGCTGATGTCAAAATTTACTTTTTCATACAAAGAGCACTGGACTTACACTGAAGTTTTACTCTGGTCTAAGTGTTGAGAGTTATCCGCAACACTTAGCAGCAAATGTTAATTTCACATTTTTCAGAGAATATAATTCAACTGTACAGACTTCCTACCCTCTGGTTCCCCAAAACTGGTGCCTGCATTTCTTTCTTATTCTGTGGTTTTCAGTCACTTTGGACAGTATTTTAGTTAATGCAGCAAAGGCTGAACTGATTATGTCCATCTAGGTATATCAGGCAGGTAATATTCAAAACAAAAACTTTGTCAACGCTCACAGAGCAGTTTATTATAAATACTGATTGCTTAAATAGCCACAGTCTTAATTGTTGACTACATTGCATTACAGAGTACTTAAGAAGGACACTTAAACAATCAGGTTAGGCTTGTAAATCAYCCTCTGAGACTCTGATACTTAATATCATTTTTAGCTGCGTATTGCAGACCATGTCCCATCTGTATTGGGATAGATAGGGAACAAATACATTCTTAAATATTTAGTCAGAAATAATGTGGGACAATAATCATAAAAAACACGTTCAGAAATGTTGTATTAATTTCTTATACTCTTACAGTTTTAAATAATTCCCACAAATGTTCTTTCCTTTTTTTATTTCCTGGTCTACTATGGCTTTGTAGGAGAGAACACCTGGAGTAGGGCAGCTGTAAGCAGTYGAGGCTCTTGGACATGTGCTCTGCATAGGAGGATTAGAAATTCTTCTGGAAGATCTCTATTATCTACAGAACTTAAAGCTGGGTGATATTGCTACTGTCTTCATTCAACTGGTAATACAGGTCTCAAAACTGGGCTGCTGAGATTAGAGGTTAAAATAACTTGCCTTAAGAAATACATAAATAAAGACAACATTGCTGTGAGGTTTTTTTTCCTAGAGCAGCTAATCTTAAGATTCTTTTTATTTAAATGAACAGAGTTTTAAATCATACAAATATATCTGCCTTTTTATGAACTCCCAGGAGGCTAGGTCTACAACTATTTTGAACATGGTGACTTTGGTACACTTCCAAAATATTTGTTATTTAATCTGATTTAAAGCTGTTTGGCTTTTGCTAGCTATTTCCTTTCTAATACTCAGGATTTCAGCGATGCTTATTGTTTCATTTCTGAATGCTTCCTTACTAGTCGTTTTGAATGTACAACCCTGAAAAAAGTGCTAGAGCTAAATGAAAATATGAATTTTGTAAGATTTTTCTGAATGAAATTCCAAGCGCTTCAATTTCTTAAAAATGTTATTAAAATTTTGTTGAAGACTTGATCATAACAAATAAAAGTAGTTCTCTCATTCTCCTGATCACTGGAAAATATAAAATAAGAGATAGATTACTGGAACTAGTATCAGAATCTTTTTGATTATGTGTGATAGAGTGCCAAAAAATTTCACCAAAAGTTACATTTTGCTGTAAAAACCATTAAGTTTCTGAAACATCTTTTTATTTTTGAAAAGGAAGAACCATCAACCTTTAATACTAAATGCCTCACAGTACATCTTAATATAAATTCTGACTGAGAAGGTTTGCCAGATATTCTCACACGTGACACCACAGAAAAACCCAGACAGGTGGGCTGAGATAAACTGCAGAATATTTTGCAATTTTTTCAAAGTGGGTTTTCACCTTTTTTTTCACCGTAACATTAATATGCCTTTTAGAATTATAATTGTCTAAGTTTTCTAAAATCTGAGCTTTTATGGAAAGTGTAGATTATTCTTTCTTGTCTCTCTTGCATTAGGTTTCATTTACAGCACTATTTATAAGACCCACACAACCTCTTGCTCACTCCTTCTCTATGGGATGGGGGAGAGAATCGGAACAATAAAAGTGAGAAAACCTGTGGGTTGAGATTGAACAGTTTAATAATTGAAATGATGATAATAATAATAATAACAACAACAATAATCATGAAAAGAAAAATAACAGAAAGTGAGAGAACTAAAATCCAAGAAAAACAAGTGTTGCAAGTGAAAAGCGATTCACCAGCAGCTGACTGATGTTCAGCCTGTTCCCAAGCAGTGGCCTCTCGGCAGTTTTCCTCTTACTTTATATGCTGAACATGATGCCTTATGGTATAGAATATCCTTTCGGTCAGTTGGGGTCAGCTGTCCTGACTGTGTCCCCTCCCAGCTTCTTGCGCATCCCCAGCCTCTACAGTTGCAGGACAGCATAAGAAGCTGAGAGTCCTTGACTTTGGGTAAACCTTGCTCAGGAATAATGAAAACATCAGTGTGTTATCAACATAATCCTCATCCTAAATCCAAACACAACACTGTACCAGCTACTAGGAAGAAAATTAACTCTATGTAACCAAAACCAGGTTGCTTTCCTAGATGTTTTACTGAATGCATGTATTTTAGCCATTAATGTTTTATTTGAGAATCTTAGATTAGCTGTCAGAAGAGAGACAACATCCATGTAATGTTGCCACCTGACAGTTTAGTCTCCGAAATAAATAAACAGAAAATATGCAGACAATCAAAAGAGTGTAACTTGCAGATGTGGGAATGGCTGCAAATAAAGTGATTTTTCTCTATATAATAGTCGCATTCTAAATTTGGAACTATGAGTGGGAGAAAACTACTCATTACCATTTTTGAAAATGTAAGATTATATAATGCATGCACTTGTGTCACTGTAGCCTATTTTTTGAGGTTTTATTATAAAATGAAAAAAACCTCACCCTGCAGTGACTGCAAAAGCTAGAATGTATGTAAAGGCAGGGCAAGGGAGGAAAAAGAAGGGTAAGAGAAAGGAGATAATGCGAGGCTGAACATCTCCATTGTTCAGCTTTACTTTCTGGGTTTGGCATATAGAATTATGCTCTTCAATTCCAATGTACACCGAAGTATCCACTTTACAATTCATAACCCTCAAGCTATTATCGCGACACATACAAATTATTCTGCAAAAGCACTCTGTAAAGTTGAAAAAAACCTAAAAGCCATATTGGGTGGGGAGGGGTGGTTTTGGGGAAAGAGACGTGGGGCAGAGGGAAAAAAATGGGAAATAAAGCTGTAAGAGGTTTTCTAGACAGAATTTTCTCTTAAAATTTCTAAACTTTTAAAGCCACCTTGTGAACAGCAATAGCTGCATGAGGCAGTTCCCTCACTATGACAAATAAATATACGCTGCAGGGATTGATGCTTTTTTTTTGTACTTTCTTTTTTGGCCTTGTATTAGAAAGCCCTGTATTAAGTTATTTTCCACATAGGAACCATGAAAAAAACTAAAAGAGATTTAAGAACAAGTGACTTGCTTGAGGCAAAGCACCTTCTGCTGCTTAGGTTACTTGATTGACTTTTTCAGGCAAATGACTSATGGTGTTCTTGCAGTACAATGGGCTATGGCATTGATCTGTCAATAACATCCTTTTTGAGTTCACCTCCTCCTCCTTCTTTTCCTGCAGAACATATAGACAATGTATTCTCCTGTTTTGTATGAGAGTATGCGCTTGACAGTCAATACATGTGAATCCCCAACAACTGTAAAAGTAAATACCTATTGAATTCATTCCTACATGGGGTAAGATGTATTCTCCCTCATGTTAGTCATTATTTCATCTGAGCCTAATAATGTTCTCAGGTTGATATGTTACTCTTTACCAAGACTCTAGCTTTTAACCAGGAGAGTATTTAAGAATGCATTATTAATATCAGTAAGGCATTACGTGAACTAATTAATCATTCAAATTCTCCTTTATTGGCTTAATTAATGGCTTCTTTCTGAGCACTTGGAAATACAGTCCAAATGTTACAAATATAGGTGTACTGATGTAGTTAAATGTAATGATGAAGATCGGTCCATTTGTAGTTGCCCTCAGCACCATGGTATCCATCCACTGAGCCATTTGGCAAGTGCCTGCAGTCACCAGGAGAGTGGCATTAATGTGCTTTCTCATTCCTGTTGTCACAGCACAGTTCTCCACCAGCTGGAATTGGTATGGKGGCTGGGGAGGAGATAAAGCAGCTAAAGAAGAAGACATGGGTCCSTCGCTATGGCAGTGGCATATCAAGACAGCATCTGTTACCTTGATGAGGCTTTTGTGACAGATCTGTCACTGGGGGTCTGGGGAGCTCTTCTGCAGACACCTGGTCTTAGGAGGTGGCTCCATTCATTAWTCTGTCTATTGAGTGATGGAAAACTAATTGTCACTATCTATTACATGGACAGAAGACCACATCCACCCTCAATTTGAGATATTTATCCTCCTGAAGTCATTGTGAGGTCAGAAATTGCTATGAGTCTGTCTTACATGAAAGGGAAAAAAATTACTGAGGGTGACTTAAGTCACTCTAGCAGACTAGGGATTCCAGCCAGGGGCTGTATCTATACTGTCAAAGGGCACAAAGACCCAATGTAGCAGGGCAACTTACCCCCCACAAAAGCTTATCTATTGTTTGTTAACTGATCAAATAACTCAAGCAGTACAATCGGTATTGTAGTGAGTTATTTTAGCACCATGGGGTTAACACTGGTCTGTGTCCTGGTTTGAAGGACAGGTGTCTGTCAAGGAAGGTGGGAAACATTCCTTGAATAGAGAACGATCCCCCTCCCTCCTCCGAATTACTATACCTTTGAAATTAGGGGCTGTCAGGCAAAGATGTGGTAAAAAGAATAACAGTTCTTTACTAGGGTTACATATCTATGTATATATATAACAAGGGAGTTAAACGGCAACCATAAGAGAACAGACAAACCCCTTGACTGTCCCTTGTGTGTTGTTGGGAGATCCTCCGCTGGGGCAGAGAGGCTGCGGTGACTCCCCCGCGGCTGCAGGGGGCTCTGTGGCACGAGCGCGATGACCCTCATGTGGCAATGGCGGCTCCGGCGAATGGGAAAGGGGGGGATTGCCCCTGATGCGAACCCACTGGGCAGCAGCCCGGCTCCACCAACCTCGGCAGCGGGCAGCAAGCAGCGCAGGCAGGCAGGGTTGACTGGAGAGCGACGGACCTCGGTATCACCCACCAGCAGACCAGCAGAAGGCAGGAGCAGCAGAGACGAGCAGCTCCGGGCGGCGATTGGGTACAGCGTAGCTCTGTACCCTGTGCCGCGGAGGGACCCTTGGAGATGTCGCAGTGAATCCATGCCCTGCAATGAGCGGGCGGAGACGTCGCAGTGTAGTGGTGTTCCGGGAGCGAAACCGGCACTCTGCTGCAGACACGACCGTCTCCCCGAAACCCCGAGCGGAGCAGAGAAGCGAGCCCGGTCTCCGCCCACCTCTCGCCAAAGTCTTGGGCAGTTCTCTCACGATGGTAAGCTCCAGCCTCTGGGGAAACAACCTCCTTGCCAGTATTTCCAGGTCTTTGTTTTCTTTAACTGGGGGAATTGTCCTGGCCTCTGGGCTGGGCAAGCCATCTCTTTTGTCCTTAAGTATCGTCCATTGTGGGTGATCAGCRCGGAATGCRGTTGGACAGGTAACTCCCTTTTGTTCTTAAGTATTGCCCATCAATTCCCAGCCAGCCCCTCTCCACCTACACAGCCTCCCTGCTACATGAGGGAAAGGAAACAAATTTTCATTTTTTCGAACCCATAACAGTCTGGCATCTCCCAGCTGCCGATAAATATCTTACTTTTGAAATGAGATTTGACAAGATAAGCTGAATTTTTGACTGACAGCCATTCACTTTACAACTATAAATGCCACACCAAACTTCCACAAAGCAAAAATTTTCTATACATTTTCCTGGAAATGCATGGAGTTTCTCCCGTGAATAGGGACGCCTATTTCACAGTCACTCCCCAGGGGTAAGTGAAGGAATCTGTGTGGATTATCTTCATTTTGGTGGTGAATTACCTTCAACTCCTAACCAATACTCTTTCTTTTGCCATCTTTAATATAGGTAGCTTGATATAGTGCACTGTTTTATGTTATGCTGTAATCTACTAGTAGTTCTTTTCATTTTATACTGTGTAGTAAGTAATTCTGATTAAGATCTTTCATCTGTTATATTTTATATGTTCATTTGTCTTAATAAATAATTCATTTTTATAAATATATTTGATTTGCCCATCATTAGAACTTGGAGGACAAAGTGATTCAATTATACGTCTATAAATTCCTTAGGTCTAAACTGTTGCCAAAATCTGAGGCTAAGGAAGGATTTACCTTCATTTAAATCCCTTTCTGTGAGGGAATTTAAATACACAAAGGAATTCTTTCTGTCCCTCAGACTCGAAAAGAGGGCTGCTTTAGTAAACTTTGTCTGAARCTCGCACTGCCTCCGTGACACCYGGGGAGATCAATAGAGAGGACTGCCTTGAGTCTGCTCTGTGTAAAGGTCCATACCCTCTAAAGTGCCTTGAGAACACACATATTGTCTTGTGTTGTGTATCCTTTGAGCCATATATGGTACACCAGTGGCATTTTGTGAATAAGTATGTGATAGGAAGAGGGTCAATTCRAAGCTTTTCACATAAGGTGTGATTTTTATCAAAGTGACAATTGTGGAATTTTTCTATGAAAAAAACCTAGCCTGTTCTCTACCTTACAAATGGCGTGAGGACACATGGAAGTGCGTTGTTGGGATGACAGAGACACCTAGACATGGCAAAGCAGCATCTACACTTTCTGTTGTGAACTGTTCCTGAACAAACCTTCTACAGAATCTGACCTTGACCTGTCTCAGAGGGAAGAAGCTGGTTTGCTCCAAAACAAAACTCAGTGCAAAACAACAGGCAAAAAAATAGGATGACTATAAATCATGGATTTTCACATGTGGACACATGTACAATGATAAGTGTATTGACAAACATAATTAATAAAATGAGAGGCAAAGTATTTTTGTCTGATTTAAGAATGCAATGAAAACTGTTTAAGTCACTAGAAGTAATCAGCATTAACAACAGAGCTCATAAATTGAGGTAGGATATAGGACTGCATTTTCCCTTGTATCTAAGAGCTTTCTACTGTTTCCTTGCAACAAAGTCACGAAAACAGCTATCAATAGGCTTGAAACTCTATTGAGGTAAACATTGATAGGGGACAGACCTGACTATGAATATTTAAAGTATAGTTTAAAACATTCAATAGGAAGCTGTAAACAGGACTATAGGACTATTCATGGCCAACTGTAGTAAAAGCTCCTGAAATGCATACAGTATCAATATTGGGCTCTTGGCACCAACTATATCACTCTCAAATACATTCCTATTAGCGTGCATCTCTTGTAAATACAGAGAGAGAGAAAACTGAGCACAGCTTGCTTGCCCATTGAGATTGCAGCAGCAAAGTCGTAGTCTTGATTCTTCTTTCAAAGAATAATTTTATCCCTTGAAATCAAACTAGGCTGTGGTGAAATTGGGATAATAGAGAAGCAAAACAAATTCAAGATTAAAAAAAGATAGAATAGACTTTCATATTTTGTAATAGTTATATCTCAAATAAAAAATTCCCAACTATGCCTCTGCATGATAAAAACATTACTATCATATATAAGGGGAAAACATTTAAAAGCAAACACACATAGAGTCTGAATTATTAACTATTTTTCTGTGAATTATAAATTATTTCAGTTACTAGTAAGCAATCATTTTCTGTTTCAAAATAAATTGTTAACAACCTCATAAAAATGTCATTACAGATGCTGGATAATTCAAGGCCTGGAAAAAGAATCTGGGGAACAGATCAGCTGCAGGTCACGATTATGGAGAAGATCATCTTATGCACCATCATGCAGCATGTGCAGGACCACCAGAGCGTCAGTTCCAACCAGCATGAGTTTATGAAAGGCAGGTCCTGCTTGACCAGCTTGATCTCCTATGACAAGGTGACSCCCTTAGTGGATGAGGGAAAGGCTGTGGATGTTGTCTACCAGGACTTCAGTAAAGTCTTTGACAATGTTTCACACAGCATCCTCCTGGAGAAACTGGCTGCTCATGGCTTGGACAGGTACACTCTTTGCTGGGTAAAAACTGGCTGGATGGCCAGGCCCAGATGGTGGTGGTTAAGGAACTTGCATCCAGCTGGCGGCTGGTCACTAGTGCGATTACCCAGGGCTCAGTGTTGGGGCCAGTTCTGTTCAATATCTTCAATAATCTAGACAAGGGGATCAAGTGCCTCTCAGTCAGTTTACAGATGACTCTAAGTTAGGCAGGAATGTTGATCTGCTGGAGAGTAGGCAGGCTCTAAAGAGGGATCTGGAGAGACTGGATCAATGGGCTGAGGCCAATTGCATGAGGTTCAACAAGGTTGACAGCCAGTTGAACATGAGCCAGTGTGTGCCCAGGTGGCCAAGAAGGCCAATGCACCTGGCTTGTATCAGCAATAGTGTGGCCAGCAGGACCAGGGCAGTGATTGTCCCCCTGTACTCGGCACTGATGAGGCCACACCTCAAGTCCTGTGTCCATTTCTGGGCTCCACAACTCAGGAAGAACACTGGAGTGCTAGGGTGAGTCCAGAAAAGGGCAATGGAACTGGTGAAGGGGCTGRAGCACAAGTCCTGTGAGGAACGGCTGAGGGAGCTGAAGTTTTTTAACCTGAAGAAAAGGAAGCTTGGGGAGACCTTATCACTCTCTACAACTGCCTGAAAAGAGACTGTAGCCAGGTGGGTGCTGTTCTAATCTCACAGATAACAAGCAGTAGGACAAGAAGAAATGACCTTAAGTTGCTCCAGGGGAGGTTTAGMTTGGATATTAGGACAAATTTCTTCACTAGAAGGGCTGTCAAGCATTGGAATAGGCTGCCCAGGGAAGTGTTGGAGTCATCATCTCTTGAGGTTTTTAAAAGAGTGTAGATGTGTAGATGTGGCATGTGTAGATGTGGCACTTAGGAACACGGTTTAGTAGCGAACATGGCTGTATTAAGTTTGCAGTTGGACTTGATGATCTTAAGTATCTTTTCCAACCTAAACAATTCTATGGTAAGATCATAAATATATTTTAATGTAAATAATATTTGTGATGTTCTTTAATATGCCAGATTTAAAAAATCATATTAGCTAATACTTAATTATACATAAAATGATGAAATATATATTCCTTTGGAAAGTTGAATACATAGAACTATACAATCCCATCACAGAATGGATTTCTGTTATGGTGGTATATATTGGCCTAACGTTCCTGTGTCATAGAAGAAGAATACAATTATGTCACCTGTTATACCTGATTAGAATCTGATGCATCTTGCAAACATCCATAGTCTGCAAGGAATTATCCAGTAGTGTCTGACTTCAACAGCCTTCTACATCTGCTCATCTTCCATTAGGCCCACCAGCTTTTCTCTCATTGCAGAACYCATTAACTGATTTATTTTTCTATACTTACAATTCTTTTGCCAGAAAACGGTAATTCCATTTAGGACTAATCAGGAATTCATGATCTTCAGAAAATATAATGAAGAGGGAAAAAAAATTGTTTACTAGAAAAAGAAAGATTTAGTAGAAATAGTAGCTGAAATTTATCTTCACCTACAAGTCACAAAGAATTCATATTTCACAAATGTTTCAAAGGAAAAACAGCTAAAATATAACGGATACATTTTACTCAGAATGTCTAAATATTTAGGAAACATTCTCCCAGCTTGGTGCTTTTCCTCTCTGGCCCCTGAACATTCAGTCATTTAAATATTAATAATCACTTATTTCCTTCAGTTTACTCTCTAGTCTTTAATCTTTACTCATTAATTTGTGAAATGTTCAAGMTGCTTCAATACTACAGACAAAAAGAGTATTGGACGGGGTCCGAAGGCTGCATAGCTAAATGAAGTCAGACTGTTGCAAATGGTTTGGAGAATCTGTTTGTTGAAATGTCTCACATTTAAAAACTCAGTTGATTCACTCACTCAGTAGAATAATTAACCTCATTTAAGAGCTGGTATGCATGAACTAGAGGAAATCATCAGGCGTATTTTGGCTACTGTGGAGTCTTGGTACCTAATTAAAAATGGTAATCTAAAATCTCTTTGTAGACAACAGAGAAATTCAGGAAG
Organism: Amblyornis subalaris; assembly: GCA_018881555.1. Taxonomy (NCBI): domain Eukaryota; kingdom Metazoa; phylum Chordata; class Aves; order Passeriformes; family Ptilonorhynchidae; genus Amblyornis; species Amblyornis subalaris. The sequence goes on from JACAXG010000020.1 coordinate 6,396,700, forward strand.
CTCCATGAGTATGTGTGTATGTCTGCATGTGTCTATGTCTGTGTGAATTACTTTGTCCTGAGGCATGTGCAGGTATTATCACATGAGCTAGAGATACGTCTAGAAATTAGGTCAGATTAGAGTTTTGATTTGCATCATTTCAAGGTACCCTTACTTAAATGAGTTCTAACAATTGAAGTAAAATGAACAAAGGTATGTCTGGCTTAGAGGACAGTATTGAATCTGGCAAGCAGATATCTGATTTTGGGAGAGACTGTATTAGTGTTCATGAGATATTAAAAATAATTGTTATACTTTATTCTGAGTGAACAGTACCTTAGCAGTATCATGGAAAAATTTTAATCATTGACATGATTATAAGATCATGTTTTGTATTTGTTTATATTGTTTAAAATAAAATTTATTTCCATAAAAAGATATTCATTACACAAGGTGTAACTAAGTAACTTAGGCCCTGTGCTCTTCAACATCTTCGTAAATGACTTGGACACAGGACTGGAAGGGATACTGAGCAAATTTGCAGATGGTACAAAAYATAAGAGTTCCTTTATGACTTTTTGACTTAAAGACATAAAGGAGCTGTTGACTCCCTCCAGGGCAGGGACGGCCTGCAGAGGGCCTCCTGGACAACTTAGAGGACTGAGAAGTCACCAACTACAGGAAGTTCAAGAAGGGAAAGTGCTGGATTCTGCACTGGGGTGGTGCAACCCCGGATATACAGACTGGGAAATGAGAGACTGGAAAGCAGCGCCATGGAAAGGGACCTGGGGGTCCTGGTCAATGACAAGTTGAATGTGAGTCAGCAGTGCCCTGGCAGCTAGGAGAGCCAACAGTGTCCTGGGGGGCATCAGGCACAGCATCCCTATCTGGACAAGGGAGGGGATTGTCCCACTCTCCTCTGCATTGGGGCAGCCTCACCTCGAGTCCTGGGGGCAGTTCTGGGCACCACAATATAAGAGAGACGTTAAACTGTTAGAGAGTGTCCAAAGGAGGGCAACAAAGATGGTGAAGAGCCTTGAGGTGAAGCTGTATGAGRAGAGGCTGAGGTCGCTTGATCTGTTCAAGCCTGGAGGAGACYGAAGGGAGACCTCATTGCAGTTACAACTTCCTTGTGAGGGGAAGGGGAGGGGCAGACCCTGATCTCTTCTCTGTGGTGACCAGTGACAGGACCCRAGGAAATGGCCTGAAGTTGTGTCAGGGGAGGTTTRGGTTGGATATGAGAAAAAGGGTCTTCATCCAGAGGATGGYTGGGCACTGGAACAGGCTCCCTAGGGAAGTGGTCACAGAACCAAGCCTGACAGAGCTCAAGAAGTGTTTGGACAATTCTTTTGGGCACATGAGGTGACTCTTGGGGATGGTCCTGTTCAGGGCTGGGAGTTGGACTCAATGATCCTTGTGGATCCCTTCCAACTCTGCATATTCTGTGATTCTGTTTTTCTGTGATATATATAAAAATTAGGATTATTGACTTACTGACARGAAAACCATTATTGTACGAAACACAGAAAGTTCTTCAGAAACAATACAAGTCCCAGTTCTTAAGAAACAATTTAATTAGTAGTTTCAACAGGCACTGTTCAATTATTAGAATCTGCTGGAAATGGCATTCAGTCTTCACCTGTCCATTTAATTTGTTAACAGAATTAATTCCAGTGAAATTTCCTGGTATTTTCATTCTCAATATCTATAGTTTGCCATTTAATTCCAGACAAGAAGTGAGATATTGGAATTCTATCTCTWTCAGCTTTCGGCACTCAGTTGGATTGGGTATATCCTCCTGAAATACAAAGAATTCGTAGAATGTAGAAATAGACTGTCGTGAAAGATACTTCGGTACAATTTGAAATAAATCCTAAGGCAAATCTGAGTAATATTTCTCTTAAGGATGTTTGCTGGATAATCAAAATCCCTACAATTTTTTGGTTTGAATATCCCAGAGTAAAAAATTATTTTACCATGGCTTTAAAAATGTAGTYAATTAAAAATGCATTAGGTTTTAGTGAAAATTCTTACAGCACTTTGAAAGCATTTTGCAATATCTTACACCACCAGATAATGGCTAATGACAGGACATCCATTTGAAAGTAGTTGGAATTTTGTCATAGTTGAAAGAGCTAAAGATGAGTTTCAAAATACTTTGGCCAAACATCTATAACATTTCTAAAAATATAATGAAATTCATCATTTTTTTGCATTATGCCTTACTAGACTGTCCCGTCCCCCCCAAAGTTTTACCAGAAATATGGAACTTCCAACTATTTTTTTAGAAGTGGTTTAAATTATTTTCTCTAATAAATATTTCTCTGAGAGTTAGGGACTCTCAAAATGCATAAAAATCCTATTTAAATTCTAAATGCTTTCAGAGAAATTTCACCTTTTAAATTTGGTATAATTATACTCTACAGTGTTTTCTGATGATTTTTTTGATTTTTTTTTTTTATAAAAACTATCAGTCTTCTAAGCCCAAGTGAAAGTGCCAGAATATACGTGTTGACTGAATCTTGTGGGATGCTAAGAAATCCCTTTCTATTCAMCACCATGTGAACTTTTTGCTATACCTTAAGAACTATAATATTTTTAATATCRTCTTTTGTCTCTATATTCCTGCCATCAGAATACATTGTCTTTGGACTTGCTGTGGGTTTGGATCTTTTAGACATGAAATTCCTGAGAAAGATTTATAGGAAAAATRATCTTCAACCTTGTATTGTGAATCCTTTAAAAACTGTAAGCAAGCAGGCAGGATCTTTCTACTGGARCCTTATACCACGCATAACTAATAATTTGTACAAATATGAACAAATTCTGTTCTGAAAAAAAAAAGCAAACAATTTTTTGCTTTAATTATCAACTACTCTTTCCACTTAAGTCTGATTAAAGTTAGAATTGCTTTTTGACAGTGAATTGGAATATTTCTACCTCGTCTAGAAACTGAATGTGAATCGCCTAAGCACCRATCTCTAGATATTTAGCCTGGTCTCTATTTCACATGAAATACAATATGTTATAGATGAAAAAATAATTCAAAATCTGAATTTCTCTTGAGTTAACTATTTGAGGTTTTTGAGTAGTTATTCAATGTAATGAAAACTATTAATTTCTTAATTTCACTGAGAAACATATAGGTAAACATTTTTTTTTCCATTTAAGTTTCCTCTATGATGTAGGTTTTCAGCCAAATTTGACAGTAACAGAAATGCATAAATTAGCTGATAAATTCAGACTAACGAGTTGAGCACTGTTCTATGTTTTATTGACGGACCTTTCTCCCATGAATGCAAGCTGAGTGAGATGGGGTTGTTCAGCTAGGAGAAGAGAATGCTTCAGGGTGACCTTATAGCACCTTCCAGTGCTGAAAGGSGGCCTGTGATAAAGCTGGAGAGGAACTTTTTCCAAGCACCTGTAGGGATAGAATAAAAGGCAAATTGCTTCAAACTGAAAGAGGGCAGCYATAGATTAGACATTAGGAAGAAATTCTTTACTATGAGTGTGGTGAGGCASTGGAACAGGTTGCCCAGAGAAGCTGTGGATGCCCCATGCCTGGAAGTGTTCAAGGCYGAGTTGGATGAGGCTTTGAGCAACCTGGTCTAGTAGAAAGTGTCCCTGCCCATGGTATGTGTGTGTGTGTGTGTCTGTCTGTGTGTGTAACTAGATGACTCAAGCTATCCAAAGCATTCTATGATTCTATAATCAGTATAATAAAGTGAGGAATATCTACACAATCTGCTCAATTACTACACTTGTTTTATCATGTCTAGCATACTGTTAAAACAAGGGAAAGGGCCAATAAGTCTTGGAACAATTAATTTTACGTTATCATAAATGCAACATTACACCATAAATGTAATTTATTAGCATGAATTCACACAATTTTTAAGTTCGTAAGTATTCATACTTACGCACACACCTAAAGTTTTTAAAAACTCTTTTTGATAGGTTGTTTGTTTGTTTGTTTGTCTATTTGTTTAAATGCCAAAATAGCTTAAGATTCCGACTTGCAGTACTTGTTTGGGCAAAATTCCTAGTATTTGGTATGATGTTATAATAGACTTTGGCAAAAACTTTAATTAAATGATTATACTTATAAGCAGTAGAATAGACAGCTGTCACAAAAATGTCACTCAAGTGAGAACTACAGCTGAAGCTGGAAGTGATTGAATTTAGCCACTCTTCTATAATATTTCCATAATTAAATTCCTGCATCTGTCAAGGAAAATAAATGTGTTTTGTCTGGTTCAAGTGTTTTTCACAGCACGAATCTGATAATTCTCTAAATTAAATTAAATGTAAGCAGAAAAGCAGAATACAATTTAAAGATTCAGTGAATATAAAGAATAACTTAAATGTGGATATGGGGAGATTTTTGTTGTTGAAAAATACTGATACAGGCAAGTTTAAATGACCTGCAGAAATTCACTAACTTAATTTCACCCTTTTACCTCTTCTGTCAYGATACCTTGATTTTTGTACCCACAAGGTTACCACCTTAGACCTAATAGATAGGTCAACCCAAAATCATCTACAATWTTTGTCAGTGTAGATAAAAATGTAATTTTTTCTTTTCTTTTCAAAATAAGATTTCAGAACTTGCATTAGACACAAAATGAAAGGTTTCACTCCAAAGCAGAAAATTTGTTTTACCATTTCAGCGGACTGGGTTCAAGTTAGCTCAAGCTGCATTCAGTCTGTGGAAAGCCACCTTATTATCAATGCATGCAATATTTAACAGCTGCATGGCCCCMAGAGAATTAGCCATATTCTGCAAAGCATCTTTATAAATACTCTGAGGTTAGTAACAGAAGATACAGGAGAAAAACAATAAGCTCACTACAAACACTCCTCATAAATTCTGTGTTCATGTCCTGCAAGCTTCATGTAGAATGGATAGACTTTACAGTCCTACTTCTRCCTATTGTCTGTATCAAAGTATCCCAAATAATATTCCTGTTCCCTCCTTCAGTTACGTYCCCTAGAACTAATAATTGTATTCCTATTTCCGTCTATTAGATGACTCATTTATTTATTAGCCTTTCATCCCTTGCGATAAGTCACGAAAAACAGGGCCAAACAGCTGTCAYGTTGTGTCATTAGAAGGGGCCACAAACCCTCAAAGATCCCCGAATTCATCCCCAGCTCATTTCCACAGGGTTGTGTCAGACAGCGTAAAATCCCTCTGGTGCATTCCCATGTAAGCCTGAATGTCTACAACCCATAGAACTCTGCACAGAATCAAAACTAYGACCATCAGTCTGACCACAGACATAGTAATTACAATGATCAAATGTTATAGCTGGATCCACAGGCGGTGATATCTTTCCTTTCCAGTGTCTGCTCTTGTCCTTTCCTTCACTTTCTTTCCTTTCCTTAGATATTTTTTTCATGATATTATTGTTATTCTTTTAAATAAAAGAACCAAAATGGTCACATACTTCCTTTCTGCTGCAATTACATTGTTTTTAAATAAACCTGCCTCACATATACACGGGTCCTTCTGTGTTGTTTCACTGTAATTCAACCCAAGGGATCTATTAACAAGAACATCAGTTACCCTGCCTCAAAGATGGGTCATGACAGAAGATCATCAAACTCAATGACTTTTTGACTTCTATCTTATATGAGATCAGACGTGCAAGTATGAAACTTCTCTCTTATTTCCAGAGGCTTTGAATCGGAATAATAGTCATGGATATGAAGATGCAGCCCAGCAAAATATGAAAGACAATTCCTTTGTTTCTAATCAGATGAGAGAATGAGACATAGCATTGCATAAATGTGTTTTATTAAAATTCTATTTTTAAAGAGAAGAACATAAATCCAGAAAGAATCAAGTTTCTTATCAGAAGACTAATCTGATAGCACAGTTTGTATTAGAAATGTCCCCAATTGTTGTTAAAGTGTTTACTGACATACAAACTACTATTGTTTTGTTCTATCAAAATACTTTGCTCCCTTTCTGGTTTTCATGCTGTGAAACAAAAACAATGGAAAGCAGAGTATACCTAAAATTAACTACTTGAGTTCACCTGCAGTGTGTACCTTTCATTATTCAGTAAAATCTTACAGTATTAGGTCTCAAGTATCTTAATCTTTTCAACACAGCAAAATAGTGAGAATATATTCATTTCTCATAATGTTGCAATGCATTTCTTTAAAAGAGGAAAAGAAACATTTCCTTTCCTTAGCAAACAGCTTTATTTTCAAKATAAGAGGAAAGACAAATTTTATTATATATAAATTGGGAAAAAACCCATACTGCAAATTAAAATATAGCCATTTTCCAACTAAGAAATCAGAAAATCCATAAAATAAAGGTATTTTTGACTAAAACAAAAATATGATCTATAATCGTATGTGTATTCTTTATTGATATAACACTAACGGTTATTATCTTGTCTCTCTTCCACTGACATATTCTAAAAGCTAGCAAAACAGATTACTGGACTGGGAGATTCASATGAGAAGAAGTAGCAATAATCCAACTCACAGAATTATTAATTTAGCAGCCAGAAAAAGGTCAACGTTTAACCAAATTATTCATTTTTTAAAACAAATTTATTTTTATGATTCTTAAGTCAGCATTAAATAGGGCTGATGAATTATTTCACAGTATTTTAGATGCTATATGTAAGTCTGTGAGATTTCCATGCTAGCAGTGTGCCACCCTGGAGGCAACCTGAATGAAAATCATTTAACTGAAGCAAGATCTGAATTTTCTGATTTAGTTCTTAAGTCAAACTGAAAGTAATGCTGCACCCCAGCCTATCTCTGGATCCAAAGCATCCTGAAAACAGCGCAAGATCCTGGGCTTTCCGGAGAGGTGCCATCCAGCAGATGCACCAGGGATTGAGCTGTGAGGTAATGAAGAACTCTGTACTGAAAATGTTTATCAGCTGAAATGAGAAAAAAAAAAAGCAGGCAACTGTTGGAGACACTGAAACCAAAAGGATGTGTGGCTGCACAGAAGTGCAGCAAGATGGCTTGTTCTGCAAAGTGTAAGGCTCTTTATAGCAGAAAGCCCTACAGAGGCACAGACTTACCTACTGCATCCGTGTGCCTGCCAAAATTGCAGAGAGTAATGGGTTTAACTTTAGGCCAGTMATGAGTTTTATTTTGATGCCAGAGACTCACAAATACTGAGTTTGCAACTGCAACTGATTCCAAACAGAGATTCATGTGTATGCTTTTAACTAAAACATACATGGAGACTCATGCATTTGGATTTACATGGAAAAAGAACTTACATGAGAAGTTAGAGAAAAGTTGTTTCTCATATCTACTTCCATTCTGTGGACAATGCAATAAATATCAAAACAGCTCAGAAACTTTTCCTCTTTTGCTCCTCCCTCTAGTAGAGGTTGTTATTGCTTTGTTCCTATGGATTCACTGATTTAAGTACACACAAGCACTTCTCATAGAAAGTGTGAGAATGCCAAATATTTGTCAGACAATATTGAATAATTGAAGCTTTTACTGTGTGTTGCTTCTTAAGGCCAGTAGTGCCTTTATACCGAAAAGCAGCTGCACAAAGGAAGACACCAGCAACAGGAACGGCATATACAGATGTTGTTCAAATTGTACAGGAAGAAAGATCCAAAGGACCTGTTGAGAATTTGCTAGCATATTCTTTTTGAAAGTATTAAATTTTTGTGGTCTTGATTACTGAACAGTTCGTCTCATCAGGCACTGAATTTCTTAGCATATCTTCTCAGATCAAAGGCCTTGGCTCCCACCTACTAAAACAGTATATTATCAGGACTCAGAAAAAAAACAGATCAATCCCTTGAATGCCCTTAAGCAACACTGTGTTTCTGCATTCTGAAAGCTCTTCATATGTCCTGTAATGCTTTCCAAATCATCCAGTCATTTGGTGGCTGAATTAATAACGGATTCATGAATATAAAAATGCACAAATATGTAAATAGGTTTCCACATTATCCTAACAGAGACAGAGAAGGAATTCCAGTATTTGCAACTGAGAGTTTGTACACTTTTCAGGTTTAGCAAATAAAATTACTGGAAAGTGTTATGCCTATTATCATGTCCATCTCTATAAAACAAGGTATTTGCTTTTGTTTACTGCCAAAAACGTAGAGGCAGTGACATGTGAGTTGCTCTTGATGGTCTTCTTTGAATTTCTTTATAAACTGCCCTGAAACTCTGCCAAACTTCTGAGGTTTCCATGTGTTTGGTGAAGAGAGCAGCTGAGCATCTATAGGAATTATAACAGCTGGATGTTACTGTTCAGCATGATGTATATTGTGTTAACACAAGCAATCCAAGTATGTCTCCATCTCCACAAAACTTCCTTTTGATTTGAGTAAGGTACGTGACAGGAAAACTACTTTTCTGGTATCTTAGAATAATATTTTTTTCATTGAATATAAACAATGTGTAGTGACTTCAGGGAAGCATCTTGTAGAACAAGGTACTACACAAGGAATTTTATAATTTCAGTTGAACAGGTTTATTTCACTTGTGTCCTGGAATACAAAAAAAAATATTGTTACCAGAACTATCCCAAAAAATGTACAAAGCAGAATACTCAAAGATACTGGTAAATCTTGCCAACAAGTGAGTTTCCAAACTCCAACTTTACACTTGTTCTAGATACACTCACTCATATGTAAATTTCAATCAGTTACTAGATTTTTATTTACTTATTTGTTTCATATAGCTATGGAATCATTTTGATCGGAAAAGACCCTAAAGATCATAGATTCCAACTGTTCAGTTTGTTTATTATATGGTAGAATCTGGGGTAAGATATCTTATTCTTGTGCTTCTATCTTAAATCTCTCAGAAATGCTTGCTAGACTGTAGGGTTAAGTCTACTTTTAGCTATTTAAAAAAAATCATTTCCTGAATTCACCTTCCTTCTATTGGCAAAATAGTTTTCCAAATGCCTATGCAATATAATTGTATAGAYTCTTAAGGGGCAATTTGCTCTTGAATTTAGCTCTCAGTATCATAGGTATTTTTGTCTGGACAGGTCAAACCGCATGGTCATTAATCAATGGGTAGACACTCCTAGAGCAAAGTTCTGAAGTCCTCTTTCAAAATTGAAGATGAGATGAGTTGGGTTGCAAGTTTAAACAATTTTCTTCCTAGAGGGCACAAAGATGCTAAGTTCAGATATATGCAGTTCATCAAAGGAATATTAGAATAAAATTTTGATTAGTATCTGTGGTATTCAAGGTTGTTAACTGGAATGCTTAATGTCAAGTCCTCTGGAAATCTCTGAAATTTTCATCTCTAGACACTGAAGCTGCACTGACTTCTGAGTGGTCCACCCACCTAAGCCCATACAAGCCTCAGTGATATCTTTAAAGTGTAAGTATTTTATTTGATACACCGGTGGGGGGGAGGTGGGTTCAGTTAATTTATCAGAAAATTGCGAACCTAATTGTTGTGAAAATGGTGGATATGGTATGTTCTCTGAGAATTCTAAATCATGGTAACATGCAGGATCCTGACTCTTGAATACTGGAAACCTTCATCAGTTCTAGTGCAAGTTGCTGAGTAATGGAACACTCAAAGCATCCACAAAGAGCAGCTGTAGTCTTACTTGCTCTTAAACAACGAAATTCTCAAAAATGTTCCTTGTTATCAACATATTTGTAGAGTTTATTTCAAAAGAAATTGTAATTTTCAGCTTGTGTTCCATCATATGGGTGGATTAAGTTAGCAAGGGGAAATTATTATCATGTAGTTTTATCATGTAGTCTGTTATATACAATAAAGTGTACAAGCAGAAGGAACATTCTGATGAGAAGTCAAAAGTCTTGAGAAATTACAGTGATTATGCATGAAACYGAGGACATGCCTAGAGTTAGACTTGGTTCAACGATCTGACATTTTCTGTAAACCCACTTTTCAAATACAATGAACTATTTACGACTGCATGAAAATCACCTTAAATGTTTGTTGGTATTATAGCTATAAATATCAACGAGTTTGTTAAAAAAACCCTGCTTGTGAAATATGGACCTTTTTACTTAAAGTATGTTAAACTGTTAAATCCTGAACTATTACTCATCCTCAGAAAATATCTACCAGTCACTACTATGAACAGAACCACTTACAAGCATATTTCTTGCTGACTGATCTGTTCATTAAATCATCAAATCCCAGAGCTGTGGTGCTCACCCGTCAGCTCTCTGCAGCAGTCAATGAAGTCAAAAGGAGTTTGTCCACTGGCTTCAGAGGCTGGCTAATTGAGCTTCATGCGCTTCTTGAGATGTGTAGGATCTTCTGGGTAAAAACTCTCTGAATTACTCCCTGATTACATTAAATTCTCTGCTCTGTTTAAATATTCTCCAGTTGTAGCATTGAYATACACTAATTCAGTAAAGTTTCTAATTAAGATTTAGCTTATGTCAGAAAGCTGGATGACAAAACTGCCTCCAAAGTTTTAATCAGCAAGTGTAATTCTTATGGCATGTTCAATCTCCAGGAGCCTGTTTTCTTTTCTGAAAAGCAGGACAATAAAAAGTTGCTTTCTGCCATGGCTTATTGATGGCATAAGGCACTGTTTTTGAGTACAGAAGTGATTTTCTGAAATCATAAAAACAGAAACATACTCATTAACATGGAAAAACAAGTGACTTTATCTGAGTTCCCCTAARAGTCATATCTTTCACAAGGTTATTGTTCCAGGCTTGGAAATAAAGATAATTTTACTCTTTAAGAAGAGTTAGAAAAAAAATTCAGAATAAATTCCAAGAAGAAAACAATTAATAATTTAAGATTATTTCAGCATAAATGCCCCAATGCCTTGGGTGTTTATAGTCATGACATTAGTCTTCTCAAAGGGCCAAGTAAATAATCCAATGGATCTTTTAGCCAGTCCTTTCCATCCTTCTCTTCATTGCTCGTTTACTCAAACACTTGTTTAACAAACCCACTCCCTATGTCAGCCTGTGTTGCAGCTGGTTAAGGTGAGCATGACAAGGTTCCTTTGACCAAAGACACATGTCTCTCCACTCTAGCGGCTTTGACATTGCTCTTCACACAGTGCTTAAGACAGAATAAATCACTTGTTACCAGGGAGGCCTATTTGGTCAAAGTTGGGATGGGTGACTTCAAAGAGCTTCACTCTCACTGTTCCTCACCCAACTGTTAATAAGATCATTTGTCCTATCATTACACAAGAAAGATGATAGCATTTTAATCTTCTTAGTCAAATATCCATTTACATGAATATGCCAAATTATTTAAATGACCAAGAGTCATTTCTGTAATGTTTCATGGTATCTTGTGTGATGCAGTGCAGAGTCACCTTGGGGTAGAACTATTTATGTCACACCTGTTTAGTCAGTAACATTTGGCATCCTCTGAAATGCAAACCATCTTGGAAGGCCGATTCAGGAACCCAGTCTGTAAAGAAACATAAAAAACAAAGTTGAACAAATGTGCTAGAAAAGAAATGCCAAAGTGCAAATATTTCTCCTTTTTAACCTTTTGGAGAAGAAGAATTAAGCTATGACAAGGTGGAGAGGAGGATAATAATGAGAGTGAATCTTGTGGAAATTCAATTCTGTGTTTTCTCCTTGCTGTGTGGTAGACAGTTAAAATTTTCCCAGTCTCATACCTCAAATGTAGCAATTGTTATTGCTTATATTTTGAACTGTATCAAAGAAAAAAATCTAGCTTCTCCACCAGAAGTACTATTAGGTTGTTATGGATAATAAAAGGAATGGCTTGACTTACTGTAACAGATGAATAGTCTGCATATATGGTTTTCAGAATGCCAGTCACTCACATCTAGAAAACTCAGACTTGCTTGTTGGTTTGCAGCAATGTTCCCTGCTGCACTGAAATGTGCTCAGAATAAACAGTAGTGAAAGAAAAACTTAAATTTCAGGTTTTTCTTTCTCAAAACCAAAAATAAATTGAAGTTGTTTGGGATTTTATGCTCAAACCTTTCTGTTCAGTCTTTGAGATGAAGGTAATATTCAACCCGTCTCTGGAATTTCCTTTTCCTAATAAAAGAAAATGTAATTCCAGGGTCTGGTCTATCAGTAGGAGTTTTTAGTGCTCAAGTCTACACCATGAGAGGGAAAAAGTTGCTGCTTTTGTGGATATGAAAAGACACTTTGCACAAACAACCGGTAAGGACACAAATCATTCTAACCCCCAAATATAATTAACTGATTTGCTGGAGGTGAATTATTTATGTTCCTTAGTCAAGCTAAAACAAGTATTGGCACAAAGCAGTTTATAAGTATGTTCTGGTGAGTTTAAAACACACTATTTGAAAAAAAAAGTTTATGGTTTTTTTGTAAACATAGAATTATTTCTGCATAAACTCATATACATATTGAAATAAAATAATGGAATATTAGATATAAATAAATGTAATAATTGGAATAAAACAAAGTACAACCATTCCTTAAAAGAATTATTCTTTTGAAGTTACCTAGTTGTTCTGAAATCTTCGCCTAGGAGGGGATTCTTTGCCAAAAATCTGAACTTTTTTCAAGGCAAAGGGGCTCTTTCAGYCACATAAGCCTTAGTTAGTGACTTTACACCCAAATGGAGGTCTGGTCTTTTCTGTCCCAGACAATAAACATAAACACTCCAGGCATGGTCCTAGCCATTGCCAAGAACCRTTATGTATGTCACAGATTTTAAACCTTAAACCTGCACTCAGCATTTGCCAAGGATCCATTTGAAAATGTTCTCGAGAGAAATTATTTTTACAAGCTAAGCCTTACTTTGACAGATCCTCTACAGCTGCACTACAGATGCACCTCAGCTATTTTTGTCTTTCCTGACCCTAACCCTAACCCTAGACATATTCTGGCCCTCAGCCAAGGACCCCCTGACCTGGCCCAGATTAAACAGATATCAGAGAAACTGCTATGTGCAACCTACCCTCCTTTAGCAGACASTGTAGCTCCACTCCAAATGGTATGCTACGTTTTGACCCTCTTCTATTTTGAATTGCTAAACCTAATCCTAAACTCAAATTTTTGTATGGACTAAAACCAAGAAAGTATGATTCCAGTCAGGCCTATTGCAGATGAAAAAATTATCGTGGAATAACTTTTTCATGTAGTTTTCCTTTCCTTTGTCAGCCACTTTGCAGCACCCAACTCCAACCCTAAGGCTATGAAAAATTTTCTTGAGCTAAATCTCAACAAAGCGCAAGGCTGAGAAWGGGAAATCTTGAGTTTCTGTCATGCACATACATATACTTGAACATGTATACGCATACACTAGGGGCAGAGGATCTTGAAACTATATGTTTCTTAAGGTCCCTTCAAAGCTAAACCATTCTATGATTCTATCATTCAGTGATTAGATGATATGATGATTCAATGGTTCTATGATTCTGTATCTATGTGTTTSTCTTTAAGACATACATGTGTCACTGATACATGCATATGTGTACACATACGTGCTTACATACATACACGTGTGAGCTAAAATACTCAGTAATTCCAACAGTATGACCAAGTTCCACAGAAGTGTAACCCCACATGAAGTGGTTTTCCCTACTAYAGCATCTCATGTTTTGTCTTTAACTCCTGTGATGGCCTCTGGGAGCCCTGTAGCCCTGTGTTCCAAGACCATGGCTGGGGCAATGATAAACTTCCAGCTGACATTAAACTTGTTCAATACTTGCTGACCCAGGTGGATGCACATAAGTATATGGGGTCTGATGGGATTCATCCCACAGTACTGAAATACCTGGCTGATGTTATCACAGGCCCTCTCCATTATTTTTCAATGTTTATGAGTGCCTAGAGAGATCCCAGTCAACTGGAAGCTGAAAAATGTCCTAATTTTCAAGAAGAGTAAGGAGGACCTGGGTTGTTTCAGTCCKGTCAGTCTCACTTCAGTGCTTGGTAAAATTATGGAGAAGGTTGTTCTGGGAGTACTTGAAAAACACCTGAGAGACAATGCATTCTTTGATCATATACAGCATGGATTTGTGAGGGGAAAGTCCTGGTCAACCAGGACGTAATTTCCTTATGTGACAAGGTTATCCATCTAGTTGACCAAGGGAAGACAGTAGATGTGGAGGGTTTGATTTGAGCAAAGTTTTTGATACTGTCTCTCACTTTATCTTTCTGGATGAGTCCAGCACACTTCTAGACAAGTTCATAATATATTGGGTGAGCAATTGTCTGACGGGTCGGCCTTAAAGAGCTACAGTGAATGGGATTGGTGGCTCTTCCTCAGAGTTTAATTTTAGGGCCAGTGCCCTTCCAATGTTTTTATAAATGATCTGGATGCAGGAACAGAATGTACATTAAGTAAGTTTGCTGATGATATTAAACGAARAGGAGCTGTGGACTCCGTTGAGGGTAGAGACACAATCACAAACACTATGAAATTTAACAAGAATAAGTACCAGATTTTCCACCTGGAAGAGACAATCATGTTTATATGTTCGAATCGGGAGATTAGAGGTTGGAAAGCAGCCCTGCAGACAGAGATCTGGGGCACTTGGTCAATGGCAAGTTGAATATGAGTCAGCAGTGCCCTGGCAGTCAAAAGGGTCAACCGTGTCCTGGGGAGCATCAGGCACAGCAACATGAGCCATTTGAGTGAGGAGATTGTCCCACCCTCCCCTGCACTTGTGTGGCCTCACATTGGATACTGTTTTGGGTGCCTCTCCACAAAAAGGACATCAAACTACTAGTGTGTGTGCAGCGAAAAGTGACCAAGATCGTGAAAGGCCATGARGGCAATACTCAGGAGCACCTGAGGTCACTTGGTTTGTTCATCTTGGAGAAGGCTGAAGGGTCGCAGTCTAGAACTTGCTCAAGGAACGCAGTGTAGAGGGAGGTGCTGATATCTCTCTCTCATAATCAGCAATAAAACATGAGGAAATGGAATGAAGCTGCATCAGGGGAAGTTCACACAGGSCATTAGGAAAAGATTCTTCACTGAGAGGGTGGTTRGTCACCGGAACAGGCTTCCCAGGGAACAGATCATGGCACCAAACCTGCCAGAGTTCAATGAGCATCTGGTTGATGTTCTTAGTCATAGAGTTAAGATTTAGGTAGTCCTGTGAGAAGCAGGGAATTGAACCTGATGGTGATTATGGGTACTTTCCAATTCAAGATATTCTATGATTTATATATTTGGTTCATTATCTGCACATATTCTGGCTTACTGCTGAGTGGGGAGGGTAGAAGGAAAAGGATGCGTATTCATCCGTTGGCACTCTTTTCATGATGGACTAAGATAATATGGATACCTTGAATAACAATAAGTTTTAAACTGTATCTCTTCCAGACATTAATGTCAGTTAAGTTTCTTTTTCTTTTTTCCACTAGAAGAAAAGAAATAGTACGAACTAAAAAATTTTAGACTGAGTGTGACATGTATGTAAATTGATACTATAGCAGTAAGGAACAACTTCAAAAGATTCACTCATGCTTGTGGGAAGTAGAAGTACTAATAAAGACTATTCCTCTGACTCTGTGTCAGAGTCTGTGTGTATTGGGTCTGGCTGGCATGGAGTTTGTTTCCCCATAGAAACCCTCACAGTGCTGTGCTCTGCACTGGTGTCTAGAAAGGCGTTGATAACACACTGGTGTTTTGTGTGTTTTGGCTACTGCTGAACAGTGCTGGCACACTCAGACAGAGAGACAGACATCAGCGCTGTCTCTCCAACATTGTGTTCCCTATCAGTAGGCTGGGGGTGGGCAAGGTCTTGGAAGGGGACACAATTAGGACAGCTGAGCCAAACTGACCAAAGGGATATGTCATCATTTATGATGTCAGCTCAGATATAGAAGCTAAGAAAAGGAAGAGGAAGGGAGGCATTCATCATTAAAAATGTTTCCCTTCTGGAACAACTGCCACCATGCTGAAGCCKTGCTTCCTGAGAAATGGCTGGACATCTGATGGGAAATAGAGAATAAAATCTTTTTTTTTCTCTTTGCTTGTGCAACCTTTTGCTTTTTCTTTAGCAAACTGCCTTATCTCAACTTACAAGTTGTTTTCCATCTTATTTTCTCTCCCCTGTCCAGCTGAGAAGGGAGAGTGCTGGAGTGGCTTAGTGAGCATGTGGCATCCAGTCAAGGTCAACCCATCACAGTGTGATAATTCTGTCCCAGGCAGTYCAGGAGAATCCAGCAGGATGCTTCTAACAAATGAGGTTCCCTCATGTGAATAACAGAAAACTCACGAGTTTTGATTGCATTATTTGCTTGAGTTTGTCAGATGGGGGTGATAAAATGGTAYAGATCCAGTTACTAACTGGCACGACTGGGACTCACGCAACAAACTAAATCAAAAAATATGGCTCCCTTTGCAAAGAATTACTTAGCTCATAAAATGAACAGAACTTATTTCAGCATAATAGGTGCAGGAGATACTAAAGAAGCTACAATGCTTTATTTTGGTAGCAACTTTTTCAAAATGTGAAGACTATTGGGAAATACAGAAATATGCAAAAATGTTGCAACTGGCTTATAGAAGCATTCTGTAAAATATATATTGCAATTGCACACAGAAGCCCATCAAAAATATAAAAACAAACTGTTAATAAGAGAGTCCAAAATAGAAGATGGAGGAAATGTAAACAGCTTTAAAATATTATCCCTGTACTTGATGTTGGTTTTGTTAACATTTTTAGGATCTGCTGATTCAAATATCCTGAACCACACATATTATAAAGCATTTTAATTCACAGTCCACAATCTCTGCCACCTTATACTAACCTTTCTGTCATCTCAGTCTTTATATCACTGATGCTGGGAAGCAATTCAGATCACTTATCTGAGATTATAGTTGTTCTAAAATTAAATAGATTACCCATATATGACTGTTCAACTTCAAATGGACAACAAAATYTTAACAAGGTGGGAGGTGACCAGTTCTCTCAGGCAGCCAGTGACAGGACAGGAGGAAATTGCCTCAAAATGCACCAGGTGAGGTTCAGGTTGGACATTAGGAAGAATTTCTACACTGAAAGTGTTGTCAAGAATTGGAATGGGCTGCCCAGGGTAGCAGTGGAGTCACTGTCCCTTGGAAGTGTTCAAAAAATGACTGGATGTGGCACTTTGTGCTAGGGTTTAGTAGACATGGTGGTGTTCGGTCAAAGGCTGGACTCAATGATCTCGGAGGTGTTTTCCAACCTTAATGATTCTATGGTTCTATGATTCTAAAATCATGAAACTTTCTTAGTTTCTTTCTGTAAGCCTTTACTTTCATGGACAAAGGTACTCAGAAGGACCAAGTCTTAAGGTCAAACATTTGAATTTTTCAAAATTGAATTTCAAACTGCATTTTCAGTGCTTGTATTCATAGAACACACATGGTGCTTATGCCTGATTAGTTGATGGTAAAACACACTCATAGTATATGAACATAGTATGCTGATGAGCCTATTAAATATGTCTTGAGTTTCTTTGAAAACACCTGAGAGAAATTGTGCTGAATATAATGGTGACCAAGCTTGACTGGGAAGGGAAGAGCTATTGTGAGGAGTAAGGAGGCATAAGAACAGTAAGAACCGTGGAGGACTTCAGTGAGAGACACTTCCAAAAGTTTATAGATACTCTTATGAGGAAAATAATTTGCTTCTTTTGAGTCTAAACTTTCTCTGAGTTCTATGGCTCTACAATGTTCTGATAATAAAGATCGAATATTCTATAGATATTATCTCAAACAATTTTAAGACAAAAGAGACATAATTTACTCTAGCTGGTGGTTGGCCTATTATATATTAACAGATCTTTATAAATAATATGTTGAGGAAGGGAATATGCCAACCAGGAATAACAGAGTAGTGTAGAGGCAGTATCTTTGTTCAGGAACCACTAGCTGCTTTCTTTATAGGAAAGCATGTCCCAGGGGGAGCAGAAAAGGACTTGCTTGTCTAGTTTGGAGAAAAGGAGGTTGAAGGGTGACCTCATTGCTGTCTACACCCTCCTGAGGAGGGGAAGTGGAGAGGTGGGTGCTGAGCTCTTCTCCATAGGATCCACTGATAGGACAGGTGGGCAATGGTTCAAAGCTGCACCAGAGAAGGTTCAGACTAGACATTAGCATTTCTTTACAGAGCGGGTAGTCAAATACTGGAGCAGGCTTCCTAGAGAGGTGATGGGTGCCCCAAATCTGTTAGTGTTTAGAAGGAATTTGTACAATGTCCTTAAAAACACGATTTAATTTTGGTCAGCCCTGAATCAGTCAGGCTGTTGGACTAGATCACTGTTATAGGTCCCTTGCAACTTAAATATGCTTTCCTATTTTGGGGGCTATATTTTGACCAGCTGAAAAACACAAATAACTTTATTGAATGCCTTCATAAGTTTTAGGGGGCTTTAACACTAAAAATCATTTTAAAAAGAGACTTAGAAATCTGTTTCTGCTTCACCAAGCAACATCCCATGAGAAGTGATGGAGCAAGAGAGACTGAAGGTTTCCCTTGACAGTTATGAACTGAGCAGTTTTTCAGTTTTCATTTAATTTCACTTCCTGTCAGATTCAAGAAGTATGTCTTAGAATGAATGAAATATTAATAAATTAAAGATTAATATTTTAGGAAAACCTGTTTTTATATTTTCAGGCAYTGATCGATCTTCTGTGTGAGGACTTATTTCAATAAAATACAGAAACTTGAAATACAAGTCTGAATTCAGTGATGCAGTGTTAGAATTTGTATTTGTCTCTTCTGTGAGTCTGTCTTGTTGCTATTGAGGTACCTGGGAAATTCTTCTTGACATCAACAATGTAATATCAGTTSTTTAGAAATGGGGGACAGGAGTCTAAGAGTTGATACTATGTCTTGCTCCATGTTTACAGAAAGTATTCCAGTGTTCAGAGGTTTCTGCATCAAATCATGAACTTACATAAAAGTGCACATTGACTGGTGCAATTAAAAAAGAATAGCTTTCAAAATAGTATCACTTTGGATAACTTCATTTTAGTCATTTCATAATGTAGTTTTGTAATTCCTGGTCCAGCCTYCTAAATTTTTAAATAGCAATAATATAAAAATATGCAATGAATACTTTTACAAGACACAAAATGCAGATGCTTATGGACACTAGGCAAATTCTACTTATGCCAGAAGAGCCTCATAAAGTTTCTCATAGACTACAATGCCCTGGGATCTATTCCAAAAATTGTCTTGTTTTGAAAAGTACCATAACCTGAGGTGTTTCACAGTTCAAGTGCTGAAAATGAGGTCAAATACTAACAAAAGTAAAAGAGCATAAAATGTCATCACTTCTGACGTATCTTTTTAAAGGAGGCCATTTGATCAAGGCTTTTTTCCAATGGTGGATAAAAAGAGCAAGAGTAATGCATGCCATAATTAGATGTTGATGATTCTTTTATTTTATTCTCTGTGATTCATGATCACATTCAGCGAGTCCAGAATAAAACCCTGAAACAAGATACATCTAATCCAGTTACACTATCTGCTGCAGCATACACCTAAGGTCACAGATCCCTGCTGCCCCTCATTCGTTTACTTGCCAAAGGAGMCAAGGTAACAATGTGAATGTCAGGATAGCCTGCTATCCCTGATTTTCAACTCCCAATGATGCTTTTTTAAGTGCTTTAACAAAAACACACCGATAGTTTCACCAGGAATTACACTAGAAAGACAGTAGCAGACAGACCATTGTGAGTAGCACAATGGCCAGCAGCTGGATCCAAATTCCCAATGCAAAGGAGACATGAGCCATCGACACCAGTGGCTRTGCCAGAAAACATCCAGCCTTGCAACAGACTGCAGGGGATTTTGGATATGGTTGTCATGAAACCCTCAAAAACCATCTCATCAACTCTCCTTCAGTCTGAAGTAGTTTTTAGGTTCAAAAAATTTTTCCATGTCTCAGCCCCAGTTCCTTATGTGGCAGAGCTATGCACAGGAAACTGTAGAAATGAGCATCCTTAATGTGTCTCACATCACTGCTCACACTCATAGACACCTACTCATACTAATAGTCATTATTCTTTAAACATACTTTTTCTCCCTRTATATTCCTAAGAGAAGGAGAATATCCAGAAAAATCTCTTTTTAAAACATTCTACAGACACCCCTGTCATGAAGTGTTGTTTAAAAGTAAGGTTAAGATTTTTATTGTACAGAGAAATGCTTTAAACCATGATCATGAGATTACTCTGGAACTTAATTCTTTTTAAACATATAATTTCTCATAGACTATAAGTGTCTGTAAAGAGTTTTAAACCTTAAGTACCTCTCCTCCCAAATGCATTCCTAAATTGCGGTCTCTGTTATTTACACAGCATTACTTTGAGCTGCACTTAGAAATAATGTCTGTACTAAGTGTTTTTAGAATAGGCAAAATTTGCAAACTTTTTTTAATGCACTACAAAAAATTCGATTTACTTTGATATTTACTGTATTTGCTTAATAGTGGAAAATAAACCTCTTGTGTTACTGGCTCAAAAACCCCCCATTCAATTAAACAAAAATCTTCCTACTTCTTTCTTACCATTTTMGTGTTCTCGGTCTTTGTGAGAAATACATTCTATTTATGTGTAGGACCCTACTGGGCTGAGTTACAGAGTAAGAGAAAGGAGAGRTAAGGGGAAATAGTCATAAATGTCAAAAATTCACATAGAAGGATGCTTCTAAGTTGACAGAAATACTCTTTAGGCCTATATACTATGATGTAATATTGTTATAAAGGTAGGCAAATCTCTCGTCAGATATTCAGCCTATGCCTCGGCTCTGGCAAAAATCCTTTATGTTATTTTGCTGAGAGAAATAATTCTAAAATCAGCTGTCATGTTTAATTCCATCAAAGTACTAAGTCTAGTTTTAGGCTCTTTCTACACTAAARGAGCCAGAAGAGAAAGATATGCACACCTATCACAATTATTCCACAAAGGAATTAATTTTGCCTGCCTATTTCAGAAAAGGATAAAACTATTTCTGCAAACACAGGTTCCTTCAACAAATTATAGAGAAAATAGAATAAATTTCTTAGAACTAATATTTAATAGTCAGGTGGTTTAGTCAGAGTGATCCTTGAAGTACGTACAGATCACAGCATTAAAAAAAAGAGATTGACGGTCTAGAATGCAAGCACTGTACTCTCTGTAACACCCCTTTACTATCTGTCATGTATCAGTAGTTAATAAATCATGRACCTCAGGTAAAATTGTTAAGACTGAAAAAGGGTTGAAAATAAAATGAAAATTTCAACTAGGCTCAGTAAGAAAAGAATCATTCAGCCTCTGGTCAGTGGACTGCTTGCACTTTGTAAAGCATCTGGAAATACTCTACAAAATGATTACAAAACCCAACATGCCTGCAGACATCATCAGGAGCCAGTCCCTGACGGCACATGTAATTCATTCTSTTACTGCACATTAACTGAGCAATTGCAAATTATTAAACAGTTTCAATAAGGTGATCCATGACTGGAGGTTTGGTTTTTCTCCAGATAAAAATTCAGAAGTTCGTAAATTCAAAACCTCCATTCAAAACAGCAACTGTCTGTGTAACGAGAACTGTTTATAGAAAATAAATACATTGGGAGACCTCAGACTTAGAAGCACCATGAAAAAATGCATAATCTCCCTTTTAACAATAGTTTCTAAGATAATGTCAGGGACCTATTTGTGGCAGTGGACACATTACCTCTACAGCTACTGTGCTTGTGTTATTATGGGCTGTGTTTTTGATTCCAAAGTTTTCATTTGGATGCTTCTTTGAAAAACACACATTTTTTAAAATGCTCTAATCAATCCTACATTGCTGTATTTTTCTTTAAGTGTTTATTGTAATCATATTACCATTTAATCATACTAGCATTTAAAAACTCCCAAAGGAGATTCTTGAATTAAGATCTTCTTGGGTTTTATTCAAATTTTAGTGGGTATACAAAAAGTAGATAAGTAAATGGGAATATTATTGTGAAACTGTAAAACTGAATGCAAAAATAAACTACCAACTTCCAGAAAAAGGGCTTAAAAGGTCTTCAGTTCAGTAGGATACATCTGCTTTCCTTTATAAGACAGAAGAACTGTGAATAGAGATCAGAAAATTTAAAATCATTTCACATTGATTTATCCCTTATTCACAGTACTGTCTACTCCTTTGAAGTAGAAACATGCACAGAAACACAGAAACATGCACAGTTTGTTCATTAGCTTCTCAAATAAAAACTCACGCTGCCAAAACCTGACAGATGGATGCCTTGTCTTTTTTCCACAAAGTGGAACGTTTCCTTCSAAATACTGTAAATTTGTTTTTTGAAAGGTTTTTTYGTTTTGTTTTTTTTTTAGGACAGACGATAAAACACTTATATATGATAGGCGTTTTTTCCTCCAAATTTAAAATAAATTGCAATAAGAAGTACCAGCTAGCTGGACTGATCCTCTGTGTGTGAAATATGTGTAATATTGATGTACTACATACAATATGTAATATTGATGGACATTAAAAAAAATATTCTGGAAGTTTGGGCTTTCTTCAGAAGAAGTGAATGTGTTTTCATTTACCTGTTTGAGTCTGCCTTACCCTGGACACTGATAGTGTTATGGTTGTTTTTATCTCAACAGGAAAACGTTAGATTTGTTTTTCCCAATTGCAGCAAATAGATTGGAGAATCTAAGATGTTGGGTGTTCTACATCATAAGATAAAATTCAAATAAYGTTCTCTAAATATTTTATAATGTTCTCTAAATATTTTATAACCCATCAGTTTATCTTTTCCATTCAGTAAAGTTATCACCCTTCCCTTTCTTATACACCATGACATTGTAAGGTAAACTGTGCCCAGTTAAGCCTGATGTTGAAGTTAACAAAGATGTCTGAGGCAATTTAGCAATTAATGACTGCAGAGAAAAAGAGGCTTCACTTCTTTCCTCCCTTACTCTGCTTTTCTCTTGCATAGCCGCATCTGTGGGGTTTTATTTTTCGTGAAGCAGCTTATCTGGTACTCACTAGGTATCTCTTTGTGCCAGTTCAACTCACTAATCCTGCAACCAATAATCCAGTAAAAAAATAAAGACATTTCTTCCACATGAGTTGAATTGACTCACAAAAAATTGCAACCAGACTGGCACAGACTAAGAAACAACTGTGTGCAATTTGTTCTGTTTTAAGGAAGTTTCCTGTGTATGTGCTTCCCTTCTACCTGGAGTATTCAGAGTATGCTATGATCATGCATGTGATCTCATAAAGCAGTTTAGCTAACGAGAGGGTGTTTTATTGTATTGAAATAAGAAAACAAAAAAAAMCTCCCAACCACTAAATTTGTAAACAGTTTTCCAAAAAGCTTAAATTATATTTTCAAAACCTTGAACATTTTTTACTCCTACCATTTATTTCATCAACACATTTATTTATTTGTTACTTACATATTTATTTATAAATTCATTTCACCTAAGCAAAGGAAAGTGTTCCTGTGACATGGTTGTTATTACAAACAGTATCTAGTAAGAGTTAATCTAAGTAATTTGTTGATCATGAATCTTATCCATTTCAAAAGCATCATTATAGAAAGACGTTTGCATGGTTTATCGATGTGTGAATACTTGTCAATGACTCTCCTGCAGGTAGCTGTCTTGCTTTTCTTGGAATTGGCTGAGAAAATGCTCTCAAGTGACTTTACAGTTTGCATATTCAGGTTGAATAGCTGRGAAAAGGTACTTTCTACAAGTTTCCAAGGCTCCCCTGCTCGCTGCTGAAACAGCATTTATGAGCAAAATATACTCATTTGGGCATGAGGAAATGGATTGTTTCGACGAAACATAAAAATGGACAGAATTCAACCTAATGGTACATGAAATAACAGTTTAGCAAGCGACAAAATTCTCCTGAGATTTATTGAGATTCCATATTTATGATCATATGCTGAAGCTGGAGGTTAGCTGCAAACTATATAATGACTACATGCAAGAATAATGTTGTCCTATTATAGCTTAGATTTCTTGCCATGAGTCATTGTGAGGCCACACAATTAAAAAAGGAAAAAAAGAGGCAGAGTGATGAGGGCTGAAGAGAGGGAGGGAGAGGGGAAGAAAAAAGGGAGAAAGGATGGCAGGAAAAAAAAGGGAAAGGAAGGGATGAAGGGACAAAGGAAGGGACGAAGGGACAAAGGAAGGAAGGAAGGAAGGAAAAGAGCAAGCAGAGAAATTACTGGAAAGACTAGGGCAAAACATTTCAGTACTAATACCAAAAGGCAGACTCTCAAGGTATTATTCACAAGAAACACAACTGTTCATCATGTAGAAAGTGTTTACTACAGCTCTAAGCTGAACTATTRTCAAGGTAATGACATAAGGAAGTTTTTTCCAAGGGTTAAGAAAAAATAAGCATTGTAGGTAACAGAATCCTCTTTCTTTCCACTTTAAAAATCACAAGTAAGCAAGCAAAAAGCAGTGAGCAATAAAATGAGAATGCTAAAATTCAAAGAGGAGGACATTACCCACAGACTGAAAAATAGACTAAAATAGAGAATACTCAGTATTGCTGTAGAGAGCAAGGCAGATATGGTGGTTATTTAGGCTGTTCACATGAAGTGCATGACATTGTGGTGGTAAAATAAAAGGAGGTAATAGTTAAGGACAAAACTGGCTGTGTTCTCAAAGCAGCTACACTTTCTGGGTTTGATCACATTTACTACTCACAGGGAAGTGGTCGGTGTTTGATTATTAACACTGATTGCTGATAAGGAAGTGATATTGTCCTGTGAAGGTAGAGAAGAGTCATGACCAGACCAGCACTGACCAACAYAGAAATGGAGGACATTACTTCTGTTTCACTGCCAGAGAAAGCATATAAGCATTCACCATTCAGAAGCAAGTAGGGAAGCACTGGAATTTAAAAAACATCTAGTGCACATTCTTTGCCAAGTTGTAAAAAAGCTTATTTGCAGTTCTAGAGTTTATTTCTTTAGGACTATTTATTGTCTTCTGTATACTYTCAGAGCCAATGCTGGCATGAATGGTTTTCAGAAAAATTTCTTCTATGAAAAATTTCCTGTGTGTTTTACCTTTCATAGCAATTCCCTAGGAAAGTTCATCTCAAAAATCAGGGGAAGACACAGCAATAACTGGACTTTCTAAAGTTTTCCTAAAACATCTATTTTGACAGATGTTGGCAATACAGCAGTAATACTCAACAAGTAGTCTTCTTCAGAATGTTTTGCCTGCAAGAAGTCTTTACATTTGAAAATATATTTCCACTTCAAATCCAATCAAAACCACAAGYCAGATTCTTACACTTTTACCAAATCTTTAACAAATACACTTATGGCTTATAAGAATGCTTTGAAATAGATAGTTCTAATATATTATCACAATACTTTCCTTTTTAATTACTGAAAATACTCTCCCAAAATCAAGAAATGTTTTCTATCCATTATTTCTAGTAAGCCTACAACAACAAAAACAAATAATTAGGTTGATTTCAACAGAGTAATGACATGACCTTTTGTAAATAAAAAAGAAACTTCAAATTATTTTCTGTTAGTTTAGAATAGTTACTATCTGGTATGTCTTTCAATAACATAAGTACAATCTTGAACTAGATTTTACCTTCTAAAATATTTATAACAAGACCCTCAGAAAGGTTCTGGACTTCTCTGGATACCAAACAGAATGATGGACTTTAGAATCCCTCGAAGCATTAAAAGAGTATGATCCATTTTTGCATAATTGAAACTTCATACAGCATGTGTCATGCCAACTTATTTTAATGCAAGCCAACTTCTGAGCAGTACAGGTTTGAACCAGCAAATAGGAAAAATAGACTTAGGAAGAGATACCAATAAACTAACACATATGCTAGTCTTTTGTGAAACTAGAACATAAGCAGCAGAACCTAAGGCAAAATAACAAGATTAGTTCAAAAACACTACGCTTATTAAAAAGAATAAGGATTGTTACCTCAGAACTTCCTGTTACAAACTTTGCAGCCTCAGCAGAACATAAAATGAAGAAATGTTCTACATTTTAATGCTACTACATGCATTACTTGGCCTGCAGGGGCCATTATGACAATCTTGTCTCACCTTCTGCATGCACAAGCAAGAAGACTGCACTGAGTTCAATCTTGTTGGAAAGTGAGAATATGAAAGTTTTTCTTCTACAAGTCTGTGATTTTATCACAGACATTCAAAAAGTTCTATGTGGCAATTTGAGAAAAGATAGGAGTGGTGAGCACAGAGACAGCTGTAACTAGGCATATCTAGAGTTGCCATTCTCCTCAAACTTACACAAAGAGGCATTCAACACTTCTTCAGAGTCCTGGCTGTGCTCTGGACTCTCAGCATCATTTTTTATAAAGTTAGCAGAGACATCTGAACAGAAAATCCAAGAAATTCAATATGGCGTTCGTTACATGGCATTTATATACCTACATTTATGGGTTTGGGTTTTCACATAAACCATGATTTTAAAAATGAATTAGAAGTCCATCTATCCCATAAGAACCAAGGATGGAAATTCCACTCACCAAAAAGTACACAAGACTGTTAAAACAGTGTTTATTGAAGTAATCAGGAGACTATTTATTTTATATACAGGTTTATGAAATAGCCTTTGTCTTCTATAACTCATGAATTGTTAAAATAAACTTTTCTATGTTATTCCACAAGCAAAAATTGTAAGTTATCAAAAACTATGTCTTACAACCATGTTGAGAGTCCCATATTTGCATCTATTTAGACCTCAGAATTATTTCAAAACTTACTAAAACCAATTTTTCAAAATGCTGTTATTAACTAATAAAGAAATATATTCCACCTTTTTACACGAATGCAAGTCTTGGTATTACTTTACCAAAGCAAAGTCATCCCTTGTACAGTAAAAGTTTCTCCATATTTGTATTGTATGTTCTGTGATTTGACTTCTAACAAGGATAAGTTGGACACATTTTCTTACAAGGACTTTTCTTTAAATTAAAAGCTCTAGGTAAGCTTTTTTTTTCTCCCCCACTTTTCTCCCCCACTTACTTCTAGTGTAAGAACTAGAATTTTYGTTTTGAAGGCATTCATGCACTTCAGTATATTTCTCACATGGCCCCCTACCTTGAGCACAAAAACAACCCCATCAGTTAGTCCTTAAACACCGTGCTACACTATGAATTTAGGCTGTAGCACATTGATAGCTCAGCTTGTGCTCCATAATCATGGGGATGGATAGGATTGGGAAATATGAAGTTAGAGTCAGTCAGTTATCAAGTAAATACTATGTCTATAATTTTCATTTTGCTAATGTAAATAATTGAATTTTAGGACAATTTTAAAACTGAAGTTGTAGAGGGGCTGAAAAATGCTTTCTTGTTACACATGTTAAAGTTGTTAGGGGAATAGTGAGATGCAGTAATGAAATTTTGCGGGTAAAAACTCCTAAGGCTTCCCTCTGGCTAGACTATACTATTTGCTTTAAAATCAAAGAATAAATCAAACTGCTGAATAGAAAGGATGAGTTTATTATTTCTGATTATAAGAAAAGGATTATGGTTTCTCTTCTGGGCTTCCAAAGACATCTTTAAAATATATAAGAAAAATATGTTTGTGTCTGAATTCAGACATGACGATAATAACAACTGACATTTTTCAGGCAACGATATCGGTAAATTCTACACACTAATTAAAAATGGTGTTTGCAGGGATCACTTTCCCATCACTGAAATCTTGACAACCTTAGGGTGAAAATCAGCAACACTTAAAACTAAAACACAGAAAGCAATATGTTCAACATGGAAAAGTTGTGTTCCCTTGAAACTTCAATAAAAATGTAGACAGGCAGAAAACATAAGCTCTAGTGCAATTTAGCCAGTACATTAGGTCAGTGCTTCAAAACCGATCTGTATCATTTTGTGTTTAGAAAAAATAAAGATAATGTCTAAAAGAATCAGCATGTATATTCTGCTTTGCATTCAGGGCCATTAGCCAACTAAGCTAGACCAATCTATGCATTTGCACCTTGTTCCAAAACTGGAATGAGCAGAGCTGAAGTTGTCTAAAGACTTCAGATACACATGCTCCAGAGCAATGGGGCTCAGCAAAGGCTATGGGTGACTCACATCTTGTCCYAGACACCAGCTCTGCTTTGTGTGTCCTAGGCCTTCACAGAGCAGCAGCCTTACTACAGTGTTGAAGAACACAATGATGATGATCTTAAAATCATCAAAGTATTTTCATGTGTAAGGTTTCTCATCAGCTTCCCCCAGCAGGAACAAATGGACAGTTTTCCTCTGCACATTTTTGCACACTATTACAATTTTGTACATTCATAATCTAGTAAGACTGCAAGAACAAGTCTCTGCAAGGATGTGTGTGAGATGTGTGCAAGGATCCCTGCAGAAGATGAGCTGAGACCAAAATGTCAGAGTGAGGGACTGCCGCCAGGCCTTGTACTATCAAAGGGTGGTCTTCCTGTCAGAGTAGGTGACACTGAAAAAATGAAGAAAATGAAAGGTAATTRTATTATTTAAATAGACAAAATAGGATAATCACAAATTTTGGCATCAAGAAATATTTCACAGGAAAACCCTTAACTCTGTTTTGTCTGTTTTTTTTCTGGCATATTTATCTTCTTTTAGCCTTTTCTCAGACCTCATGCCATGCCAATAATATCAAAAATTGTTACCAGCACGGTTAGCTTACCTGTATAGATTATGAATGCTCTTCTACATATTTAATATATAATTTAAAACCAGTATGTGTTCTCATGTATATTTTTTAAATTAAGTTCAAAGTGAGTCAGTTTAAAATTAAGTCATATCATAAATACAGTTCTCATTTCATTTAACCTTAGTTTATATTCTCCTTTTTTTTTAATCTCTTCAAAATAATCGTCTCCTATTTCCTTGTCATTACCTTGGTAATTTCCTTTGTTGCTTGATTTAGAAAATGTTATTCAGAAGGGCAGTAGAGTATGAAYGGGCTAAGATATAATAATTTTGTTTATTGTTTTACAGATTATAGGGAGCAATTTGTTTTATGAAGCAGCACAAGAAGAAGAAAACAGGCACTATTCTGTAAATTAAAGATCTGCCAGTGCAATGCACAATTCTCTCCTGAATTGAAGATTAATTAAATACTTTTTAAAAAATCAGAGTAAATGTCAAAGAGTTGAAGTTAAAGGATATATTACAAGTCTAGCTAAGACAAAATAATTTGAAATATTATCATAAATAATGCATAATTATATCTGAAAAATAATCTTCTCTTTTTCAGGTCTGGCATTCAGCACAAACAGATATTGCTATAATAGCAATGATATGTTGGTGTGCACTTAATTAATGTGGGTTTAGAATTGAGCATGTTGCTTTCCTCTTATGTATATTAAACTACATACAATTTCCAAATAAATAAGAAAGGAATTTATTTATGTAAATGGGTTTGATTGATGAAAGTCTTCTAGACCTTTGTTTCTCCTAAAGAGGAACCTTGAATGTTTTAAATTGAAAAGACACAGACTGAAATACTGAAAAATTACCAACTGTTAAGGCAAATGTGGGACATCATGAATGAGATTTTTCTCCCACCAAACTACTTTCCCCATTACTCCATGATTTAAGTATTGACTGGTGTGACAGTTAAGCCTTTTTTAAATAAAAAGGACCAAGAGACACTAGAAGGCTTCTTTTCAATGTGCATTTTGGTAAAGAGCACACTAGGAGTRGAGGAGGAAGAGTCTTAAACATTGTAAATATGAAAAGCAACAAAGAGTAGCTGCTGTCTTGCAGCCTTCCACTTTTCCTTCCCTATCCRAATGTTTACATGCACTCTTTTCTTTTTGCATTCTTCCTAATCTTTTGTTTCACATTCCAGCTCTTTACATCTCCCTCTTCCTCTTCTACATTTTTTTTTATCTTATAAATTGTCTAAGTCCTCTGTTATAACTTCTCGGTTGTAACTTTGTTGAGGTCATCAAGATGTTGAAGAACTATGTGAAAACATAATCTCACCCTTTGCTTGCAAGCAGTGGCGAGCACAGCCCACTAGGCTAGCATGACCTTCCTTTCAGGCAGAGAGAAAGAGACCCCTTGCTGCCTTCCCCTGCTCAGTCAAATGCTGACTTGTCTTCCTCCTTGGACAGGGTTCTTAATTGTTTATAATTGTTTACAGCCTCTAGGTTCTGGTCAAAAATCTCCCGTTATTCTAATATGTCACATGCCCCACTTAGTAGCTGAAGTAGTATTACATGATGACAGACAAGACTAAATCAAAAGCCCTGCATACATGGATATTAAAATATTTTAGTGAACCTACAGATGAAAGAAGGATATTAAAGTCACCTCTTCAAGGAGTCTTAAGCAGCAGAGAGCTGTGCTTAGGACATAGGCTAAGAGAAAAGGAGGAAATCAGATGGTGTATTGACTTGCGTTGATTAGAAACTTTCACTGGGCTTCTAAAGATAGATATTCATTTGAGAAATGATGGGGGGTTTTAGCTCAGCAAGTGTGTGCATTATATGCATCAGACTTACTGAGAACAAATTCTAACTGTGAATTATCAGTCAAGCATCTCAGTTCTCTAAATACATCTACTTATGAATTTGCATTTGAACAGAATGTGAAGCTGAACTGCATGCATTTATTTTAGATAACATGCTCAGGCTTTGAGGGAGAAAATCTTTTGCAGACCTACAAATCTTTTATCATTTTTGTCGAATTTTTTTTGCTTGCTATTTTAAATATAAAAGACAGAAACTTACTGCTAGAGGTAATTCATTGACTTGTGGACACAAGTAAACAAAAAAGTGAAAGAATAAGCATTATATTAATAAGGGTTTCTTTACAACTTGTTTATTTGTACATTTCAATGGATGCTGTTGTGTGTATGAGGATGTGTGTGTTTTATGAAATAGATTTTTAAGTAAGACAATGGGGATCAATTTTTAGATGATATTTCACTGAAGTTTCTAGTAAGCACGTTCAGGAGGAACTCTAAAGAACTGGCTATTGAATAAGATGTCCAGAAGGAAGTTTAAACAGTTGTGTTCTCTTTTAAATTGTCAAGAGAGCACAAAGCTTGCATGGCTTGAACTGGTCTTTCAAAATACACCAGGAACAGAAAGGACAGGTGTTGCCTTATACGTTTGTAAAGCACAGGCTGAGGCCAGATAAGAGGGTAAGAAAAGTAAAAATTAAGAGGTTCAGAGAAAACAAAACCTTCCCCAGGAGTGTCCCCGGGACAAGCCACACTCACAGGATGGGCCAAATCCCTGCAGGTGATGCAAGTGTAAGTTATACAAAAGGTAAAAAGGGTAAAAAGGTAAAAAAGGGTAAAAAGGTGTACTGTGCACATTCAAGCTTCTACTATTATAGGGTTTCAGTGAATTAACATAGTTTTGAAATATTCTCCAATGAAAAGCAGGATTTGGTGGGGCTATTCCTTGTGGCAGATTTCTATTGGAAGTTTCTGCTTAGTTCAGTAACTTCATTTTTCGGTCATCATAAAGAATATCCTGTCCCACTCTGGAATGCTTAAGAACGATAACTTGGTTCTATTTTATCTATGGGATAGGGATAGGGAATTTGCTAGCTAGGGATTTACAGGGTTGTAGGGTAAAGGCTACAGGATTATACAGTTACTAATATATAAAAGTATGAAAGTAAAAATACTACTAATATAAAAAGCATAAAAACAAAAATCTCTCTGGCATCACAGGGAGCAGATAATCGACAATGTATTTCTACATCTGTCATCTCCTGCTGGTATTAATAAGTCACTTTCAAAAAACCTTAAGAACCTTCAGGGGAAACTAGAGTCATGCTCGCTTGTATCCATTTGTTTATTTTTGACTTATTCATCAAGGTAATGCTGGTTAATTGTGGCTCACAGTATCAAGAATCACAGGATGCTTGAGATTAGAGGGGGCCTACTGAGGTCACTTGGTCCAACACCACTGCTCCACCAGGACCACCTAGAGTCAGAACCATGTCCAGATGTCATTTGAGTGCGTTCTTTTTCATCTGACTTTCAGTTAATTCATTTTTATTGAACTATTGATTTTTTACTTATTTAAAATTGTCCTTTCTTACTTTAGTAGTCAAATGGCTACAGTTAGCAGTTGTGATCTTGAAATCTGAGGAACAGATAAACTAACAGGAAATCCCGTCTCGGATTTGATATTAAGGCAGAAAACCTTTGGGGAACTTTGCTAACCTGCCGCTACTTGTCAATTTTTAGAGAAAAAATTCTGATGCTTCACACTTGGGAACAAATCTTTCTTCTTAATCTTCTTCAGGATTTGTTTAAAAGGATCTGTATTATCTCTTGCTGGCACTATTTCACACATTGCACATTTYAGTAGTCCACAAATATTGCTATAGTTTGTTCACTTTTTCATGTTTAAATAATTGCTGAGCTTACACCTATCCTTCGTGATCAGCCAACCACACTCGAGGAAATACTCTCTGTAGTCAGGCAAAAGATGTGCCCACACATCAAAGAGATTACAATACATACTGGAGCTTAGGAGATTTAAGGCTTCTAACACTACCTCTACTATAAAGATAATACCATAACCTCTATAGTAAAACTAGAAAAGGAAATTACTGGTGGCTAGGCATCAATAAATCTGAAGACACCACTAAATTTCTTGTAGAGGTGGATGAAAACCCAGCTAACTGGAAAACACACAGATCTTGCCTTCCATATTTTGCAGGCTCTTTGGCTGTTTCAGAAATAATATTTTTTTCCATTGCATATTTACTTTTATTTCAGCTATCTCAGGGATATATGGAGATATGCAAAACCTACCAGAACATTATTGGCACTGAACTGCAAAACAGATTTGAGTTGTGCTCTACTTCTCTGCAGTTTTATGTAAGCTTTGACTTTATCCTTAACGATTCCCACAACTCCTCCTCTCCTCCTCTATTTGGTGTTCACCAAGAGGAAATAATTTGACTTCAGTGGGTACTGAATCTAGCTCTGAGGAGGCTTCAGACTTGACATAGGAAGGCGTTTGCTCAAAAGTATTTTCAAGCGAATTTTTTCAACTTGAAAATAATTTATATTCATTATCACACAGTGATTTTGCATTGAAACTTTGTACTAAGTGCACTATTAAGTGCTATATACTTATGTTTTCTTCTACTCCCATTATTTCTCTTATTTACCTACCTGAGACATAAAAAGAATTTAAATAGTTAATATACACCAGCAATGATACAATAGATATCCAGGTATGGAAGTGTGACAGATGTGTTATTTTTTACACAAGAATAAATCACTCTGCCCTTTAGCTGCCAGGCTGTCTGCTTCACCCGTGTAATTTGGAGAGAGCATTTTCTAATTTTCATAAAATGGCAGATTTCAGGTCCACAGATTTCTTTGTGAATAATTGCTGGTTACAGAAGAGTCAATGCTCTCCTTTCATAATGATCTTTAACATCTTGGGAATTAATTCTGTTTTGTAGAAAGAAACTTCCACACCTACTTTTGGAAAGTCTAGGCAATTAATCCAGTCCATGAAAGGAAAAAAAAAAGTAAAACCCAAGATTTTTCTAGCGCAAGTTTTAGTTACAGCAGATATTATAGGAGACTTATTTTTGTATCATGTCTTTTAGGAATATGGCACAATCAACTMAGTTTAGTTACCAAGGAATCTAATGGGGTTTAGACACCTGGGAAATCTTCATAAACTTGGCCTCTCATGCTAAATTCAAACCATTTGTACTCTGTTGTCCTTAGCTGAAGTC
Organism: Amblyornis subalaris; assembly: GCA_018881555.1. NCBI lineage: Eukaryota > Metazoa > Chordata > Aves > Passeriformes > Ptilonorhynchidae > Amblyornis > Amblyornis subalaris. Next base: position 6,430,319 of record JACAXG010000020.1, read on the forward strand.
AGCCAAGATAAAACTGGGCTTCTTTTTCTTCCCCTTTCAGATATGAGACATCTGCATCACAGGATATTACATGGCTTAGTTCTGTTATTCATTCATTATTTTTCATTAAATGTTTTGAGATTCTCAAATGAAAGATACTGAAAGAGTGGGATTTTTTTTCTCATCATAACAGGATTGTAAATATATGTAAAGGACAGGTGGATACCTGAAATATAAGGACTTTTGAGGATGTGAGAGTATCTGGTAAACAGCTATTCAAATTAAGAAAAAAAGTGAAGAGACTGAAAAACTAATAAATTGAACACCAAGGTACATAACGCCTAATCAGAGATGATGAAGACAATAACAAAAGTGAGAACACTTTGGTCTTTGATGGACTCCAGTGAATAAAGGTCTGCCACCAGAGACTTCCACCTAATCAACTAGAAAGGACCAGGCAGTSTGTGCTGCTCATGTCTGTGTGAGTGATGTTGTTTTTGTGGGTGAAGGTACTGCTCTACCTCTACTGATCTGTGAGACTGCCTGGAAAGTTGGACTCATTCAAACAAATTCATTTGAATAGAGGAAAATGCAAAACTGCAAGGTAAGTAATCTTAGCTAACGTTAACTGCCTCAAATGTAGGTTTTCAGTCAGAAGAGTCTCCAGACAGTCGATTCATGTATGTTAGCACTGGATTAAACAACTCCTGGAGGTAACCACCTCTGTTCATTCACAGCAGAAGGAACTGAGGCAAGAAAACAAAATTTTAGAAGACTGAGGTTAACAGAGAAAATCTTGGCCTTAGGCACCAAGAAAGGATAGGAGATTGTTTTTTCTGAAATGAAAACAATATAGAAATAATGGAAATTCCAGAGCAAACCTGTTATTCATGTGACTCTGCACATAAAAATGGGCTGGAAGTAATTAGGGAGCTAGTCCTTTTTCACACAGTGTTGATAAAATCAATATAATAGATTGTTACCAACAGAACCTTCTTAAACTATTTGAAGAGGATGCCGGCAACTAGACTAGAGATTGTGCAGGAAAAGCTATTAAAAAAGAGTTCGAGGGCTCAGTATGCAGAGGGTACACGTCACTTCAGGAGATCATCACATGAACCCCTAAGGATCTCTGGATCTCTGAAACACATTTAAATGTATTTCCCAAACATACAAGAAAGATTGAAATATTCTTTGATTTCTGTCTTAACCTGATTCTTCCAAGTTATATTTCCTATACAACACTAATGTTACTCATAAAATTCTGTAAAAATGTGGTTTGGAATGTTATTCCTGAGATGTTTCAGAAACAAATTACAAACACAATTAATTGTATAAAATTGTTATTCAGAGATGATAGACCAGTTTGAAAGATCTTGATTTACAGCACGGACTTTTTCCTCTTGAGCTCCTGCAGTGATTGACATAACTAGTTTTCATCCTTTGGATGAACAAGCCAGTAAAAAGGAAAAGATACTGAGCTTCTGTGCTTCACAGGCTATTCTTTTGGTGGGGAAAATAACATGCTGAAATATCTTTGGTTCTGTTCTAGATATTTCATTGTGTCATGCTCAGCCTCATACTCTTTGCATGCTTTCTTCCACTTGTTGAATATTCTCCTGCAAAGCACATCTTCTTTTTATGAAAATTGTTATCTGGTTTTATTCCTGAATAAAGTCTGTAACTTGGATTTACTACATCTCTTTATCCAGAGACATCATTGGCTCAAGAAATTTGTAACTATAACCTATCTTTTTAATGTTTACTTTTTTGACACCCTCTAACAACAATTGATACCAGGAGATTGTTAGCAATCAATACCATAGAGATAAAGCTTTCACAGAAAGAAATTTAAAAAATATCAATAATTTAATAGGCAATGTTGTGAATAAAGAACTGCACAATTCAGATATGACACRGGCCATTGTTGACATAATATAATGTGAAAAACATCACCAGTGATTATATGGTTACTAAATGAAATGTGTTTCCAAGCAGAAGAGAAAAAAGGGAAATTAAAACTATGGAAAAGTTTCACCTCAGGCAGATTCAATTTTGGAAAACAAGCCAAGACTTCGATAGCAAGTGTCATTGAAGCAAAACAAGAACAATGAACGCCAAGTGATACTGCTGGGGGATGCAAAACTAACCTTTGAGAGAAGAGTTACAGTTTGACATATAGCAGAGCTTTTTTTTTTAATATCGCTGAGGCTGAACAATGTTAGTAAGTAGAAATGAAAGAATATAAGAAAATATAACAAAGAAAAACCCTTGAGCAAAGAGTTGTACACGCCAGGGAATTCAGTATAAGCCAAATAAGGCAGTGGATTACATAATTTTTCAGGAGCTGGCAATCAGTAGGAGGAGAGCAGATAGCAAAATAACCAAAAAAACATTACTGTTCCTGATTTTCCCATTATGTTTAATCTTCACATAGGACAAAAAGATTAACTTGTTGGGCACTATAACTATAGTTGGGCACTAGAACTCAGTTTAAAGTGCTGAGTTTAACCCCACTGAAGAAGTGATGGGCTGTGATGGGCCATGATGGGCCATGATAACTGTTTTAATTAGGTATATTTGCAGTGGTATTGTAAAAAATGCACTGATTAGTGCATTAATCTCATGCCAGCATTAAAGTTGAGAGGTTTTTTTGAGAGATAAATGTAAATTATGATTGAGGGAGAGGAGAATGAGAAACATACAAGCTCACCTCTGAGCTTGGAAAAATATCCACTTGTCTCAAATTATGCTTCTCTAGGTTCCCTTTTCTTAAGGCAGAAACTGATAGTTCAGCTTCATAAAGGCTTGGCTGTGATAATCTGCTAATCAGAGAGGATCCAAGCAGGTCTCCTTCTTGGCCACTGTAGGAGAAAAGAAAATGTAGGTCTGGAAAGCACATCTTTCAGGGAAGAGATGTGCCTTTCAATGGGGTGGTAAAAAAATAGATTTCTTTATAAAAGAAAGAGCTAAAAAGCACAGGTTTATTCTCTGTTGTTCTTTGAATTTATTGGGGATATTATTTTTTGTTTATTCTACCAGTGTCTAAAAGACTCAAGTTTCTTGTCAAAATTGAAACTTCYATGGATATCCATTATTTAAAAGGATTTTTACAACTAGACTCCCAGGGAGTATTTTTATTTTATCATTTACTTTTATAATTTGTCTGGTTTGTTTTCAACAGTGAGTGTTTTTTTATTATTATTTTTAGCTTTATCTACGCCATTTTCTAGTTAACATTTTATGCTGTCTTATTCTTTTACATATACGCTGTCAAACGTCCATTATTTCAGAACRCACTCAGAATATCAGATGATACTCGCATTGCTTATTATGGTTAATTTCAAAGCAGTTCCCATCAAACCTATGTGAAAAAAATCTCTCTTTATTCTGCCTCCAGCAATATAAAGCACACACKATATTTTCCCTTGCTTATCGTGCAGCTATATTACTATTAAGAAAAAGGAGACAAGAGTAGATAAAACCATCCTGTTGAGAAGCCTACACTGTATTTAACGTGGTCCACAGGCAAATATCTCTCCTATTTACACCACACTAAATTGTACTTGGAGTGTTAGAGACAGAAGACACAGAATTTACCTGACAGAATATAGGAACTCAAAGAAGAAAGAAGATCCCACRGATGAAGAACAGGATGCAATGCAGGAGTGGAAGGGATCTCCTGCACCATTGTATGGTGTTCTCATCTCCAGCAGGTAAATCTGTCACAGAATGAATTTTAGTAACTGTCGAGGTTCTGCCTTTTTAGAGTTTCTCCCTTCTCCTGCTGAAAGACTCTCCTCGAATACTGTTCCTCCAGTTAGAAATCAGCTTCTGTTTTCCAGTTTAAAGGTGAATAGGGACAGCTATCCTTGTCATTTGGTGTCAACCGTTGATTTTTAAGATATGCCTTGTGAGCTTAGTTCTTTCCTAGGCTTTCCTGTGGAATATACTTTCTTATGTCCTACAAATGTAGGAGCACCACAGGTCTGTTTGTTGAGGTTTTTTTTGTCCACCAAAAGGCACAAGGAGATAGATAGCAGTGGCATATGGGAAAGGAAATCTAATGTAGAAGGATTTGGAGCTTAAGAGTGAAGGGATTTCAGTCTGACAAAAGGGGGCTGCCCTTTGGAATTCCCTGGAGAAACTGGACTCCTTGGAAGGAAAGAGGGTCATGGAGTAGCATGGGGCCAAGCAAAGGGGGCTTTCCCACGTAGCACAGATGTATTTGGAGACACAAGTATAAGTGCACAGGAAAGTAAGGGTGGGGAGTTCAAGACAGGAGAACTGTGAAAGGGCGAGGAACTGGTGTATGTCCTTGGGGAGCATCCCTGAACACTGCCCTTATGCACACCCTGCCCCACTCTGATTGCTGGGCACACTCTTCTCCAACTGCATCCTTCACTATTGGTAGAGACGAGGTCCTAAGAAAAGGATTTCTTGTTTTGTTTTTTTTTTAACATAAATCTATGTAGAAAAACAGATGAAGGTGCAGCTGTAGAAGGGCTTTATAAGTTCTCATGTTAATAAGATGAGCAATTCACAAGACTGAGAATGCTGAAGGAGAGGTAAGTATAAACTGAGAAAAAGATTTTTTATTTTTATTTATATATATTAAATATATATATATATATATWTTATTTTTATTATGACTGACTGAGCTCTCCYAAGCATTTGGTCAATTTTACTGTATTAAAAGGAAATATTTCCTCTGTGTTTTGTGATCCACAACATCTCCACATTGTTACTCCATCTTGTAAGAAAGAAATCTTTCACTTTGTGAAGGTACATGTAAAATTAGCAAAAAAATATATACGATTTTAGCTTTTTTGCATGAAATCACACTACAGCAAAACCAGAGGCTGAAGAAGAGTGTCCAGAAATCTGTTTGGTGCAGGGTTCAGTGATACTGGGTAGAAGTACATAGCTTAATACCAAAATAAAACAAGATTCTCCTGGCTGAGGTCTCATTCCTGTATAGGTATACACATATCACTGTTTTCAAAGAAATTTATGTCTGAGGATGTTAAAATCCCCTGACAATGGGATTTTGGCTTCTGGATGACTTTGGAAAAAAACCTAAAATATCCTAAATATAGAAACTGTGTAACTATCATTCCCATTGATTAAGACTTTAAAATTCTAGTTCTGGTTTTGAAAGTAGTTAAAACTCCTTAGGCCCTTTTGTCACAAATCTCCTTTCAAAACTATAACATATGTTCTGTTCACAACTCTGGAAGGTACCCATATACACATTACTACCTGCACTGCATTTGGATAAATAAATAAATAAGTAAATAAATATTACAATTCACTGTCCTGTTGGAGTATCACTCAAAAAACCACAGATGAAGAAAAGCCAAGATGACAGGACACAGACGAATGCTAATACATTTGAACTTTTGCTAGCAGAAGTCAGATTTGATTTTAACACAATCCCCTCTTTTGTTATGCTCAGTACATTGAAAAGTTATTTTAACTGCCTAAATCTAATAACATTACCAGTCACAATCCATTCCAGAATCCGAGGAAAGTCATTGACTTTTTTCCCCCTCCTCCATCATCTTCATCATCTGCCTAAACTGAACAAGACAAAATTATTTTCACTCACCAGGGATTTCATAAATCACTAATACTGTAATAATTGCCAAGTGTCACAAGACTTCTCCTGATATTTAAGGAAGCTTGGCTTGATATTCATGCCATTGATGAATGAAAACAGTTTTCAGAGACAGTTTTTAATGTGTTTTTCATCAGACCACTGTCATATAACATTGAACACAAAAGAATAAACATGATCTAAGTTATACTCTTTATATTATGAATGCAGTTTTTGTATTAAGGCGAGTGTCTGGAGAAAATTTAAGAGTATTTAACAATTATATTGCAATAAATTCTGCACAATTGCTCTGTTACAACTCTGTAAGATCTGGTTTCCTATTTATTACTAAGATAATGATGCAACTCCTACTACTTTTAGGTTTTGCCAGTTTTGTTGTTAAATACCATGACAGTCTGGAGATCTCTGAGAATTTCCATTCATCTTTTTCACAAGATGCTGAACAGTATTGAAGTAAAATATATAGAACACATCAACCACTATATCCTCAAACTTTCACATACTTGTCATATTTTTGGTACTATGTCATTCAGCATTTGGATATTTTCTTGAGAGCTCTCAAGATAGGGCTCTAGTATCTCAAACAGCATGAAATTTTGGAATAGTAAAATAAAATACAAAGCAAGCATGTTAAATAAGAAAAACCAGCAACCAGTATTTTAAAACAAAATTTAAGAATAATATATAAGTGAATAAAGAAAATATTATGAATATGACAGTATTTAATGAAATATGCTGTACTCAACTTTAAAACTGCAATTTACCTTGAGAAGTCAAAGGCTGTGAGTAGCCGAGTGCATAACACCATGAGTATGCAATAAATCACCATAAAGATTAATCCAAGTAAAGCCCATCAGTTATTCATTCAGATAATAAGTGTTACCAGATCACTTCACAAGTAAGAGTCAATTAGAAGTTATGGTGCTGTAAAAAGATCAAGTAAATCTACAGTCTTTGTGCAAAACATAATCAATTTTATTAAAAATAATCCTTCATCAGTCATAATCAAGATTAATCAGGTACTTGTACAAGAGAACATAACAACTAAGGAATAATAATTTAACAACAAAAAGCAGTTTAGGGGAAGAAGAAAGAGGTATCTAATGTTTTTTTCTACATGATTTAGGCAATATCACTGCTGCCATGACTTAAATTAGGAAATTTGTTCCCAAGAGAAAGAAACATAGTGAAAAAGTATTTGACTGAATGGAACAATAAGCTAAAACTGTTTTTTATAGTGTCATGAATTTATCAATGTCACTGCCTTCAAAAAAATGGGTTTATCTACAAAAAACATCCAGTAGGAATGTGAAGTGATATGCTCCTTCTGAATTGCAAATATATAGTAAGTACTTTAAAATTATGAATACTTAGTTCCAGACTTAAAGTACAAGCAAAAAAACCCCAAACAAAAAGCAAAAGAAACCCCAAAACAAAACYGAAACAAGCAGAAATGCAGCCACATTAGTCAATTAAATGGTTCTAGAATCCTGGCAAACTCTGGAGACCTGTGTAGACCAACATATGTAGTCATTTGTATTTTGTAAGTTTATTGAATGTCTTCTGTTCTTGAAAGTGAACAATACCAGATGCAAACAAATTTACAGTAGGGAAATGGGTACAGGATCTCACTTCTGTACTGAAGAACAGAAGATCCATTTATTAAAAACATCGTATTTCTGAGCTGCTGGCAATAGGATGTGGCTTGGATTTCACAACCCATCAGGTCTATTCATATGTTCCTAACAACTAATATTCTGTGTAGACAATTCTGCTTCTTCTTTTCATTCCTTCTGCCCCTGGATGGATGTAAATGTTTCAATATTAATATTTGATTATACATAGAAATTGCCTATGTTGATTTAATTTAAGGTCCTCATCAGAACTAACAACCATATGAATTATATGATCGGTCCACACTACATGAGTCGAAAATAAAATTAAAATTCAATGAACAATGCTATTGAATTGAATGCAGGTGTTCAACAGCAGTCTGTCAGATATTATACATGCTTGTAATAATGAAAGCACAAACAGGTGCTTTGTCAAACAAGTGTAGTTTTTGACTGTAACTTGGTGATTAATTAACAGGTTTATTTTTTATAGAGTGGAATAGTATGAAACTGATAACAGTTACAAACTGAGATAGAAATAAGTTTTTCATAAGTGGGGTTTTTTCAGTACCCACATTTTCCAGGTCTTTAAAGGAAGTTAGCTGCTTTTGCCTTTAGCTGTTGATGCGAGAGAGATTTTTGTTTTTATGCTTTTTAGATTAGTAGTATTTTAGTTTTATACTTTTATATATTAGTACCCCTATAATCCTGTAACTTCTATCCTGTAACCTTGTATCCCTTTCCTACAGACAAAACAGAACCAAGTTATCAGCCTTTAAGCATTGCAGAGTTAGACTCGATAAACTATTGAAGTAAGCAGAGGACCTCCAATAGAAGTTTGCCACAAGGAATAGTATAACAAAATTCTGCTTTTCATTGGAGAATATTTCAAAACTATGTTACCCCTGTAATAGTAGAAGCACGAACACCTTCACAGACTTTTTTACCCTTTTGTACCCTTTTTACCTTTGTATAACTTACACTTGCTGGAACCCCGCTCGGCAGGATTGGGCCCAAAGCCTGCGCAGCGGTGGGTCCCGGGGTTATCCCTGGGAAGGCTTTGCTTTCTCCAAATCCTTTAATAAATTTTTACTTTTTACCCTCTTATTTCGGCCTCAGCYTTTATTTTCCAAAGAGATAAGGCATCACTGTCTTTGTGTTAAACCTATTGTCATAGATCATAGAATAGCTTAGGTTGGAAGGGAGCTTTAAAGGTCATCTAGTCTAACCCCCCTGGAATGAGGAAAGACATCTTCAACTAGATCAGGTTCCTCAGAGCCCCGTGAAGCCTGACCTGGAATGTTTCCAGGGATGTGGCATCCACCAGCTCTCTGGGCAACCCACGCCACCGTTTCACCACCCTCATTGTAAAAAACTTCATCCTTACATCTAATCTAAATCAACCCTCTTTTAGTTTAAAACTATTATCCCTTGACCTATTGCTACACCCCTCACTAAAAAGTTTGTCCCCATCTTTCCTACAGGCCCCTTTTAAGTACTGAAAGCCCATAATTAGGTCTCGTTCGAGCCTTCTCTTCTCCAGGCTGAACAGCCCCAACTCTCTCATGGCCGAGAATTCCTCAATTAGGTCTTTTTGCTCAGCCTTTTGTGACCAAGAGTGACTTTGGTGGGACTCTGTGGCAGAAATCTACACTGTCTTCAGAAAGAAAAGTGCTCTGAATTGTCCTCTGGATCAAACGTGCTCTCAGTACATGCTTTGGACATGGTGACAGACAAAGCAGAACTCTGTTCTTTCATATGTATGTGCCATGGGAATCCAGTGATAGTTTGATGACTATGCAGGTTTCTTCCTGTATTTCTGCTGCCTGCAGTACTCAGGATGCACCRGAATCTGGTGCTGCCATCAGGCAGACATCACCTAAGCCCCACTGGCCCCTCTGACTGGCATTGCCACACCGGGTGTGGGATGCTCAGGGTGCCAGTCTGCGGGTACTCACTGGCTAAGGGCAGGTGAGCAGGGCCCAGACACCGCCTATCTCCCAGAGTGTTCCTGCCATGTCCACTACTCAGCAAGTGCAGGTGCTCACTGCTCCCCACAGCGTTTGCTGCAGCCACTTGTTCCATCTAAAGGTTAGAATAGCTGGTGATATTGGTACTGGGCTGGCGGGGTCGTTTGTGATTCTAACGATGAAGGGTAAAATCTGGGCTTTACATTTGGTCTAGTTATCATTTTAATACTGACAGAAGACTGTCCCAGACTTCATGTGAAACAGCAGCCACTGCAATAGAGGTTTCTGTGGTGATTTTAAAGGAGGATTTTTTACCTTTTTTTTTCTTTTAAATCTGAAAAGCAAATGTTATATAAAATGTCTGAAGCCACTTAGCTTTCTGGGCAATATTCCCAGTCATTTGCAGCAAACAGTGCACCTCCTGCAAGGCAAAAGCCAACAAATTTTCCCCCCAGAAGGAGTGGTAATGCTGAGCTACTATATGCCTTTCCTGCCCACTACCATCTAAGAAACCACAAAGCAGGACATATAAGCTATTTAAAAAATAATTAAAATTGGTGGAAATGTGCCATTGTTAACAAAAGCTGATAATTCAAACTCTCAAAGGTCTCAGAACCCTGTATTTCCTAGCATAGTAAATGATTAACACCAAAAGTCTTACTGCGTGACAAAAACAAATGTAATAATAATTAAAGCAGAACAACATGTCCATATTTCTTTTTTTTCTTGACATGTTAAACATTATTTTGCAACACTAAAAGTTAGCTATTCAGGGTAGCTAAAAGATTTTGAAATATTTAGTCCTTAGAAACGTAATCTCCCCAGAAGTATACTAGCCCCAATTTCAGCTTTAATGTAGTAAAGGTGACTTATTTTAAGCATGAATAGAACCCTTGTGATTTTCTAAAAAGAAGGTGATCAAACATTTTCAGCATCATTTCCACTTAAAAAGTAAGGTATATTTATAGAACCATTAATAACCTAAGCAATAATTTTGCTGCTTTTATTTCAGCAAATGATTACTTTATCTCTTGATCTAACTACTGGAACTATTACAATTTGTTTTCCAAGCTTCTCACAGCATACATGTGGTTCAGATGGAAATATGAAATCACTAATGCCCAATAATATAAAATTATTTAGCATATATTAATGCATTAAAAGTATTAATAGTTGTTAACATTAGAGCTATTATTATCTGATACTATTCAAAGTCAAATTAAATTTTCCATGCTTATTAATTTATTGCCAATTCTTTTGGCCAGCAGTAATCACAATGCACTAAACACATAATAATGAGAAGATCTCCTAAACCCCTGATTAATTCAGCATGATGCACTGGTCTGTGGACAATCACAGAAGAGAGAGCTTGGTCTATCCAGAGCCAAATGCTATTGTGAACAAACCTAACTCTGCATGTGCTTAACATGATGAGAAATGTCTTTTCACTGTGAGTCATCCCCATCAATCACTGAGTAGTGGGGCAGACTAATCAGCACGCACTTGTAAAAATGTGCTGATTTTGTCAGTGTTTTCGTAGCACTGAAGAACGTCTGTAACACAGAGTATACATCTTCAAATGCGACTTTGATGTAGCTGGGCAAAAAGACCTCTGGCAATGGAATGTCTCCATGGCCTTTGCCTTGGGCTTGTAAAGACTAAAGTCAGCAATGAACAAGCTGTATTTCTGTAAACTGGCAAATATTTCCAGTAGCACTGAGTCAACACTACTAAYGATAATGACTGTGAGACAGGTCAAGTTGTGGTTATATTAAGAAAGCTTTCCTGTCTGACCATCCAGTAGCCACTCTGGCAGTCAYACTTGWACCACCYGAGCTRGGATGGAGGCACCTTGGCAGGGGGCAGCTCCAGTGAGCTGATGGATGCCCACTTGACTGCCTGCACACCACACTCTCACACAGACAGACCAGGTTTCCTTACTGGYTYGACCCTGGGTTACCCAGAGCAGTGTCTCAGACCTCTTGATCCTTAAAATAATTGAATCACAGAGCAATAACAAAAATGACAGCTTGAGCTGACTGCCCTTGAGAAGTGACCCTGAAAAAGGACCCTCTAGGTTTTACACCCTCAGTCTAAGTGTGTGAAAATCTGGGGTCTTCCAGCTGAGTCCTCGGCTCCTGCTGTGTCTCTGAGTGTCTAGTCACCTGGCTGGGCCACATGTCCCCACAGCCTTTGCTTTGCAAAGCCCGGCACCAGTTTGCAGCCTCTTGCCTTGGGCTCCTGCCCTCCAGAGCTCAGTCTGCAGCTCACGTTTAGCTGGCACACTGAGCTATCTGTAATAAATGTATTCCCCAACTGTTGTRGGTTTTGGTTGCTCCTTCTTTCTTATAATGAATCATCAAGCTGCTTTTGAAGACTGTAACTTACTTTAGCCCTTTTTTCTTAGAACAATATCCAAAACAGGGTTGTCCTGGTCAAGACAGCTAAAATGGAGCTCTGCTGTACAGTGGAGCCTTAGATATWTACAAAAATTTCACTGAAATGGAACATGTACCTATCTAATTTCAAAGGCAGAATCAACAATTTAAGATTCACGTTYACTGTCACTGAGGTCCATCCAGAACATTATGGATCATAAAGCTGTTAAACTCATTGACCTGTTGGAATTAATCCAAATGAGAGCCACTAAGATGATCAGGGGGCTGGACCACCTCTTGTATGAAGACAGGTTGAGAGACCTGGGGCTAGTCAGCCTGAAGAAGACTTTGGGGAGATCTTAAAGCAGCTTCCCAGTACCTAAAGGGGGCTTACAAAAAGCCTGGAGAGGGACTTTTCACAAGGGCATGTAGTGTTAGGACAAGGGGGAATGGCCTTTAGCCAAAGCAGGGTAGGTTTAGATTAAACGTTAGGAGGAAATTCTTTACTRTGACCGGAACAGTTTTGCCCAGAGAAGTTGTGGACTCCCTGTCTCTGGAGGTATTTAAGACCAGACTGGATGGGTCTCTGAGTAACTTGGTCTAGTGGAAGGTGTCCCTTTCCATGTTGGAGGGCTTGGACCTGGATAATCTTTAAGTTCCCTTCCAACCAAACCATTATATGACTCTATGATTTTGAGGTGAGTGGTTCAAGTAGGCTCTGTTTTCTTTAGCTGGTAATGGGAAGTACATAAAAAATGCAACTTCCCAGCTTTTATTTTTCTTCAGAAATTCTAGATTTCATATTTCATCTTTGTGGTTCCACACTGTGTAAAAGTGAATAGTCCAACATGCTGCTCCTAGTCAAAACTCGTAAATAAGTATCAAGTGAATGTTTCATTTATTCTAATCAAAATAGTGCAAGTCCTTTTGATATATAGTACCTGAAATCTGCATGTTAATAAAATATTTGTTAGTGGGCAGGAAATGAGGAAATAAAAGTTGTTAGAAAAAAACCAACACAAAAGTTGTTAGAAAAAAAAAGCTAGAGGATCAACTTTTAATAATATGASCAGATAAAAGAATTCTGTATGTATAGAGACAAAAATTTCTATCCTGAGCTGCCCTTGCAGTAATAGAGAAATACAGTATATAGATGGGAAGGTTTGGTAGAGTTCAAACTGACTTAAATGTTTTTGATGTCACGAGTTGTGTTGGGCTCCAAAGTAATTTTGGCCGTTCTGAAAAACTTAACCTTTTGCACAAAGACTTTGAGAACTGGCTGATGATTGAGTTTTCTTTGCTTCTAAGTTTATACTTTGAGATATGTAATGGAAATCTCCTGAAAGCTCTGAACACACTCATTTGAAGACAGACCTTCTTCTGAYGTTTTACGTTCACAAATGGTTACCTTCATCAAAACCACTAGTCACTGTTTTAAAACACAGGCTATAAAGCTAAGTATTATCTTTCCCATATTCACTCCACACTTCCACATTGACACCAAGGAAACAAAGAAAAAAAAATGTTTTGCTATCTCAAGCCAAGAGAAACACAAACAGCTGAGAATATGCAACTAAATAATCCTTATTCCTATTTCCTACATGCTTAAAATATCCTAGAAAATAAAAATAAATGCTAAATTTAAAAAAAAAAAACACAAAAAAATTTGGTTTTCAAGAATGAAAATATATTTCTTTGACAAGTTATAGAATTATAGTTACTCTACAGTGTCAAAATAACACAAAATAAATTTAATTTATTTGCAAAATAATACAATACCTAATGGAAATAAACCTCAATGAGTAGAACGAGAAGGTGGCTCTGGTCTATGCATGGATTTGAGCCCTTACTTCACTTCTGTTACCTATTTGCCATGCAAATCAGCATTGAGTGTTCAACATTAAACACCCTGACATGAAAAAATACCAAAGGTCTTAAAAAGTATTTTATCAATGCATTTACATCCATATTTAAATTTTAAAGCTTAATTCTTGGGCCCTAGAAATTAAAAAATATTGGATTAAGTTTGTTTAATGCCAGTCATTACTCAAGCAGATATTTGGATATGGGAATTCCTTGCGTTCCAGGTGATCCTCTAAAGTACTTCAAAGTGTTAAAATTTAAGGCTGTAAATACATAAAAAGTGGGATTAAAGAAATCTTTTAGTTTATCAGGTACAACTACCTTATATTAAAGGCTACTCCAATCTATAAAGCCTTTCATAAAATGAACAATGTTCTCCTGAAGGTTCAATGGACTAAATATTCCCCGGCTCTATAGGAACACTTTTCTGATACAATTTATATTACAAGAGCTATGCCCTGGCATTGCTATTGTAAAATGAATCATGATATTTGCTCCATTATTGACTTTCTTTTCTTGCTTTGATCATTCTTTGCCCTTTCTAATTGATTAACTGTCTCCTTATCCCAAGAGTTTCCATAGGCTTTGGTTAAAGTCTTGGGCAAAGGAACATGTTCACTAATCAGGTCCTCAGAAGCAGATTTAGACCACTGGTTAAAAGCAGCTGGACTATCTAACCTTTTATAGTTATGATTACTCAGTAACTTAGACAAGCAGCTTCCCCTCTGATTCCTGCTGAAGGTTGACCAGCACCTATTGGCTTTCTGATAGCTGATTTATCTCTRTCATATTAGTTTACAATGGAGATCTTTCACAGTAAATTTTTCTCTTAAGCAGAAGTGGCCTATATACATGCTTCACTAATTCCTTAATATTTGTTACATAACCCTATACGGTAAATTGGAGATTATCAATCAGTTTCCACTACTTTGAGTGATGGATCAATGAAACAAAACACAAAACACGAAACAGTAATTTTATTTATTTGATATTCTTTTTTGACATGATGAGGTGGAAGCAAATTTTATTATTCCTTTATACAACAAGCATAGAGATCATGTGGATTACTGAAATTTGACCATTCCTATCTATACTTCTTTGAGTTTATATTGAATTTTGTCCCTTTTTTTGGTGTTGATATAACTGAACACTACATACAGTGCATTTGACAAGAAGATAGTTTTGGTTAATTAAGTTCCCAAGAAAAAATAAAATGCTCAGTATGAAGACAAGAGTTTTGCAGAAGGTTAATAATTTTTTCCCTCATCTTAGAAGAGTCCTTATAAAAACAATTAGGCTTTTTGCTGTTATGTAGCTTGCATATTATTGAGATTCAACAGTTGAAAGGAGGTGTCTTTTGTAACAGTGATCCTTCTTTGCAGAACAAGTCAAACTGATTGTCCTCTCCTACTAACTCTTTTTCTATGAGATGATTTTTAAGGCTGTGATTCTGTGATTCTGTGATTTTTAAGGCTCTGATGTTAGATGCAGTCCAGTGACATCCAATTTTTTTACCCCAGTGTTGGAAAAAATTCAGTTGTAAAAGACTTTTATATATTTTACTAGTCTTTTTTTATCCAAATGAGAAGTCACAGGAAATAAAATTTTCTCAGATTTTGGCTCATACTGTATCTCTTCCTGTTTCAGCATCCATTTTACAGTGTCCACCAGAACTGGCCATGACAGTTCAGCCATGAGCTCATGAACATAGACTTGTAGGTACATGATTTAAATACATCAAATTTCAAATAAATTCTCCTGGTCCCTTATTCTTTACTGACTATCATCTGTCTATCTGGGTTAAATCCAAGTGCATGTTAGGCATGTGGATCACGGATAGTGAATGACAGTCTGGAGGTGCAAGAAAACTGTTTCTCATGCTGTCACTCAGATAAGAGCAGGGCAGGCAGGTCAGGGCTACATCTACGCTGCCTGAGAAGGAAAACAGCAGTCCAGGAAGATTAGGGCTCAGTGTGTTCTTGACTACCCTTGTTGCTGCAGGGAAACAGTATGCCAGGTATAGTTGCACTTACAAAGGCAGAGAGAGCACTTAAGTCTTAATCTTATGGTTGCTAAAAATTCTCTCTTCCTATCCARTTAAATATTTCTCTTATGCAACACAAGCTAAATATATCTGATTTCTGGTAAGTTTTCCATTCCACTAATGGTACAGAGAATAGGAACTCATCAACGTATTACTGAACTGCTGGAGCAATAGATCTATATAAATGTGCCTTTCTATCTAAGTATAATGAATGTTAGACATGTAGGTCAAAATCTTCCTTATTTTGAAGTAAGAAGCTGCAAACATAAAACATAAGGATAATTTGGAAATAGAACACAGATAGATTTCTTGGGATTTTCTTCATCGCTTCTTGCATTCCTATGTGATCATCAGACAGCTTTTTAGAAGAGAAGGATGTTTTTCTCTTTATTGCCAAACAGTCTCTGTCACTCTGGCACTGTATGAGGGATCAACTCCTGCCAACCCAACCAGAGCAGATTTCAGATACTGGTTTCCAGGTCTTATTCAGGCTTCTTTAAGATGGCAGCTTTGGATTTAAAATCTGAGTTTGCATAAATGCATAAATTTAGATTCATCCCTGAAATTTTGCTTGGGAAAAAAATAGCTCCTATGCTTCCCCATAAATATATTGCCTGTGTCACAGCTGTGTCACACCCGTGTCACACCCGTATGTGCAATCTTCACTTGCAACTGTAAAGGATTTCAGATCAGTCCATAAGAAGTTGTTGTTTGAAAGAGTACACTATTTATCCAAGTTAGGCAATATGTTTTTAGCAAAATATTACATCTGGTAAGAAATAAAGAATTTCATTTCAATTTTTCTATACAGTTTCCTTGAAACCCTTACAGATTCTCTGCTAGTCAGTCAGGGACACTATGTACAGCAATTTAAGTAGTGAAAGGAAATAAAAAAGCTATGCCTACAATAAACCTGCTTCTACTTGTTACAATAGGTAGGAGCTTACTTGTTTACTTTTCACTTGTTGGAGAGCATATAAAGTATGCTGGTTCTCAGTTTCTGTGCATCTTGTTCCTATAGGTATTGGACTACAATAAACATTCATCATGTAAATTTACAGCATTTTACCCATGTAGTATTTTTTGCTCTGTGGCTTCCTGTAATGTTTTGTATTTTAAGAAAACTAAGCAAGCTGGAAAAAAAAGCTTTAATAAAAGCCAGAGGGGTGAAAAGAAGTATGAAAGAGGATCTCTGAGGTACTAATTCATCAAAATTAGGCTCAATTATTSAACTACTCAGAAGAAGACAATGGGTCAGGTTCTGTCAGTGTTAAGTTTGTACTCAAAACAATCAGACATAAACTATAGAATAAAATAAGTAATTCGTATGTCCTGGTAGTGAGCATAAATCAAGTAACTCACTCTTCATTAAACAAATTTAAAATATTCCTTCAAAGCAACTTTCAATAAAAACAGATTTTCAAAGGAATGTTAATTTTGATTCAATCGTTTGACTAAATTAGTATTTTTTTGTGCAAAGATGCTTGTCTCATTTTGATTGAAGCAATTCCCACTTTCAGTTTCTGTTTATCCACCTCTCTGTCTAAAATGAGTGAAACAGCTTATATCAATGCTTTTTATTTTTCAATTTCTCAGGAAATGGGAAAAGTTAAAAAAGGTCAAAGTTCCTTTTGGTTTCTGGAAAAAAGTATTCTGAAAAGAATAAAAATATTTATCTTTTCAAAGCTTACACTTTTAGAAATTACTATATTATCTGTATTTTGATTTCATTTATCAGAAATATTCAAAGTTCAAAAATAAGCCATTGCAATATTAGTCTCATCTGTCTTATAGTTGATCATAGTTTAATTAATGATGCATTAATGATACATTAATGATACATTAATCATTCYCCTGCTTTGTTTTTCCTAACATGATTGTTCAATATAAGAAATTGTAGTCAAAAGACTTGACTACATCAGTTTCTGCTTAGGCTGTATGGAAATGTCTATGACTGGAACATGATTTTATTCATTTACTTTAGCCCACACTAGTTTTCCTACTCTTTAAGTTTATTAACTTTCATAGTCCAACACTGAAAACTGATTAGAGGACTGAGCGCACTCTTTACCTCTGTGGCACCTCAGGGAGGAATCCCAACCCTTCTGACGCTTTACTGCAATTTAGCAGCCTCATCATAAAGCAGTTTCTCTGCCCAGACCATCATTGCACCYTCACCAAAATACAATAGCTTTAGCTGGGATGTGGATCTGGCCCTGTGTTTCCCAAATAGATGCGTTTCTGTGTTTAAAATACAAAATGATATGCAGAGATGGAGCCGTTCCTCACAGCCCTGGCTCTGGCCTGCCTGCAGTTGCTGTAGTCTCTGGGCCACACTGGGCCTGCCTGCAGTTGCTGTAGTCTCTGGGCCAAGCTGGATGGAGTTGAGAGTTTCTCTCCAGGAAACTGGGCTGGATTATTTTTAAAGAATCATAGAATGGTTTTAGTTGGAAGAGACCTGCCTTAAAGATCATCTAGTTCCAACTCCCTCTGCCATAGGTAGAAGACCATGTGTTAGATCAGGTTGCTCAGGGTCCCATTCAACCTGGCCTTGAACACTTCCTTGAACACTTTCAAACAGTATTTATTAAATACTTTAGAACAGTGTGTTTGTCTAGGTATCCCTGCTGTCTATTTAAACAAGTGTTTGGGTTCAGCCAGCTRTCCCTTTTCGCCAAGACCCTTCCTAGCTGCCAGACATCTGTCACAAAAATCCTGAAACAACTTCTCCCCTCTTAATTAGGTTACTTAAACAATGTGCTTTCCCACTTCCTTCCCGACATGGCCTTCAAATCCTGCTCGCTTGACTTTGCCCATTTATAGCACAAATATTGCTGGCTGACAGCAGAATCACCAGCTGATGGACGTTTGGCCATTCCTCCTCCCTCCCGTTGTCCCTCGTCACATCTTCTCCCACCTCTGAGCTGTCACCACCTTTCCCTAAGCTGCACCAGGGAGAAGAGGAGAAAATTAATTGTGTCATTTTCACATAACATCCTTCTACCATCATAACCCTGGAAATGCTACATCCTTGCAATTACAGTGAGTTTGCATGGGCGTAACTTCATTTACTTAAATAGCCCAACATCTGATTGACACATGCAAGCATGTGAGGAGAATCTTGGCCTACATCTTTGTCACTGTGAGTTATTTCAAATGTAAAAACATTATTTACTACTTCAGTTACATAAGGATAAATATAACCAGACATATACTGCTGCTGTCACTTCTCCCTCGAAATATAGAATTAATGAGCTCTGACCAGATAGTTTTGGCTTGTCTTGGGTTTGTTTGGTGGGGGCTTTGGGGGCAATATTGGCATAATTTTTCTTTTTTCATGAGTTAAGTTTTAAATTTACTAAAACTTTGGTTACAGACTTTTTCACAAACAATGTCATGAAACTTTTGTTTTGCTAGAAAACTCCTTTTGAAATCTTACCTGTAGAACAGTGAAGGATTTTTGCTGGTGTTTGCTCTTTTTGTAACTGGATCCATTCAGCCATGAGACTACAAAGTTAATGTGTCCTTTAATGCATTAAAAATCCTGCTAAAGATAAAAGGAAATCCACATTATATGCAAAGCCTGGAATTTATTGCTAAGTGCAGATGAAAATTTCACAGTCAAAGTGAAGAAATATTATCAGTCAAGACCTAATTTAAGAGCAGGGAAGGGGAAGGGGAAGGGGAAGGGGAAGGGGAAGGGGAAGGGGAAGGGGAAGGGGAGGGGAGGAAAAGAAATTAGTAAGAGAATTCCCCTAAAGGAAAAGACTTAATAACAAGAACGCAATTGAAATTGTTACACTCAGGCTTCCTACTATCTGAATCTTGCTCTACTGTTACACCACCTCACATCCCATGGTCGTTGGTTTCAGACCAGRGTGGCTGGGGACATTACAGCATTCTCAATATTTTACCGGTAGGAGTATGACTTTGATACTGATGGTTTCCTTCTCCATACTGTAGGGTCCACTTGCATACTTTTGTAGAATTTTCTATATTTTGTATATTCTGCACTGATCTAAAATGCTACATTAAATCTCAATTCACTTTATACAGAGTGTGAGCTATCCTGGATACATGCTCTTTGTTCTTTCCTACTCTTATAGCCAGTTTTGCTCATCTTCCTAAGTTGACAATTCTGCAGCTGACCACAGATGAGCTGTTCACTGGCTTAGGGATGCAGGATCCTCCTGTGCCCAACTGTTAGGATGCCAAGCCATGCCTACCCCTACCCCTACCCACATGGTATCTTGTACCCACATTCCAGTTTCTAACACCTTCCTCTCATCCCATCCCTCTCCTCTATTCTGCATCATGACACTGATTCATTCTACAAAAAAAGAAATCTCTTTCTTACTAGTATTAAATTTTAAATTAGATATAAAAAACCATGCAAAAGTAAAACAAATTTGGTAATAAAAAATTTCGTTGTAAAACTGCTCCAACTGATAAACAAAGTAAAATAAAACTCGGGCCAAGGAAAGCCTAGACAATGAATCTGACAAGTCCCACTTTGGAGGCCTTATAAGAATGCTACAAAAAACATCAATGTTGCAAACAYAGTTTTCTGCCAGAAGAAATACCCAATGAAATATTGCCTACCAGTTCTACATTTTGCAGAGCAATGCAGTATAGGACAGACCCCCAAAATACCTTTTGGGCAGTAACTGACTACATAAACATTTTAACTCATATAATATAACATATGTCACTAACGAACAGAAAGAACTAACTGGAAGTGTTAACTTGATATGGTACCAAATATGGTGGGTGTGTCCTGGTTTTATCAGACATATTAATAAAAAACATATAACTAGCAGAGGTATTCCATCTAAATAAAATACCAACACTTCATTGTTACTGGGTTTGATTAAAAAAAAAAAAAAAACTGAAAAATCTGCATCACATAATCATATCTCACATGAATGGGGCAAATTTTGGTTAATTTTATATTTTTATCAGATAATATTTATTGTTAGCTCTTTTCTGTTGGTTTTAAATTCTCTATGTTTCTTTTGAATAGGTAAGTAAGTACTTAATTACTCAGCATTAGAAAAATATAAGATTATTCTAGATTCACAGTTTAATTTTAATAAAATTAGGGTTTGTTAGGATGTTTGGGGTTGTTTACACATTGATAACTTTTCAGAGAAACTAGCTGAGTTTTAGTACCTATTGTTTCTGTCACAAAATAAAAGAATAAAAAGGTTCTGTGCGATCCTATCTATAATTATGTTTCTGTACTGGTCAAGAACAGCCATACTGGACAGAATTGAAACATATATCCAAATTAGCTGACATGGCTGTGTCACTGAGCCTAGATGGTCAGCTAAAGCTCAGAGAAGAGACCATCAAAATGTAACATTTCAGTATGAAAAATGTAAGTGAAAGTAATATCAGTTTTGGCATCTTTTAAATTAGTTTTTCAGTAGATAACATTACTTTGTCACAATTAGAGTCAAACCAAAAATTAGAAGAAATTGGGTTTTTCCAATTTTTTTTTAAACCATATGTTGGGGAGGAGAGAGGTTGTTATGAAAAGCATAAGTTTTCTTCAGGTTGTTTGTTTGTTTTTTTCAGATGGAATGAGTGTTTTCCCTTCACTGTTTTGGCAAATTTTATGGTAACAAATATTATTGAAAGGATAATATTTTTTTAACTTCAGAAAAACTCAATTATCAGTTTTATTCTTCTGAAATCTAATAATATGAAACATATTTTATAAGAATTTCAGAAATATTTCCATTCTTCTAAAATAATTTAAAAATTTCATAGAAACTTTGTTGCCATTTTATGAATCAGTGAACTAATTCTCAGCTAATTTACACAATTTTATTTGCTTATTCTATGTCACTGAAAAAACTTTCTACCAAATTTAGTGAATGGAATCTCTCTGAAATTAAAATTAAGTTCTTCACAGTGATGATCTTGATTTTCAGTTCTTCAGTGATCCAGAAAAAAGTGTTCTGCACTTGTTTTTATTTAGACACTTGAATATGGAAAACAATAAGTTAGGTTCGTGTTTTATAAATGTTTTTTCTTACTGTACTGGATTCTGTAATGATGGTGTTGGAGAATGGATGTTGTGTCATCTAGTCCTTTATAACATTGTCTATGTGATCTCCATAACTGTAAATTTCTGAGTATTTTCAGAGATTTAATCTCAAAGATTAGCATAGCATACTTTTTTTTTCTTCAGTCTGAGGAAGAAGATTCCATAGTTTCTCAGCATTAAGGACACTTTCTCATATAGTCTTAATCTAATTGTTTGATACATGACTGAGCTCTCCATCTCAATGAAAAACACTTCAAGTTCCCTATTTAACTAGTGTGCATTAGCTGAACTACTACTATTTGTTTAGTCTATGTATCTCAGCAAAGAAAAATCGTATTTTTACAGGAAAAATCAAAGGCACACTGCTGCACCTAAACGCTCTGACTTCTCCAGCTCTGTCCATAAAGGTGGATCAGTAGATGAAGATATACAGAAATTGTCTAGTATCTTTCACAGAGAAGAGCTACTCAGTTCATGTACTTAAAAATAAATCACAGTCTGAAACGTTTATTTGTAAAGATGTGATATATAATTAATTGCTGAGTAAACTGTGTCTCCAGGATTACTATCAGCAATCTGACAAATAAACTACTATACTAGACACATACAAAATGTTACTAAACATTTCATGCCCGCTTTTTTGACTGCTGATTAGTTATCACATGCCCAGAGAGAGCCAGAAACCTCTAGCAGCTGAACTGCTGTTCTATGCRGTGTGTATTTTAATAAATTTTATTGCATACTAACATTTACTCATTTTCACAGTTTCTATTTTCAACATCTTTTAAAATTTATTAGTAACACTAATTCTGGTTCTATACAGCTCTCTGAGTTTTGTGGCAGGAAGATGATAAGTTTTACTGGCTCTGTGAATGTCTGTTGCTTGTACTGAACTAAATAAAACCGTGAATGGACTACTGAACAGCGGTACATGCAACAGGAAAAAGTGACAGGTGCAAAGGTCTTCCATTCCTTCCACAAACCGATTCTTTCTGTCTCAGAARTCCTCATCTCTTTGGATCAGAGAGAAAAATTTAAGAGGATGTGCTACTGAGCTAGTTACTTAAACTAACTTCTGAACAATTTCAGGGATAGATATACCACAGTGTCTCTGGGCAACTTGTTCCAGGACGGTCACTTTCACAGTGGATTCCTTCCTTGTACCCAGATGCAATTTCTCTKGCTGCAACTTGTGACCAGCATTTTGTCCTTCCACCCTGGGAAGGTGTCCACCCACCTCTGCGAAGAGTGTGGTTTCATCTGCTGCATCACTCACCACTAGGTAATGAAACATAGGAGACAGATCCACTCTTAGTGTTCTCTTCTGAAGGAAAACCCAGCACTCCGAGCCTCTCCTCATGCAACCTGTGTGTTAGTCCCCTAGCCATCCTCTACTGGCCTACTGTCAGTTGGTAAATCTTTCTAGTGAGCCTCCAGAACCAGTGTGGTCTCCCACTTGGTGTGATCCAAAAGCTTGGCCTGCTCAGGGTTTATTTCATTTCATCATTCAGATAAAGAGAAAATAATGTAGTTGGCCTTTAGTGGGTTAAAAAATCAATAGTTAAAAAGACTCCTAACAGATAGAAGAATTCAATAACAAAGACTCAGAGTGGCTCCTGAAAGTGAGGTGATCCAGACTGAAATTTAATAACACATAAGAGGGAACTGAATTCAGGACTCCTACTTTTGAGAAGAACAACAAAAAGCCCCCGAAGTTCAAGGGGTGTTTTTCTCTCCTTCTCTTGCTTCTTTTTTATTACATCTGTGCAGAAATGTATAATAACTTTAAAAGTTCTCATTCTTATTTTACTTCAGTTAAATATTTTTTTAGTAAAATTTTCTTGGACTAATTGATAGTTTCATCTGCCTTAGCATAAAACTCAAAGGTTTTTCTAGAAAAATGCATTCCTGAATAGATCAGTGTTACAGAATCTAGAAAGTACCATTTGCTGGTGCTGTTGTCTCATGTCTGAAGAGCCACAAAATATTTTCTGGTTTCTAAGACCCACTGCTCATCCAAGAAGCAAAAGGCATTTCGTATGTCAATTGCGAATCCAAAGGTCACTTTCATTTTAATATCAAGTTATATCATAAGGTTGATTGATTATTATAAAACTATCTTTCAAAATTTTCTGGGTTTTTAACTTTTTCCTTTTTACCACCAAACAGCAATAACATACAASAGTTTCTGTAGCTTCTGTCTCACAAGACAAACCGATTTTTTGCATCAAAAAAATTTGCAGCAAGTCAGTTTTATGTATCAAAGAAACTATGTAGGACAACTCTCAAATAGCTTTGTTTTTTTTCTCAAACTTTTCTAGCCTGCTGTCAATACAGGAACCTTTCTGGTGCTATTACTACATGAATTTCTAAGTATAAAAAATGTGAAGGACAGAATTCTTATCGTTGTCGTTGTTGTTGTTATAATTATCTTGAAATATTTTAATTGGAATATTATCTTGTATAGTTCATGCAATATATCTTAAAGAAGCAACCTGAATTGGGAATAAGGCCCTGCAATTTATTGCTTAAATGCCTGTGTTTGTTTTTTTTTCTTCTAGTACCAAAAAAGTGATAATTTTTTATGAGATTAGCAGTACAAGTCCATTCACAAGACTGTGAGGTCATGTGAATGTGCATGCAAAAATTCTGACAGAATGATTAAATACTATAGTGAGATTCGCTGAGTCTTTCATTATTTTGACCATATTTTTTTAACTGAGGTAAATGATAGGATAGAATTTCAAAACAGATTTTGCTCTTTGTACCAGAAGAGAACACAAAAGCTCACTTCTTTCCAGGAAAAAATAGCATTAATTTGAAAGATAATGAAAAAGAATTCTAAATACTTTCAGCCTTCATTTTAATACGAAGTGCCTTCTCTCTGGAAAAACTTTGAATCAAACCCTCAAAATTTAAATATTTTTTTCTTGGTAGTTCATTTTTAATCAATTCTAGTTTAGATTTAGAAGATTTATTAGCTTTACTCAGTTTAGAAATAATTAAATCATAGCCCTCTATTATTACCTCTGGGTTGAAAACATTCCCTTCTGTCTCCATTAGGCTTCTACCCAATTGCTCACATCTTTCCTCACTGGCAGTAATTGTTTCATGCAGAGAGTCCAGCTGTTAGGCCGTAATACCATGGTCTCAATCTATCATATTCAATGAGTTCTGGAAAAATAAATCACTTTTGAAGCCTACAATGAGGAGATATCTAAAGATAACTTTGTATATATAGGGCAAGATGCTTTTACTCATAGAAGTGCTGTTTATTCTTATTTTGAGAAACGCCAAAAACAAGTTTCACAAAAATTTTATGAGGAAAAAACCCCCAACAACCAAGGTCTTGTTTCAATTTGTGAAATCACGGTGGGGGGTTGTTGCATTCATGGAAATCGACATTTTTCTTCCTTTTGTTTGCAGGAAAATGTCTCTTACTACAGAAGGCAAATATTTTGCTGAGACCAGTTAGTCACGTTGTGACTTCCTTTATGTTGTGCATATAAAATCTGCAATGATGACAGATTTTAAGATTTTGACCTCAAACTTGACATRTTTTGAAAATTCTGGTACTTGACCTCTTCTTATATTAAAAAATACTTTAACTTATTTGCAGATAATACTGTTCTTTTAGTTTCCTAAAATAACGAGTTTGGTGCTAATGTTGCAATTGAAAAACTAAACCCTAATGAACAGTCAAATTCTGATCTTCAGGAAATGTGGCTTCTAAATATATTAATTGTAAAACATTTTGAAAAGTTTTATATTCTTAAAACCTTATGTACAAACAAGTTATAGGTGTTACCACTATTATTAAACAAGTTGAAGCAGCAATAGATTTTAACCGTGATGATATAAGTTTATAAAAAATGTCATATTTTAACCTTTATAGAACTAGGAGCTGACATGATGCTCACTTAAAATTCTTCTCTCACACTGCTGAAGACCTAAGGCAGCTTGTCATCTGAAGTGTATAAAGCAGCATGACAGAGACTATAGGGATATTTTGACACATGTCAAATCAGGGTAATAGCTGTGTTACCCAGGCAGCATAAGGAGATTATTATGAAATTTGAYGGTATTGCAAATCTGTCACCATCTGGAATAGAACCTGAATTTTTACAGGAAAGTTGGTTTTCATTTTTGTAAGTGCAAATATCTTGTAAGGAGGTATTACCTATAACCCAGCCTAGGTATATCTATTCTTCAGGTACAGAATTTTAAAGCCTTGCAGCAATGCAACTAGTCTTCAGGAAAAAGCAAGAATCCTGGTTGGATGATTTTACTGAATTTATTGTGAGGTGGAAGTATACTGAATTCCTAGGCCTTACATATTTTGATGGAATTGCATATGTATAACATTTACAACCCAGTTTGAAGCAAATGAAAAGACCCCCAAAAAGACTGAAGAATGCTCAGTTATTCAGATTATTAGTGCTCTGTAAGCGACTATTTAAATGTGTTTATTTGTACCATGTCCTTAAAAKCAAAGTAAACAGAGCCAAGACAGTGGCCCAAGAGCTACTGCTAAGTCTTCAGTGTCTAACTGTGTCTGTTACACACTCAGCAAGACCTGGAGCTTCTCTTTGGCTCGAGCTGAAGCCATCTCTTGGCAAGATCGAACAAGGGACCACACCAACCACTTTGCTTTTTGGGCAGCTGTGTGCACACAAACAGAGCCACGGCACAGCTGGTTTCAGAAGCAGAAACCTCTCCCTGACATTTACATTTCCTAATAGCTGCTGTTTCTGTAGAGCATTGCTGTCTTCTGCCATGGGTTGCGTGAGTCCAAGAGAACAATAAGACAACATAGCCTTATTTAGGCTGCTGCTTGCTGTGCAGATACCCTGCTATGTTCACCCCATGCTGCAGCCTTCCTGACGTCTTAGAAAACCATAAAACTCTGAGACACAAAGGCAGGCAGACATCAAAAGAGTATATGGTGAGATAGCATTAAGCTATTCACATCAGAGAGATGGGTCACCACCATGAAGATGAAGGGAGAAACGGGTAAGTACTCATATAAAGAAGCTTCATTGGAGCTATTTTTGCTCTTTAGCTCAGATCATTGACACAATATTTTCTCATCTAAGGATGAATGGATGCTGTGATAGGCCTTCTCACTGAAAGGGCTGAGATCTCCCAAATACCATCCAACAGATAAAAACATGATTTTGTGAACTGTAGTTACAACCCTGCCTATAACATCCCTATATTTTTAGAAAACTAAAGGGAGAAAATGAGGTGTTCAGTCCTTAACATTTCTGTATATGTCCATGTCAGGAGAATTTGTATGGAAAATTGCCATTTTCTGTATGAATACTACGTCATTTTCCTGTGCAGACAATATTAACTATAGGAAGACAGGAGAAACTGTTGACTGCATTTCTTTGCCATGTGGGACAGACAAAAGACACAGCTGAGCACATTACACTGAGGTGTCATTCACCCTTACATCCTGCTTAGCTTCTAAAAYACTTATAATTTCCATATGTGACTTTTGATGTCCTTATAAAAACGCCTTGGAGAAAAGGCCTCTTCTCCTGCATTATTACATTTGTATGCAGTGATAATTACTGAAGTGACAGAATGGAGTAGAGATGGATTGCAGTGTGGGCAGGCTGGAGAGTGTCTCTAAGGTAATATCATATGAGGTATGAAAGACAGATTCCTTGGGCCAGAACTAGTTGGACTTCTTGTTTGTGGTATTTTGTCATTTGATTGTCACTTCAGATATTAAAACCAAGTATTTGATGAATTATTTTTTTTTCAGGAATGAAAAAACTCAATAATCTCTCCCTTATGTTTTCCCTGATAATATATGAAATACAAGATACCCAAAACTAAGTTATTATGTTAGCATAATTTTAGTAAACATAATCATGTGCCAAACTACTGTTCCCTATAATGCTTTGAAAACCCTACTTGTCTAAAAATGGAAAAGTTTTTGCATTTAAGATTGTCACCAGTAAGTCCCTTCATTAGTATAACTTTGGAACCATTCTGTCTGGAACCAGACAGACTTGCATTTAGTCTTGCAAGTTATCACAGTAGGTAACACACAACGTAAGTGCAAATCTGCCCCCAAATAAATAATTCCTTGTACTGAATAATAAAGATTTACTACCAATTAACTCAAATGCAGATAATCGAGCTATTCACAAGAATAAGTTGTATTCCACTTGAATGGGGAGAAAACTCTGGCCCCTTTAAGTGTGAGAATAGCAGCAAAGAACTAAGAAAACAATATAAATTACTGTACCATAGCCAGAATTGCTAAGAGAAAATTGATTTTTAGAAATGTTGGAAATAAATCTTAATAGCTTTGTATGCCACTGAATTTAGCAAATTTCTCCAATWGAATAAATTGATAGATCCAGTCCACCTCACTGCCAGATGTTACTGAAATTATTTCGGGATTTATAAGCAAGAGTGGTGTGTGCATAATCGCATGTTGTCACAAATTTGGCAGCTCCTCTCATCTTTGCTTCACTGCTTTGCATGGTTCCCATTTGTCACTTAGTGTCACAAACTCTCAAACATAAGCGATTAGAGTGCTTCAGCTAACATGCTGCTACAATGCTTTAAATAAGGAGCAGAAACTCACTTTCTAAATGTGGTCCTTAGAGACAGACAAGGAAGATTACTCATAAATGCCTAACCAAGTTGATTAATGGGTATGTTTCCAAGACTTATCTCCTTAAACTAGACCTGAAAAGTGCAAAAAGGATCACATCTTTATCAATTAAGCTAATCCATCTATTAAAATTCTCTCTTGAAATGAGTATAAACCCATTGAAGGATGATTATTGTACCTTTCTTTCATTCTACTTTAACTTGTCATTAAAGTCTATTACGTCTCTGATTAGTTTTGAACACATTAATTACAGGGCACCACACTGAAACTGTCTCTGCAAATGAGTAGCTAGGCAGGCATTTTTCTTTTAAGGCACAATCTAAAGTGAAAAAGATAAAACAAACATGTGGTTCGGTTGTTTTAATTTCTCTAGGGACACTGTTAAAACAAAAGGAAAAGACTCAAATACTCTTCTTTTTAAGATAGACTATTGTGTTTTAGAATGCAGTTTGTAAGATCTATAAGGATTTTTTTTTTAAGCAAACATATACCGTGATTTATTGCAGGATAATCCCTCGTTTGTGGTTTTAAAATTGACAAACGCTTGTGTATAGTCAAAGCAAACAGAACTCATTCGTATTAGTCTAAAAATACTATGCACCAGATATGCACCAGAATTTGTGTCCCGTGTTCATCTTGGTCTGCAGGAATGGCTGCAGATTACTGCAATACTATAGTGTTTCAGCAGATGGTGAATCGYGTTTTTTTTTCTACTTCCAATCATGGTGTTGTTCCTACAAATTGTACACAAGGCTATGCTAAGTTTATTGTTATTATGCCATGTACCCTCCTAGCTTCTGTATCTTTTTTTATTTTGTTCTTCTCTCTTACCATTAAACTCTTCAACAGTCATCATAAGTTTGTGCTTCTCCGCTATTTTTTCCACCTGAAAGTACTTGTCAAAAATACGAATTGCTTGCTTCTCATAACTACACGGAAGCTAGACTTAGATGCCATTCATGGCACCTTTACACAAAAACTCTTATCAAACTTGCTCATTCAGCCATGCTGAATTTACTGATTCACTGCCATTTCTCTTACAGCTGTGTGTTTCTGCTAACTTTGAAATATTCTATACACTGAAACTTTGTTCTAAATTCACTCACATTAATCACAATTTCCAGAGGTTGTTCTAATTTGCTGTTATACATAAATGTTTTGGGKTTTTTTTGCGTAGCATCTATATTAAAACACTGCTTACACTTTAGTTACAAATTAATATACTATAGAAATAAAAAAATAAATAACAATGAGTCAAAAGAATATGACTGTGTTCCAAATTTCATTTGTGTTTAAGGCAGACAAATAAACTGATGCATAACTCTATTAATCATAAAATAATTACTCCAATTCTATAAGACCTTTAAAAATAAGCGATGATTATCATTTCTCCTTATTTTTGCTATTTACTCAGCTGAGCAGAGTTTTATACTTATCTGAACTGTACTGATTTTTGCAGAAATCAAATGCAGATGCACTACAGGTTTACAGTGGCAAACTTTGAAAGGAAAACTATATTAGGAAAAGAATAATATATTTTAACTGAATTCTGAAATACTGTGGTTATATATGTTTATATATACACATATATGTAGATATGTATATGTATATTTTAAATCTGAGCTCAAATTAAATACTATCTATAAATAGCAAATGAGTAAAATATGCAAGCTGTATGGAGAGTTTACATGTTAGAGGAACAGATGAGTATTTCAAGGTCTTGTTCAAAAGTTAGAGTCAAGATATTATGGCATAGAAAATAATATCCTTTGAATACAAAAAGATCTTTAGTTCTTTGAAGAAAGCTAGCTACTGTAGCTAATTTATCTTAAAGAAAAATGGTGTAATTCAATAATGCAATTACAATTTGTACATACAAGGAATAACAAGGAGTTAAATAGGCAAATAATTAGTGGATTAAAACTCAGAGAAAAATTAATGGACTCATTTTGGGGAACTTTGGAGGCCACTCACTCATCACAAACACAGCAGCTCAGGGTTTGTCTAAGAAGGTGCAGGTGAAATGTGTGCTCTGGAATAAAGCCAGRCAGAAGAAAAATCATTGCCTGTAATACAACAGAAAAGAAATAGAAATGTGTTTCCTGCACTATACCACCATAAACAAACTGGTACATTTGGATAAAAGACTCCAGAATTTCTTCTGTTCATCACTCTTGGAAATTAAGATCTCAAATCTGCAGGTGTGCAGTCATAGCTAGAGGAGAGTAACAGCTAGGAACCTGCCAAGATTGCTAAATGCCATGTGAAAATAATCCAGTTTGCTCAGTCACTCTGAGGATCTGTAATTTCTTCCTATGCTATTTAAAGTGACAGAGGTTCCCCTTACTGCCGTGCTCATCACATATATGTTACGTCATGGAGGGCATATCTTAAGGGATGTTTACCCACATTATTTCACTTTCCTTACCAATTAGCTTTGGGTTGCTTTCATGTACTCCTCCTACAAAAGAGAGTTTCTGCCACCTCTCATCACCTCCTCAAGAGCACTTTTAACAAATTAATGAAAGTTATCCTTTCCATCTGCACAGCAGTGGTAGGAGACATCTTGAAAGCTGAGTCCAGCTCTGGGATTCCCACTCCATGAGAGAGGTGGACATGCTGGAATGAGTTCAGCAAAGGGCCTCAAAAATGATGAAAGGACTGAAACATCTCTTATATGGAGAAAGGCTGAGAGAGCTGGCGCTGTTCAGCCTGGAGAAAAGAAGACTCAGGAGCCATCTTATCAATATGTATGAATACCCGATTGGGGTACATATAGAAGTTGGAGTCAAACTCCCTCACTGATGCCTGCTGAAGGACAAGAGGCAAAGGGCAACAACTGAAATACAGAAAATTCTGTTTAAATGGAAGAACAGAACTGAACTATTCACCGTAAAGGTGTTCTAAGACTAAAACTAGTTGTCCAGAGAGGTTGTGGGATCCCCATCCTATCCAAATACTGTCTGAACACAGTCCTAGGCAACTTCTAGGTTTTTTTGATAAAAGCTCATTGAACCCACAAAGGCCCCAAAGCAGTGGCAGAAACCCAAATGGTACTTTGCCTTGGCTGCTCTAAGGCCATCACAGGAGCATGATCAACCCACCCCAGGTCCATCACAACAAGCCCAGAGAAGCAGACGAGTACAAATACAGGTAGGAACCCAAACTAAGGRCTCAGAAGAAGGAACACTCTGGTTGGGCCCATTCCAGTACTTTCCCAATGAACCTCAGCCCAAGTGTCCAGCCATGAAACCCAAGATGAGTCAACACTAGACTTGGACTTTTGGACTAAGGMAGATTCCTGCCGAGGAGTATGGGGACACTATGGGGTGCAGGGGAAAAGCATTTTGGAGATTGTTGAAGACTTATTATGTGATATTTAGGGGAGGAAGCAAAAATGGAGTAAGGTATGAATGTAACTAACTTATAGAGAAATAAGGGGAAAATGTCTTTCCTTTATATGTGTGTGTGTGCAGAGGAGTATCTGTGGTGCCAGAACCTGGAGTTAGACTTTAGGTTGGAGCAACCATGTGCCTGTGGTGCCAGCAACAGGAGAGACTGCACTGAATGAAACCATGCAACAGCCTCTGGAGTGGGACATGGGGTCATAGGCCCTGATGTCCGACTGGAGTGAGTGTGGGTGTACGAGTGAGTATGTGATCTATAGTAAAGATGAAGCTGGGCAAGTCAACAAATAGGTGAAGCAGCTTGGGAGCCAGGTATGTCTCTAAAGGTGAGACTCTGGGGCAATTGGCCGGTGGGCAGCAAAGTTGCCTCTGCCAGATTCCAGAGAGTGGTGTGACTCTCTGTGTGCCTGTGTGGAAGTGTCCCCAGAGGTAGTGGCACATGGAAAAACCAAGGATCCAGGGGCAGCTACTGGGCAGATTGAGTACCTGGGTCCAGCTGCTGGAGGAAACTACCATGAACATATGTGTTTATGTATTTAGCACTAATGGGAGCTCAGTTAGAGAGGGAATGGGATGAATCTATTGGTGCCATTTGCGTCTATGTGAGTGTGGACTGTATCTGTGTTATCTGTCTGTCCACCCAACTACATACGAGCATGTTTGTTTGTGTGTGCCTGRGGATATGTGTTCAGCCTCACCATTGGCTGGATTGCAGACATGGAGCTGAGGCATACTTGCTTCCGGGGCTGCGGGAAATGGAAAAGTAAGTTCAATTTGTTGTTGCGGCTTTTGTCTCTTTGGGGACTGTGGAGGCATTTGGATTTGGTGGCCCTGAAGGCAATCACCCCCTGGCAGCTTTCCTGTGGAGTTCCTGCAAGCCCTGTGGAGCAAATGGTTTCAGACAGAATGTGTGGTGCCCGTGTGGGTGCCTKTGGCTTGTTAGGCAGCTGGCAGTCACCAACAGCAGTGCCACAGGGCTGGGCTGGGGACGCCAACTCTGCTGTTGCAGTGCTAGACAACTCTGCAGAGACAAGGGAGGCAAAACTGATAAAGTCTCACCTATGCTGTCGTCTGGGAGCAGTCCTAGTGCAAATGATGTGTCTTGTTGTATTGTAATTGAAAAATAGAAAAAAAAATCACGAAGGCAAAACTGATTTTGTGGTACAGCACCTTAAGTACATACGTATTTCTTAGAACAGGTCTTAGAACATGGTCTTTCTTTTTCTAAAGACCATGACAAAATTTGTCCAGCTCTCTGTGTATACATGGCTTTATGTGGTATCATTACCACAGTCTTTGAACACCCCATGGATTTTCAACATCTTTACATAAAAATGTGTTTATCCTCAGTGTTATAAATAATCTGTTTTCCTGAATTATTCCCCTTAATTTTCTTACACACTCCTACTTCCAGTACTCATCCACATAGTTCGTTTGTCAGTTTTCCCCATAGTCATTATTTGACTGTCCTCTCATACATAACTCATTTACATGGTATGACTTCCAGGTCTTATCTGTGAGACTCATATGTATTCCTCATTAAACATCACTCAGAGACCTATTCTTGCAGTGAAGAAATTATTGCTGCCTACAAAGAAATTAATGCTATTCAAAGCACTAATATTAAAGGTTTAATATTAGATCTCAATTCATCTGTTCCCTATCCTCTAACCTTTACCCCTTTACCTGTTTGTCTACTTACCTCACACCACAATATTCTCAAGAGGAAAATGACGCTTCCTGAATAATAATTACCAAATAGACACAAACCAGTGCTAAATAATGGAGAGTTGTGGTAGAGAAAATTGAATTCAGATCTGTATCGAGTCAGCAGAAGTTTGTGATAATGTTGGAATTTGTTTTATCTCCTACTGTGAGGAAGTTTTTKGATTTTATTCTTTACTACAGCACCRTGTTTCTATGAAATTTAACATTGTGTTCTATGAACAAACTTATTGCTAAAACAATAAGAATTAATGGGAAAAAGTCCATTCACATCTATGTAATTCCATGAATTTCTCATTTGTGAAGATGAGGCCCAAGCTTACATCTTAAGGAGTGACTTCAAGATTGTAAGGAATTTCACAGAATTAGTGAAGAGAGTTCATTTTTACAGTCTTACCAATAATGTTCCCACAGAACACAGAAACACTTTCTCATATTTGTATTTAATTATATTGCACCTATAAGAATAGAGATCTTGAACAAAATTAACAAATTAAAGGGACTTTTATGTTGATGTATTTTTCTTGTATTACCTCTGACTGCTATTCATTTCATATGTAAAGTATAGACATCTGACAAAACCAGATTACAGTCATCTTCCACGGTAGCAAATGGTCTGTTTTAGAAGTCTACYTGAAGATGAGATTAATACTACCACAGAAGTTCCACTTTATAAGTGTTGACAGTAAAGGACATATAGACAATTAGTTCAGATAAAAATCTGCYTTCGGTAACATGAATCTCTTGCAGTTTGGCAGAATAAAACATTTTACTTTTCCCTCCAAATTGGTTCCTCAAATTTCCACTTTCTCTGAA
Organism: Amblyornis subalaris; assembly: GCA_018881555.1. Taxonomy (NCBI): domain Eukaryota; kingdom Metazoa; phylum Chordata; class Aves; order Passeriformes; family Ptilonorhynchidae; genus Amblyornis; species Amblyornis subalaris. The sequence continues at coordinate 6,464,429 of JACAXG010000020.1, forward strand.
ATATAAGGCTGGTGAGATCATATTGTTAAGCCTGTATTATATCAAGCCAGATTCTGGCATAACTGTGTATTTGCAGAACTGTGGAATAAGCTAYATCATCTTCAGTTTTATTCTGCACCTTCAGAGCTTTGCTGTCCACTCTTTAGTACACTGTTTATTTGTATTTGACCTTATGCTTACTAGAAAAAGCTTGAAGTCATAGCTCATATTGATGTCTCTAYAAGCCTGAACAACTTTTTCCATTGTTGATCTGGAAGTGTCCAGATCTCAGGTGCACTTATAAGCTGCCCTGAACACTTAAGGCAGGTTTTATCTGACCCTTGATGTCAGGTGTCTGCAGTCGGCTTGGAAATGTAGGGCACAATTAATCTCATTTGAAAAATCAGATTAATTCTAATCTATAAATCCTTATTTCTCTCCCCTCACTACAAAAGATGTTTGGATAATTACCTCTGAAATATTCATCTCTAGCGGGGACATCGAAACACAGGAATCTTACTCAAAGTATTTGGCCTAATCTTTAAAGAAAATCAATGCTCCTCCTGTTTAATTACTTCATTTGAGCTCACTATTCAGGCAATCATTATTGATGTCAAATACATGTGCTACACCAGCAGTTATGGACTTACCGTGAGCTTTGAATGGATACAAAGCTGATCACCTACAACTTGCAGCTGTTTACACTTCTCATGACATTTCAAACTTTACCTGGAGGGAGCATCTCCTTTTGATCCCAAACTCATTTTAAATTTCACAGTAATATCACAAAACTTTACACTAGCAGTATCATGACATTGTATACCACAGTATCGTGTTGAGTGATTTTTGTGAACATTGCTATTGTATGCAGCACTAAATTAGATTTCAAACAAGTCTTAAAATAACACTCCTGCCTCAGCCATACAATATGTATAACATACCATATACTGGACTTCTCTCTGCCTCCCTCAGATAGTCCCATGAAYATCTTTAATTTTTTCACACGAAAAAATTGTGTACATGACAGGGTGATATCAGTAAGACTACAAAGATCTCTAGGCAGATCATGCCTTGTAAAGCATTGATTTCTATGTTTATTTTGTCTTCATCTCCATCATCAAAATTACAATAACAGCCTGAGTCATGACATGCTAAATGAAAAGCTGTGTCTTGCCCAAAGTTATATAAGGCTGAAAAGAAATAAAAGGACCATATTCCTTGAATTACACTCTCATTAGCTCCATCATCTGTGCTCCAACTTTTGTTCTCTCAAAAATTCAGGAAACTTAGTCAATTAACATTTAGGTCGGTGTTTACTTCAGCCCAATATTTCTCTGGAGCAAAATTAAAGAAGTAGTCAGCTATTTTTATCAATCTATTTTTTTGTCTCCCAGTGAAGATATTCATGTAATTAAACCATGACTAGAAGTAGCCTATGGCCTTTGAAACCTTACAATATTAATTGGAAGAGATGGCCTATGATTTAATTCCTGGATTACTAACACAAAATGTGCTCCTTTTCAGATTTTCTCTCTAATTTTTTTCCTATTTTTTTTTCTTTTTTCTTTCTTTCTTTCTTTTTTTTTTAATTTTTTTTTTCTTATTTTCCCCTTAGCTTCCAGGACACTGAGGAGCCAGTTGAATAGTTACTGGTAGGAACTCTTCCTGTGCTTGGTGTTTGGAGTGCTGGCTGTGACATAAAAGGCTGATGGATTTTTCTACATGGTACTGAATGATTTTGAATTTTAGTACTCTCTGCAATTTTCTCCCAATTTACAATAGAAAATGAGAAAAAGATTTATCTTATTTCTTGAGAGAAAAAAATGCATGGAAAGCATGCAATTCATTTTGAAGTAAATGTCGGTAAAGGAGTTGATAAACCTGTGGATACAGAAGGTAAATGTCACTGAAATGAGCAATACYTTAAAATAATGACTTTTTGAGGTTTTACAATAGTTGATATCATCAAGGGATGAACCAAAGACRTATTATTTCATTTTTTTTCCTCTTTCTGTTCATCATAAGGACATAGCAGTTATAACACTCCTAAGAAAACTAGACACAGGATCACCAATTTAAAAGAAAACCAAACAGTAAAAACAAGGCACAAACAACAGATGTTTCTACTTGTTTAGGCAAATTATTTCAACTTCTATGGATGCTATATTTTATCATATTTTCTAAATTAATATCTTACAGAAATGGGCTATTTGTGAACTTCAGTAGTCGGTTTTCACTGAATTGCACRGAATTATTTTATTCAATTTAATTACCAAGTTTTATATACAATCTGAGGGAAGCATTATTTCATTACCATTCAAAGAAAACCCAGTAAACCCACAAACATGCCTAGAGTCTGCAGTCACATCAATGACTAACTGATGTTAGAGCTCTCATTCTGGATGGTATCAAAGGATCTGGGAATTTATAAAAACAGCAGTAAACCTTGCCCTTAAGAGCCATCCCTTAAGGGCTCGAGTCCTAACATGAAGTCARTATCTTCCATCAAGTCTTTCAATAATGCTAGAGTGGCAACTGAAGCAAGTCCAAGAACTGATGAGAGATCCACAGCCTCCATGCCAGTGGTCTCTGCCTAGTCCCAAACTTAATCTGTAGCTATCAGAAAAAACATGATTGAGATTTGTCAACTCTGGCCGGCTCATGGGCCAAACCCAGTGTCAACATCCACACCAACACTGACTCTAACTACAGTTTAGAAATTCTTATTAGACTTGTTCCAAATACTTCTCCACCAGTCCCTGATGAGTTGGATTTCAACCTAATCCTAACTGGTTTATGTATTTGTTTCTACTCAGGTTTAAGACAGACTTGGTTTCTTGTTTTTATTTTATTTTATTTTATATTATATTTTATTTTATATTATATTTTATTTTATTTTATTTTATTTTATTTTATTTTATTTTATTTTATTTTATTTCCCCAGGAAGACACAACTCTGGTAGTACTGCATTTGTTTCTGTTTGTTCCTGTTTGATTAAATTCTATTCCTGATCACAGTCAAAACACTGGCCTGGCAGACCATAAAATATCACAGCCTGCTAGCCTTTCCAGTCTCGGCTCAGGTCTGTAGACCATTGACGTCTAAATCATCTTCCCCAGCTGAAAAATTTTTTTAGTCCTTGCCACTGGGTCACCACCAAACAAAGCTCTCCCTTGATCCTTTCTCTAATTCTGTTTCGTAGATCTCTCTGTCTCCCTTTCCTACCATGACTTGATTAGCTTCTAATGACCCCAGCCATAAATGGCAGTCAGCACTCTTAAAGTCAATTTTGTCATGCTGTTTGGTAGAATCTAGATCATTAAAACTTTGTGACTAAAATCTAATTCTAATCTTTAAATTCTGTAGTTCTGTAATCTTAATCCTGTGGTTCTTAATCCTGAACCCAAYCTTCTTCAAAAAGCCTTTGTTCTGGGCCATACCAAAGCAGCAGAAATACCTTTTGTCAGTACAAAGTGATTTACAAGAATATTAAGTATGCCTCGCCCTTTTGGTTTTCTGCAGATGCTTTTCTGCTTGCTGCTCAATAATGTGACTGCCCTGATTCCCACTAAAATATCTAAATCATCCTCTGCATAGGGACCAAATGACCCCTACTCCTGGGTGTCATCTATTTGGATGCCTGAATCCTTTACTGGGACTCATCCGCTGTGATAAAATGAGGAAATTATTTACGAGATATATATTTTAACGGTGAAGTATCTGCACCTTTTCATGCAAAACTGTCAATGAGGAATGGAAGAAAATATCATTACATTTGGAGTTTACAGATTATTTCTTAAAGTTGATTCAGAATTTATTTAAGTCAGATRGTGGTATTTATGTGAAATTGTATTCAGAATAAAAATGTAGTGATTTCATATGATTACTGAGACTTCATACGATTCATATTATTCATATGATTACTTCTGTCCTAATAGAATTACTTTTTATGCTTATTATGAGAAAATTCTTTTCCTCACCACCTTATATTGGCTAGAACTTTGCTGTAAAATCTGTAGTGGCCATTTCTTTACTGTTTCTGATAGTATGAATGTAACAGCAAATAGATTTTTAGTCTAATTGAAGTGTCATGGAAGTGTCACTACTTTTACWGTAGTCATAGGTTATTAGGTTCAAAGATATGGTTCTGAAAGTACTTTAATATTTCTTGAATTGTTCTATMGAGTAAGTTATGGCCTCCACATGACAGTACTAACACTCTTTCATGTGATCCTTCTTCCATATTCATATCATAAATAATTAATTCTCAGCACCATAAAAGTCATTCTTAGTCATTTCATCAGCACGTTCTTTTGTGGATAGTGACACCAAGACTTTCTTACCAGAGTAGCATTGCCTCTTTATACACAGCTGATGAAGAGTGTCCATGAAGAATAATTGCTTTCTCACATTCTTTTATTTTAGGAATTTATTTTTTTCCTGAATCTTCCATACTGAGAGAATTTTCTGCCTCGTTAATAAAGCCCATAAAGCTTAAGGAAGAAATTGATCATGAGATGTGATCTTTGTATTTTCTTAAGAAACTGAGAAAGAGCAGAGTTAAAAAAACTCTGTGAAATTATTTGAAGGAAAAAAATGGTAGGAAAGTGCTCTTTCTTCTTTCATAAATTTTGTCCAGATGAAAAATGCACTAATTAAGGATATACTTGGGGCTAATGAAGATGCATGTTTGTCCTAAAATGCTGGGGAATGTTCTACAGGGAGAATGTCACTGAGGTGCCCATCCTCAGTTTGTCAATTAGTCTCCTCCTATTGYTCACATAAAGTGATAAATAGCCCAACAAAACAGTTCATCCACCTATCTTAAACATTTATATTAGGCTGAGATAAAATCCAATCACAACATGCCACTTGCTATCTCTATTCACTGACTTAGGGGCCTTAAATCCTCAACTGTTCACCTTGCCTGTTACACAGTTTGAGACAGATAAAATTCAGACAAAATTAATCCTGTTAAGCTAAGGTTGCATGTACTGATACCACCCAGTTACCAAGAAATACACTTCATCTGAATTATTCTTGGCAGACACAAGTGATACAATTAAAATCTCTACAGTTAAAGAAATATGCTGAGCCTTGCATAGTGCTGTGTAAAAAACATTCAGGGCTGAAGCAATGAAAGCAGCAAAAACAGGATAACACTTACATTAAATAAAACCTATCAGCATCCATTGGGGAAGAAAAAAATCCAAAAAACCCAAAAACATGTTTTAGGAAAAACATCTGATGATTTTGAATTCAAATTCAAAACTTTAAAATATTTAGTTATGCTATCTTTAAACTCTGTTTGATCTCCAGCTGTCTAAAAACCTAAAGCTTCCTATGCTTTTATATGCACTGAGTGGATTTTCAGTCTCCAAAAGAATTAATATTTGATCCGTGTTACTAGGAAGAGAACAAATTCTAATAGGGAAGTACTTCTGATAAGGCACGCAGTTATTCACTCTGAATCATAATTGAGTAAAGCAGCTAAAAGGAGATTGTGGTACTAAATGATTCAAGGAAGTTATTTTACTACACAAATAAAAGGGATAATGTGTGCCAAATGGAAGTGGAAGAGGCGCTTTCAGACAATGTGAGGTGTTGTTTGGTTTTTTTAATTGAAGAAGCTAATTTGGAAGACCCAAACCTATCACTGAAGTCAGTATATAGTAAGAATTTTGAGAAATTCAGCAAGGACTGGGAATCTTTCTAGCCCCAATATAAACAAAGACATTTTTCACAGTAGTGTGCATATCCATATTTATGATTTGCTAATTTGTAATTAGTTTCCAAATAATCTTTCATGTACTGTCAAATACACCTTTGATTTACAGTGTATACCAACTAAGCAGTCAGCTGCATAATGCAGTTTGTCTACAACGTTCCTGCATAAATGATCACTGTCAGTAATTTTGAATAAATCTTGAAGAACAGACTGTGAAAATCAGTTACTGTGCAGAGGAGTGGTATTTCAGCCATTCTGTTTCACAAGTAAGACCTATTCCAAACAGTGTGTGAGGTAATGACATATCTAATAYTGACCTTCTGTACACAGAGCATGGAAAAAGAGGTGTTGCTATGGTACACAGCAGTCATGCTCTCTAATATCAATAAACTTTACATCATTTCTCCATAGATACAGATTTGAGTCTACTTAGGATAACGAAGTTATACTGACACACAAATAGGTTGCGTAAATCAGGGCTGGGTTATAAACAACAGAGCCTGTGTTGTTCTCGGGTTCGATTAAACACACAGAGACAGCTGTCAGGGTTCACCYACAGGCAGAGGCCAAAAGGGAGAAAGAAGAGAGCCAGCCTCTGCCCTCATTTTATTTATATGTTTTCAACACCCACCGTGGATTGGAGGATGGGAATACCACCTCCTGCTGTCCACTGGTCAGCAATATTGTCTATCACATAGGTTAGGAATTCATAACAATCTTTGCTGTTAGGTCAACAATTCGTGTTTACACAAAAGTGCGTGAGAAACTATTTCGCTGAACCAAAAACACTGCACATCTGAAGAACTGCAAAATACAGGGCCACAAGCCTGGATTAATTTTTACATTGAAAATGTTTCGAGTTTCAAAGGGATATTTTCTGGGTTAAAAACCTGACAATTTCCACTTTTATTATTGATGCTGACTACACTGTTGCCTGAATAGTTACTGGCCTGTCATAACTTTTGGGTTTTTTATAAATTATTACAATTTTTATCTTAATACAAGCCAAGGATATTGACCAGATATCATGACTTTTTTACTGTTTTAGGACTTCAGATTTTACACTTGATTCTGAATTTTCTCAGAAATGTATTAAAAGCACATGAAAAAATAAAATGTTTGGAAGTTTTTTGCGGGACTGTAATAATCTCTCAGTAATTTCTGAAAATGTTTCCCACGTTTCACAGAAACCTTCACACTCTTATATTTAAAAGACAGTTTTTGAAATATCTRGTATTAGAGACAGTAAAGTTTAGCAAATGCTAAGACACTTAAAATTTAACAAGATGACTGTCCCTGGAAGCTGTAATCAAGCATCTACAGGTTTTTACATACATTTCTAACAATGGATTATCTTCTGCCCTAAAATTAGAGAGGCTGCTATGATTTCCAAATTGTCACATTTTACTGGAGAGCTAGGGAACTGTTGTAAGATGATGGAGACAACTTTTATTTGGCAAATAAACAAGCTGAATTCATGAAGATTAACATTTTCAAACAATGTATAGGTTTAAATATAGAGCTAATGGATATTTCATAGCCAAATCCCTTTTACAGTTTAGAGAAGCTTTTACCTCTCTCAAGACCTGTTCCAGTTTCCTTATAGAGACAACACGGGAAGACAACATAAATATACACATATGAAAATATAAAGAACAGAGCAAGCAGTCAGTGGGGAAAAGGGAAAGATCTTGTTCAAGGCAAAATAATTTTCTGCAATAAAAAAATCTGTGAGCAGATAGCGGTCTCATTCATGCACATTTGTGACAGTGACAACAGCATTAAATGCACAATTTATTACACTGCTGCACATGTAAGTGCACCCAGCACCTATCACAAAGATCACAAAAGCCCTAGAAAGCGAAGAGGTTCTCTGAAGCATAACTAGGTAGTAGATGACATTCACCAACTTAGGCTGTGACCACCCAATCCAAATGACTCAAAATCTGATCACCTTGACGAATCCAAAAGTGCAGGTCCTTAAAAAGTCATGAGTTTGAAAGTCTGGCACAATTAGGCATTTTCTACTTTTGAAGTTACAGAAAAAAAAATATTAACAGAAGCCACCAGATTTGAATCCACACATTTCTTATCTCTATTTTCCCTTTTTTCCAACATCATAGGGCAGCTGTGTATATCTGATTATAAACCGATAAGGCAAATGGGACAAAATGTTTCAACTTCAATATGACTGCAAAGCCAATTTTATTGACTTTTAATATAAAACTGTTCAAATAGACTTCAAATAATGCATTTTTGTACTTAATTAGTGTGATGTATATATATTAATCAAGCAGTGTCTTATGTTTGATCTACCAAAACCAAGCAAATATAAGTTAGTCAGCTAACTGTGGGCTGTTTCTTTAAATAGCCTTCAAAGACAGTAGAAACAAGCTTTGTGGTTTTTATAAGATGGGGAATAGCTATTCCTCTCTAAATCTTAGGCATCCAAAGCCAGATAGCATGAAGTTGCGTTATTTTTTCTACATGCATTTGTCTTCTTGAGCATTTCAGCCTGGCTACCAGTAAATAATATATTGGCCGTAGAATAAAGATCTAAGAGCAACATAGTTTGGAAGAGGGAAGAGAGGAGTTTTCCTAGGTAAGTTTCCACCTTAGCTGATCACCTAATCCTAAGCATAAATTTAACATTCTCTATTTTAAAATATGCAGGTTGGTTCCTCCTCTCCTCATACTTGGAAGTTATTCCAGAATTAATTCCCATGAGCTTTAGAATCAATCTTCTAATTTATAGTCTGCACCAGGCTACATCTATATAAACAATGTGCAATGAGAGCACAACCCTTTGTCAGAGCAAAACAGAAATTTATTATTTCAACAAGTTATAAATAAGGGCTGTGGCTGGCAGTGGATGCATTACATCTCCTATAATGCCTGTGGAGATATTACGTCTCATCTATAGTTCCTCATATRTTATCGCAAATTTCAAGAATAATTGCTGGAAAACACTGTCTACATGAAATTATGTTTTTAACCATATGAGAATTTATCTTCACTTTCCTGTAAATATCATCCATTTTTATCCCTTGAGTAAAATATATGTAAAAATGTTATAAATTTCTGGTTTGATATTTACAGCATTTTTACTCCTTAATTATTTTGTCTTGGAAAACTGATGTAATGGTATGAGAATATTAAAAAATCCTAATTGTCTTTTTACAAAAAAACCCAAACCCAACCAAACAAAAAAACCCAAACCAAGCCAAAAAATGTCAAGCTTATTAGCATTTTAGTCATATAAACAATAACAATATATAATTAATCAGCCTGTCTTATTTAAATTTTCATTCTTGAAACAGAAACACATGTAAAGTTTCATCAGAGTATGCAGCATAATTCTCCCTAGAGTTTTTTACTTGTGGTTTTTCGGGTTTTTTTTAACCTGGTACACTAATCTGGTATATGATGGCAATCCTCTCCTGTGCCATATTAAGACTAGATGATTATTTGGGCACATGCATGCTCAGGCAACCTTTCCTCTTTACTGAGATTATTAAAGTTTAAAAGTATTATCATCTCCAAATGATAAACCACATAACAGGTTTTATTACGACACTGGGAAATCAGAACTACCAAATGCTCCTCTGAAAGGCATTTACTTTTATAAAGTTTGGACTTATTCTACGTGGTGTTTGCCCTCTCTTTGACACTATACATTTATTTAAACAAAATCAAAGTCAGAGAAAACAAAAAATGACTTTGCACTGTTAGTTATTCCCAATTATATGATGTAACAAGCAATGCAAATTCACAATCGATCATACTGATATAATTTTAGATGGATGCTCAGAAACTTGCTACCACTGAGACTAAGCATGTAATATCCACTCTGGGGTAGCATTTGAGTCTCTTCTAAAACATATTTGAGCTACCTGTGCTATAAATAGAATGACTGCTGCAACACCATTAATATTTACCCTCAACAAGGCTGGTTTTGTTTTTAAAACACATTATAAATGTGTACCAAAAAAAAATCTAGTATTCCTCCTAAGCAGGCATTTTTATTTAATCTAATATTGTTCTTTCATATAGCAGAAAGTAGGTTTAGGAGAGCTGGACAAAGCTATGCCGAGACTGGCAGCCAGGAGTGTTTGATGCCTCAAACACTGTTCCGAGTACTGAGCCAGAAACTGCAGGTTTAATTTAAGCTACTAAGAAAATCCTAGACATTTATTGTTCAGGATTATCATCTTGGATTAGACTTGAACCAAACCTTGTGCATAATGTGCTACCCAAGGGACTCATTCTGTTACCTCAGGAGATTAAAAAGTTAAAACTTAACACAAAGTATAATATAGTATTGAAGCTTATTTAATTGACATTGCTGTTCATGGGCCAGGAAATAATGGGCATCACTGGATAAGAATCTGATTTTTTTTTTTTTTTTGCCTTGACAGAACACCTACACTGTTTCCTTCATAGAACAGAAATTATCTGTGAAAGACTAATGTCTGGAAAGGCAAAGATTATTGAAAATATTGTGCTGAAATGGTCCAAAAAATCATTTTCTCTTCTATGGAATTATTTTTCTGGAATTTTAAATGTATGTCAATTTTCTATATATGATTTTTGGGCAGAATATTGAACTGCAACATTTAAAAAAAATTAGTAACTGAGAAATGTGATTAAAAAACTATTGCAGCAACTGCTATATACTCCACTTCTCTCTAAAGATGAGAGCAGAGCAAATTTCATCTTTCCAGAGAAAATCCTCATGGAAAACTGAAGTATTTCAAGTGTTTTGACCAAATGATTTCRACCTCACCAGTCAAATATCTCCAACTGCCCTTTTCACAGAATTAAAAGAAACAAACCTCACTGCATTATTTTACATCAGACTTTCTATTGCATATTCTGTTCACAGGAAAATAAAGATGCTCAATTTCATAACCTCCAAAATTCGTCTATATGGCAAATGCAGAAAATACTATTGCCAGTCTTCCACTAGTTAATCATATGAGGTTTCTCCTTTATGGATAATTTGGTGGGATAGACGACTGATACTTTCATCAAAATAGCTACTTGCATGAGAGGGAGTCTCCTGCCTTCCCTTGCTGCCTTCTGTGCTGCACGATGTCAGTCAGTTCTGCTCATTGGCTTTGACAGTATCAGTTCATATTCTCTGGCACAACAGATCATCTTTTAGCTGCAGTGTCCCATGTTGTAGAGCTAATGCCACACAGCTGAAGATTTGCTTTTAGCATTTCTGGTTAACAATTCATTGGCTGACCTCTCAGCTGTTCACACATTTTAAAATAAGAAAATACCTCTGAGCAATCATTTTTCTGAGATAAGCATCAGATGCTTGGACCAGCGTAGCTCAGCCCCGAAGGAACACTGCCTCAGAACTGCTGAGGATCATATTGTGCTACACATTCTAACATCACTAAGGGCAGAAAAATAGGTCACATGGAACTGGCTGGAAGGCTTGATGGGAAAGTGTTCATTCGTCCAAGTATTACAATCATGGAGAAAAATGGTGACAACCACACAGTGCACACTAACATTTGCTTGAAGTCAGATGACCTTTTAATTCCAAACATGCTAATTTAATATCTCAAAAGCTACACCAGCTTTTGATACCCTCTGCACGGTTTCATCATCAATAGAGGTAATGAGAGGGGATGCTGCCAGACTGGCAGAGTTTGTCTGCAGATTTCCATACTGTACTGCCAGTGCGCAAGGCCAGGAGAGGCATGGACAGGATTGCTGCTTGCATCATGCTGAGGGGCAGGTTGAGATGCTTAATTGTGCAGGCAAAGCAGCCAGCAATGAGGTTTGCAGCCTGCACCAGGAGCAGCCCTGTGCTGGCAGGGACCACTCGGTCTGTCTTTCAGTTCACCTTAGAGTCTCTGTAGGTCAAACATGACACCATCTACAGTAAAGGATGTAGATCTGCATAGCACCATGCCAAAATGTGAGAAGGAGCTTTTGTGACAGCAGTCGTAACAGAAGAACCATAGAGCCTTACTGAGAACCATGTGAGAAAGCAAAAGCCCTGGCACTGCTGCTTACTTGGAGATTGCTGCTGCCATGCCACTGTGATGTAAATTAACAATCTGCAAGTTAATCTGGATAGCTGAATGAAGTGAATCTTTCTCCCATAGATCCTGACAAGCAGTCATACTATAGTCAAGGGGACAAAGTCCTCCACTGACTGACACTCACAGATCTTGCTTTCGTTCTGCTCATATCCTTTGAATCTTCGCAGCTTTAAAAAACACATGAATCATGCCTTAACATGATCTACACCAACATTCTGTGGATCACCTTCAGCTTCAAAAAGTTGTAGAGATCTACGGCAGTGGAGACTTCCCCAACAACTGGCAAAAATTACATATCCCAGTCATTATCATACTGTGCTGGGACAGATTCCAGCTTGAGAAGGTGGGCGATATGTGCATCCCTCAACTACTGTGAACTCTCATTTAACATATAACAGTGAAGAGCTGCAATCACTTGTGATTAGATCCTAACCTCCAGAAATGTTTATTTTGGAAAAACTGTCAGCAGTACTTAGCCTTGCACTGTGACATCCGTTTCATGGTCTCAAAATCTCCAGCACAGTAGATGAGATGATACTGCAGTTTGCTGCCCACCGGACTACAGCTGTCATTCCATCAGAGATGGAAGATGGAGAACTGCATTAACTGTTGAATGCCTCTGCTGGGAATTTTTCTTGCTCCCTAATAGTATTTTACTATCTTGACTAACACCAGGGGAGTTTTAAGGACTTTCATGGTTTAACCCCAGCTGGCAACTCAGTCTCACTCATTCACTCACTTACTCACCCCTGTGGCAGGACAGGRGAGACAATCAGAAGAGTAAAAGTGGGTTGAGATAAAGACAGTTTAATAAGCAAAGCAAAAGCCATGTTCACAAGCAAAGTAAAACAAGGAATTCATTCACTGCTTCCCATTGGCAGGCAAGTGTTCACCCATCTCCAGGAAAACAGGGCTTCATTAACAGTGACTTGGGAAAAAACATGTTACAACTCTGAATTTCCCCACTATCCTCCTTCTACCCCCTCGTATAGTCATTTCTAGCTCAAGTCTCCTCCTGTACATCGCTCATCTTCCAGGACAGGAAACTTCCGTCGTGCTTCCTTTAACTGTGTGCTAAGACGTTTATTATAAAAATATTTTACTCCACCTTACAAAGTCCATACACATACCAGTGAACTAATGGATCTGCCATTTCCATTAAACACATCCCAAAAGCCATCTTTGACAAAACAGAAGTATTTTGCTGGGGCATTCTATAGTGTCTCCTTGAGAGCTTTCATTTACTATGGTTTTGTATTTGAAAGATACAAAAACAAGTTTGCTTTTTAGTGATTTTCTGTTTTCTGTCATGGTGAATGACACAGCATTTAGTATTTTAATGAGAATTTCCTGTCTGTTCTGAAAGCACCAGGCAGTTAGGGGTATTGCACTGCTCACTGAGTGATGGTCTGACCAGCAATCTGCACCGAACGCAATCTGAGAAGACCTGACATTGCAAACAGGAAAGTGCTTTACTAGGACACTATCAACAAGATGCCATCGCTCTGATCATAAATGTTTTCCTAGCATTTTGGCCATTTCTTAGAAAATGGAACCCTATCTACTGCCAATTTTCAGCTCATAATATTAACAGCAGTGTTCCTGAAGTTTTTCTAACTGGCAAAGATGCGGGACCTTTCTCTAAGTTCCCACAATATATTCATGGATTTATCACTTTGTGGAATTAATCTAATCACATTTTTTAAGTAAAACTGTGCCATAGTCATTGGACTGGTACTAATAAAGATGCCCATTGAAGCTATAAGAGAATTGTTTTGCATATTAACTGCCATTTAAGCATCTTCACTGTAAATCCAGCTATAACCCTCCCCTTCTGATTATTTATGCTTTGGCCTCTTTTATCGTGAGCAGAGACACTACACAAGAACATATACACAACAAAGCAATTCTGTGTCAGCCAACAGACACAGAAGATAGTTATGGCTAAGGAGCTTCAAGGATAAGCATTTATATACTGACCACTGCTGGTAAGATGATAGATGAGGATTTGCTGTCCAGAGAGCTGTCAATCACATGGGCAAGGATCACCCTCTGCGTCTTTTCAGAAGAGGCTGTGCCGTGATACTGCAGAACTGCAGCCTCTGCAGATTCTCTGCGGTTTTGTTGCTTTTTTTTAACTCAGTGTTTTAGAACTTTTTGTGTCAGAACATCTTTTCATCATAGTCTTGAGCTGCTAATTATTTTCACTTTTTCTTTTCCTTTTCTTGTACGACTTTTGGTCAAATGCTTTCTTATGTCTTGACAATACTATTCTTGGTAAGATTCATTTAGAGTCAGAAAGCCATGCTGCTTGAAATTTGATGCTAGATTACAACTGAGTTGCTGAAGTGAGTGATAAAGATCCCTTTCTTCATAATCCTATGTCTTTTGATCATCATTGCTTGTTCATAGGGTCTGGGACCTGGCCTGAACCCCAATTTATACCTTTGCGTACTGTGTTGTAGACACCAGCAGAGAGAGTTTTGCTAAGATCTGCTCTGTCAAGATGTTACGAATCAAGAAACAGACCCAGAAATTCTGAACCCCTTTCAGTTTTCTTGTTAATATCAAGAACTYCATAAACATCTTTAGTGCAATTCATTGTGAGACTAAATTTACATGGCTAATATAGGTACCAAAATACACCATAGTGGTTAAATGTCCCATTACTGCCAATTAAGATCTAGTTCACAGAGCCAATGCAGTTCAGAGAGTGGTTCAGCTCACCAGCCAGAAAGAGAAATATGTAGGAAGTGCAGAAGAGAACGAACATACCATTTTTTTTTAATATCAGTGACTTAGAACTTTAGTATAGCATCCTTTTGAGTGGCACAGAATGCAAGCGATTAGCACTGATTTTTCTTATCACACATTCCATTACTGTTTCGTGGTAGCTATTTCAGCTGCTCTCAGGGGAGGTTGAGAAAGCAAAGAACAAGGGCCAGAGGAGCAAAAATTAAGGGAAAACAAGCAAAAAAAGCAAACACCCAAAAGATTACACACCAAAACACTTTTAAAAGAAAGTGACTGTTGCACGATTTCCTTATCTTATGTGAAATCATCATGCCAGATACGTTAGTTCAGTGTTCTAAGAATACATTTTAAAATTAACAGACATACATGATATTAGCTCTTCACATCATGCAATTTCCCTTTCCTCCTAAGTATCAAGTCTGTGCAAGAAAGTTTCATCCAGGAGAAAATCACTTAGTACAAGGGAAAAATATTTTCAGGGAAGAGCAGGGAGAAAAAAGGAACTGATCAAACTTATGATCTTGAAAGACAATATTCATGACATAGTGTCAGTGATCCTCTGCTCCATTTTCTTTATAAGCCACTGTGAGAATATTTGATACAAAGAAGTTCCTTTCAAGTGCTTCCTTTGTACGCTTGTTATGAGCAATTAGTGAAGTCCCACAGTCGTGTGATCTGACTTAGGAGGTTTTATTTTGTTCCTTCTTTGGTGAATTCAATGGCTGCTCAATGTTCCTTTCCCTGTGATCTTCAGCTCAGATGTCTATGCATCCATTTCCACTGGGTCTAATTTACTGCTGTCTCACTTCACTTCTGTGCTGACATAACTCCATATATTTTTTTGTTAGGGAAGAAATGGAAAGAAATGAGGACTTGCCACCTGAACTATTCCCAAGCTGAACTAGTGAAGAGAAGCAAGAAGAGAATCTGAAAATATGAAATTTTTTCAAAGATGTTTTTTATAAATGGACCAAGAATTTTTTTAATATTATTTTCAGCAAGGAATGTTGCTAAGGAAGCAAAGGCTCTAACAGATTTTGGAAATAAAGTATCATTTTATCTGGAAATATTTTTATAGTTTAGATTTTTTTTCTCTAAGCACAACAGCCTGATTGAAAGTAAAATTTGGAGTCCAGCTTCTTATTCAGCAGAACAAGTAGCCCCTACTATAAACAAATATCTTGACATGTTCTAACTGTTTAACAGCTTTGAAAGAGATGGCACCAGTCTCAGCTGGCTCAGTTTTAATTAAAATAAGTTATACATTTGTGGCAGAACATCTTCCCTTTCTCAAAGAAACCAGGAGAGGCAGCTGCAAAACCTGCTGTTGTATTCCAGATGGTTTGTAGGGAAAAGAAGAACAACATATTTCATACTGAAGTCTATTTAAGAACAAAAATTTATTTACACTGATTAAAGGGACTTTAATAGCTGAGTAGTTGGCTCAGAGAGGAGCACATTGAGTACACAGACTCTCCACGGTGGTACCATGTTCCTTTTGTTTCTTGTGGCAGTAATATAAAGAGACACTTGGTTGCCACACGAAATAAGTGAAAAGACAGAGGAATCAAAATCAATAGAATTTACCAAATTATGGTTTGGAAGCAAAGAGATGCAATCCCTTTTTGTTTCACCGTGGACATCGTCCATTTTTTCCTTACAGTTTAGAAATGCTCGATTTACCTTTTGAAACATGGAATCCATCCATCATAATAGATTAATTTCTTTGGAAACTTAAACACTTGAAAAACGGGGGGAAAATTGTTCATACATATATACACGTTATACCTATTTTAAACTCACGCAATCAAACTCTCTTCAATTAATTATATTTTTCTTGATTTGATATATGATATACTTTGAATGTGCTTGGTGTAGCAATATGCTAACATTCTGTATCATTGCTATAAAGCATAATGAAATCAAGGAAAAAGTAGACAGTGTATGATTAAGCTCAGTGAGTCTATTAGCATGCTGACTGTTTAAAAAAGCTCCTGCCAGCAGGCTGTTGCCAAATGTCACATGTACAGATCTCTGCAGTTTTAAAAGGGGCCTTTCTCCAATTTTTCACAGTGAGTAAGTGGATAAGTAACATAAAATTGACATTTCCCCTGCAAAACTAACAGTCAGAATTAATTTGTATTAGCTCCAACTGAGAGCAGTAATCCAGGAATTTCATCTTTGGGATTTGTACTTCTACTAAAACACATAAGTAACATATTGATAGGGACGGAAGATGAATGAGCAAAGACTAGGGATAGTATAAGCACAGTGACCATATTACTCCTTTCTTGAACCTGAAGAAACTGGGTTTCTTGATTTATAATGATTAAAAAAATATTTCAAATCATCCATTTTTAAGCAATTAATAGGGGCTATATCAGGGCTTGGGCTTTTTTCTGTACTCAGAAGTGGAAAGCAGGCAAAGGCTGGAGTGTAAACAAAGCAGAGGTTTTCTGAAGCAGTGCTGTTGCAGACAGGACTGGGCAGACACAGAGGATGGCCCATGATGGACTTGCTCTTGCCAATCTCACATGCTGCAAGTAGTAGATACCTGTTGTGACCTTCCTTTCTTCCGTCTTCCTTCTCTGGTAAAACCTGACTCCCCATTTTTTGTCAACAATCTGTGGAAGGAAAGACCCCACTGGCCAGTATAAGTTACCTGAAAAGTTTGACTCTCAACCTCTCTCCCATGTTAAACCCCTTGAAATTAGTGTGATCCAGTCCAGGATCTTTCCCACTGACCCGCCCCTGACTCCTCCTCCCTGACTCCACATCTGCCATCCTACAGCTGCCTAACTGAATGCTCCCGACTGATTTTGTTTTGTTTCATTTTCTGGGCAGAAAATTTCCATGCAGCCCTGCTCCTGAGAAGTCTTGAACTGACTCTGCTTGGTATTTCATAATATAGCAAACAAGCCTTTCAAATCTGCACACAAACTAGAAACATTTTCTTTTCTATGTCTCACAAGGAAATTGGAAGAATTTATTTTGGAAGAAAGAAAGCCGGAGAGACAACTGACTCATTGCAAACAGCTAAGAATTTTGAGCCTTAAATTTTGGGGGACTTGAAAGTGAAGGATAGAGGTGGAGATCTACTCCTTAGGTTTTTTTCAATTACTTTTGTAATTGTACTTTTGCATTTGTATTTACTTTTGTATTGTGAGCTTTAGAAGAGAGGGAAATAACTTCTATAACTAAGAGTACTTAAGGATATGTTTTCCTAATTGTATACCAGTTTTAGATGAAGAAAATTGGGTAATAAAAAATGCCTTTCTTTCAGGATCACATATTTTCTTCTCCATTCTATGATGAGTATCACATTAGAGAACTTTTGACACTGTTTTGGAGATGGCTAAGTACACCGAAATGATCCGGCCCAGTTGTGCTCTGCACATGTGCACATGCTCACTCCCACACAGTGCTGGGGACAAAGTCTCTGCCCCCGCAGCAGGAGTGCCCTGGCCATGCARGGAGAGCACATGAGGGCTCAGGAAAGAGCGTATTTGGCTTTTACTTCCASCAACCCCTTGCAAGTCTACCCGGAACGCAGATTTATTTCGTACTGTTGCAACAATTGCAAATCTACTATTAGAAACAAATTATTTTCTACTCAGGGTTTTTTTTGTTGTATAYTCTGTGAATGTGTTACCTAAGGATTTTCTAGAAATCTGGAGATCAGAAGAAGACTGAATATAAAGTAAAGATAATTTCAGATTTATCAGCTGTAAATTACTTAAACTTTTTGAAGAAACACCTGATAACATTTAGCCAAGTTTGAACTGTACCAAAGTAACAAGACTGTGGGTTTAATATGGTTTTCTCTGGGCAATTAAAATTAACAGAGCCAGGGCTTAGCCTAACCACTTTATTTCTTTCATAGATATCTAGATCTATGGGTGAACTGTAAACATTTTGCAAAGGAATTTTCATTCTGTATTTTGAGATTTGTGTTTAAGAAATACATTAACCACTCTTTGCAAGTTGGCCTATTGTCTTGTAGTATCTAAACTGGAAGACACTTTCAGGTATGCTAACCTCAATTCAGATTTACAAAACCCAGTTTTGGAGGACGTTTCTTATTCAGTCTTCATTCRTCCTTTCTCTAGTGTGAAAGGTTTGAACACCAGCAAGAAAATTTATGGAAACAGTCAGACTTCTGCATAGCCAAAACCTTTTCATATATTGTCTATTTGTGTGAACCAGCACCTGAACACAGTTCCTTATTCATAATGTTTAGGGAATTCCTCTTAAGATTTAAATATTAAGAATTAAATATGTATTTTCATAAAATATGTGTAATAGCAGTTTAACCATGAGGATTGCTGTGCCATGTCAGGTCAAAGCCCTTTTTAGTTATTTATTCATCTGCCCAGTAGCATTTGTCTAAGGTTGTAAGAACTAGACAGCTGGAAACAAGACAAAGAAAGACAGCCAGACAGGGAACCAAACACGTTATATTTTATCAAGAATGCTGAAATTAAGCCCCTGAAATAAAGAATTTTAATCATTTGCTTTGAACTGGTAACATGTTTTTGGAACCTTAGCATTCAGAGGCTGGTTGCTTCTGCTTACGCTTTTCAGGTATTTATGTGAATATAACATACTGAATCATCAGGAGAAAATGCTTGGACCACAGGAAACAAGTAATCAGGAACTAAGGTTTTGGTGGGTTTTGCTTTGGAAGTCTTGAAGTTTCCTACCCATCTGCTATGACATTCTAGCACATTTTATTTCAAGTAAAACTAGAAAACTCTCACTAACTACAGAGGAGAAAAGTTACAGTGAGAATCTCAGAGAAAATGTTTACAACTATTTGAGCATATTTGAGTGAGCTGCTGCTTTGTGTTTAAAATATGGTGAATGAAAGATTGTAACCTATAAAATATAATGCACTGTGTTAATTAAGAACTTAAACATCAAAAGAATATTTTAGCATTTGAATGGGAAAAGGTTGGCAGATTATTTCAATGAACAGTGTGCCATTGCTTCCTTAAAGACACACTCCATTTAACTGGAAACTTTGGTGTGAAACTTATTTTGTCTGCATTACTACTTATTCTTTCACCGCTTATAAATCCTCTAAATTTGGTGAGGTTAAAGAATAATTAAAAGAGATATAGAAAAAGAAATAATGCTTTTAAAGTGATACTTTATTTCGTAGTTAATGCCAGGACAAATACTTTTTGTTACACAACCAAAATACATTTGGTTTTTTCCTAAACAGAAATTTAATATTGTAAATTTACTTTGTTCTCTTCCATATCACTAAAATTGCACTCCTTTGGTGACAAGGAATTGGACATTGACAAATTGTTTACAGTTCTGAGGCATTTCTAGTGTCTCCTCTACCCACAGCAGCTGCCTGCTATTTTTAATTGTTTGGGACCCAAAAAAGTAATCTATTGCAGTAGGCATTACATGGACTATTATATAAAGTTAAGCAAAAGCTAAAATAAATTACTTAGCTGATTATCAGCTACACAAATTTCCAGATAGTGCCAGGTTTACCCAGATATGTAAACTAGGTCTGTTGGGGTACCAGGAAGTTGCAGAGACTCAAGTTTAGGTCTCTGGTCTTTCTGAAGGTTGGAACAGCATCACAGAGTAGAAGGAGGAGAGAAACACACAAAAAATAGAATGTACAATATCACTAGGAAAGCAAAAGTTATAGATATGGATGGGTGGTGCTGCCATAAGGAACATGAAGCTAGAGAAACCATGATTTTGAGTACAGGTATGAGGAATGGTCTGGCGCCTGGGGATATTTTATGACTGAAGGCAATAGGGAAAGGGTTTGAAGAATATTTCTAACAGCTAAAATTCCTTTTGTTTTTTGTAGAGGAATTCATGGAAGTACAATTTTAGTTGAAGCTTCCCAACGTGAACTTCAGCAGAGCAAAGGTAAATATCTGCAATGCACCTTTTCTGTGCATGCTGGCTACACTTCATGAAATTATGAACTGCTGAAAGCAAAAGATGGAAGCGGAAAGTTTATCCTTCTCAATAATTAACATGACCATTATTTGAAGAGGGAGGTTTGCCAGACTCATCCATTTAGATATACACAGAATATTTCACTGCTCATTACAGCTTCTGGTTGGACTGGACTGTTTGGACATGAATAGAATAAATCAGATATTTCTTTCACAGTAAAAGAGGAAATTAAGCAAAATTTCTGCTGCAATACCAGCTGAAGCTGTATGTTTCTGCAGAACCTAGTGCTTTAAAAATATTTTTCACTTGCACTGACTTCAATGCATGTTTATATTTTAATAAAACCATTAAAACAACGACACAATATTGAATATGTTTCTGCAGAAATGTATAAATACATAGTTCGTAAAGGTCCAGTTAATATATCTACATTATTAAATTCTAAATGTGTCCTAGAACTTTCTACTCCCTGGAAGTCATTATATAATTTCCTCTGTTACCACAGGACTATTTGATCTAGTCCCTGCTGTTTACTATTTGGTGTGCTATTTTTTTTTAAAGCACTACTTCCAGCACTTTTTCAATGATTCCTGTTGCTTTCACTGTTGTGCTTGCTTTTACTGAAGGATTTCAGAGTTTTTTAACCATGTGTTTTAATAAGGAAAATAAAATGTAGCAAACTTTCATCCCAATGGGAGGGTTTAACTTCTGATGCCGTAAAAAACATCAGACATTTAATAGGTTTAAACTGGGGAAGTCAGGGAAGTCTGAGGTGGTATTACCCCTTTGTTAATATAGTCAAATGAATAAATGCCCTCTCCTGATTTCTAGTCAAACCTCCCCATCTACCTTCTGCAGCAGAACAGATACTAAGCGGAGCACTGAGTCAGTTGATTCACCTTTTCTGCCTGAAGACACCATCCAAAAAATTGCAGCTTATCAAAACAATCCAGTACTGTGGAGGTAGTAATAGTTCCTTTTAGGTCATTACAGTTACATGACTGGAAGGACAGTAAAATCTTTCTTTTGTATTTTTCAAACATAGACAAGTTTCCACCGTGGCAGCCCATTGTTATTTTGATTCATTGCATGGATGACTGAAGGCTGATCAATACAAAACATTCCAGAGATCCCAGAGGAACTTTTCTTCGTATGAATGTGCCTCAAAAAGTAGAAGTTGTGAGGTAGCTAGGGTGGACTGTCATGATTTTCAACTCCTCCAGAAGCATCAATCATTAGAGTTACAAATTGTATCTAAACAAAACTTCAGAATACAAATAGCAGCTGCATCCCTTCATACTCTCCCAACAGTACATCAAACAAACACAGGGACATCCACTGGAGAGAAAAACCAAAACAAAACACTGCAGCACGAAATTATTTTGTGTCTGACAGGTGCAGATTCTGTGTCATAAACTGAAAGACTTCAAGAATTATAATGAAGCTACAAAATATCTAGGAAAATAGGTAAGAGCTTATCTACCTGCAGTCTTGTATGCATTTAAGTTGTCCTTTTAGCTTGCATATCACAGTTCATTTACAGTTAAACACAAAACCTGTCTGTATATTTAATACTATCATGAAAAGGGTAAAAATACCCACACTAAAAAAAGAAAAAAAAAAAAGAGAACTGCTTTGTCTGATAAAAACAAATCTGCCTTGAGTTTGTTTTTTTTTTAATGAAATGTCAACTTATAAACAGTGGTTCCTGGTCATATGTCAGCACAATGGAGCCTTCCTTAAGCTCTCAGCATTTAATTATATATTAAGAAGTACTTTCAAACTGCATCTTCAGATAGCATATTTTCACAGTTTAAAAAAAAAATGAATACTCTCTTATTGAAGTTACATACTCACTACAGAAAATAAAGTTTCCAGTCAACATCAGATAATATTTTTGTAGCTGAATTAAAAATAAGAGGAAGATCTCCATTTGTAGTTAGATATTTGAACACCTCAGTGCAGAAAAAATTGAATTGTTAATTGTGAAGAAAAGGACACGTAAGTACSAAGGTTTATCCCATAAGCATTATGGATAAAAAAAGGGGACAATCGTTAAGGAAGGGGTGTGGAAGGGGAATTGCATACTCCTACTAATGTCAGTAGAGTTGAGAGGGTCTATTAACTAATGTCAGGGTGCTCCCGTGACTGTCTGCAGCTGGAAGAACTTGCCATTTATTGCCCTTCTTCTAAACCTACAGTTCATCAGGAAAATCCTCCTGAAAAAAATCTACAAGTAATTTTATTCTGGTTTAAACATATTTGAAGAATGAGGAATGAGGAGGGAGATAACATTATATTTTAGCACTGTTTTCAGTTTTTAATTAGCAACACTATTTTGAACTGTTGCATGTCATGCTTTATTCAACTGTTCATCATTTTTTTACAGACACAATAATCCATGCTATAAATAACAGCTTGGATAAATACAATTTCACCTCTTGGTTATGGATACATTTCTTACAAGCAAGGCTGTATTGTGCATCCCCTTTTCCCCAAACTATTCTGAGCAGAAACTGTTGAGAAAAATGGCTCATGATGCCCAAAGCATTGAAGTGTCAATTCTTTGTGCTTTGTGCATAACTTCATTACAATGATTTGTATTTCACTGAGTTTATTTTGAACATCGGAAAGGAAAAAGAGTGAGCCAGTGAAGATAAAACGAATGTCAGGAGAAATAAACAAGTACTCCAAAAGACTTTAAATACTTGAGAACCAACATTTGAAGGTGGCAGTCAGGAGCTCAGCTTTGAAAATGGCTCATGTACCTGGAAGCATAGGAGAGGCTTGTCTTTCTCAGTATCCTGAATTACAATCTCTCTCATCATAATCTCTCTCCTTGCATTATCTTGCCTGTTAGCTGTGACAAACCATGACTGAGTCCATTCTTTTTGTAGACAAATATTATTTTAGCTGATGATGAAGCTGGGAAAGTACAATTTTTTTTTATTTCAGAAGTTTGGACAAAATCATCCCTGATCTATGGCAGTTTTAACCAAAATGCTAATAATGCAAGGAAATGGTGAGTACTAGAGTGAGAAACATCTCTGAAAATATAATCCATGTGGAAATTTTAAACAGTAGTCTAGTCTCAACATGAAGTTTAATAAATGTTTTTCTCCAGTGTAAATTATTTTAATTTTTATACACATATTTTTATTCTAAATTCTACTCTTTTTCCCTTAAACATTCACAGAGGCAAATGGTTTTTACATCATGTTTAAATCATCACATTTAAGGCCACCTTGTAGTTGAAGCAGTCACATTTTAAACAGTATGAAAAAATTTTCCATGTCATGGCTGTTTCATTGTGCCCCAAAATGGAAAAGAAACCTATGTCAAATATTTTGAGAAGTCTCAAATCACATCCAGCACAGTCACTGATATTCAACATTCTAACTGGATGCCTTAAATGCTGTTAGGTCAAGAAAGGCTGCAGTCTAATCAAAGAAGGGTAACATTGAACAAGTCAAAATTGTTTCTGTAATTGAGAAGGTAGAGGAACAAGAATAAAAGCTCTTGTTCTAATTTAATAGTCGTCATGATCTTTCTAAATGAATGTGATGCCAGTGAAAGACTTAACTTGTTGCTCCGCTATAGTCAGAAAATTTCTGCTGTTAGGATTGCAAGTGAACCAGTGACAAATATTTTAGATGGTACTAGGCAATATTCTTATTTACCACGATAACATGGTAATCTGCTGAGAGCTTTTCTAGGTACAATACTAGAACCAGTCTGAGCTCCTTATCCTTCTGATTAGAAGTCAATCCTCCTTCCCTGCATTTGGAGAAAAGTTAATCCTTCTGAATAGAATCAATTATTTCTTTGTTTCACATCCTGTTTTGCCTATCTTTCAGAGCACAGCAGCAGAGAGAACATCTAAATTCGGCTAGACAGGTCTGTATTCTGCCTTGAATTTTACCCTAGGTAGCCTGATGGAGAGTGCACTGAGCATAAATCCAAGACTTTGAGCAATATTATCCATTTAGATGTCTACTATATTTGTTTAAAAATGTAGAAAAAAACCCTGTGAAATCTTCAATCAGCAGAAATAAAAAAAAATCTAAGAGTATCTGATCATAAAGATCTGATTTTATTTCGCTTTTTTTCCAAACAGAAGCAGTGTTATCAAACAGCTTCTTATTCTGTACTTGAGCGAAAGTCATTCAAGGCAAGAACTCTCTTTTTACTAACATTTTTATCGTGTCAGACTTGAACAAATGCAGCCAGTTCAATAGACACGAAAAAACACARGTGTCCCAGATCCTTCTACATTTCAATGTCTCAGAAGAATGCTACACTTTATGCCACTATAAAGAAAAAGGAGTAATGTATGCTACTATTTGAAACAGGCGAGAATTGTCTCTGGTGAAGGCAAGTACCAGCATAAGTTTCCAGAAGAACTCTTACACTTGTAACAATGCAATATATATAGTTCCATAGGAATAGCACCTGTCTGTTTCTTGTCTTTAGCAAATGTAATGTAATATTCTACTCTTCCCTGACTCTCGTCTCTCTTTAGCATCCCTACTTTAAACAGGGCAGACAAACATTGTGAGGACTCTGCTTTTTAAAAACTTTACACGTCTTGTGTAAACCATGATAAGCAGAGATGCCTGTAAATATGCAGTCAGATTTAGAGTGCTACAGCAATATTTCTGCTGTACTTATACTGTGTAGCTATTATATGTCTTCTAAACTCCAGGCACTTAGATTGTCTTGACATTTGCCATATGTCATGAGGAATGAGGTGTGAATTATTTTGAAAAAAATATCTCTGTGACAGAAATCCCTGTACATAGAGTGAAAGCATCCGTTTCAATTCTTTCTGTGTACTAGGTTTTGATCTGATTCTAATCTGATCTTAGTTGCTGAAAGTAATAGGAGTATGCAATGCACAAGTTGTTTCTTTGGCAGCTAACGCTGACAATCAAAAACACAAGCTGCATTAAAATTTAGAATTTCATACTCAGTCTATACAAGAGCAAAATGTACTTTGTAAACACATGAAAAAATCTGGCAGGCAACTATGGCAAGAGCTGAGTAGCATAAGGTGTCGTGCTGATCTCTTTGAACCTGAATTGTGCCTATGGGCTATAGGTCTGGTGTCATTTGCTCTTTATCCATGTTTTGGTAGGAGATCCTTTCAGAAAGTTGCTGAGAGCCCTTGCTTTCCTTTAAGTTTTGGTTGGGGTTTTTTTTGTTGTTTTTTTTTTTTTTTCTCCATTAGAAGTACTGACAAGGAAAGTGGCATTAATTAAACAGACTGACTCCAGCAACTAGTTGTGACTGTGATACTACTTTTCCTGGATGTTGGGTATGAAGCAGGAATATAAAGGTTATGTGATTTGCCTGCTTGACTAATGGGCTGCAATGCCGAAACACATCCCAGAGCTCTGCTCTTACAAGTGCTACTAAAATTTTACACAGATGCGTAAGGCACTGGCGTGGGGCTTTTTCATTAATGCAAAGATTCAAGGTGAGTGCAACATCCTCTGTTGGGCCCCATTGATAGTACTTATGGTAACAAAAAGTTGTCCCAGGCTTCTGCAGCAGCAACCTTGTGTTCCTCGCTCACAGATAACTGCAAGCTGTGGAGCAGAAACAAACCCTTCTTAGTCAGTTTGGCTGTTAGCTGGTGGTGTGAGTTGCCCTGAGTTCTCTTCAGGGTCAGAGAGGGATAAACATTGCCTTTTCCTCAGTATGACCATGACCTATTTGCTCACCCCACAGCAAAGTACAGTGATACATTAAGCTCCCTCAATTTTATAAAACATATTGGGTAGAAACCCTTGCTTGAGCAGCATAGGTGCCTGGCAGGGACAAATAACTCCTAAGCAAGCGTCAAAACACCTCCAGCAGAGGCACATCCAGCATGAACTGCAGCTCCCACAGAAATCATTGATTTGAAATGGTGCCTGCCATCCTATACTGAGGATTGTACAAATAGGCAATGTGCCCTGCTTCTGAACCCTATTGATCTGCATGAATCTAGGGACAGACATGGCTGTGCATTTGAATAGGCCACAAGGCAGAGTTGAGGCTTCATAGGAAAAAAACAGTTTGTTATATTCAAAATTTAAAAAAAAAAAAAAAAGGAGAGAATATAAAATCCTACATTTCAAGCTCTAGACCAAAGCCTAATTAACAAGAATTAGAATGAAAACCACTTTACATTTGCAGGCTGGGGTTTCTGGCATGTTTTACTGCAGTGTTTGCTACAGATCATCAGTGGGAGTGAAATCACCCTACTAGTCCTGGTCTAGTCCAGCACTTCTAATCTTCAGAAAGGAATGTGGCCACCAGAATGGTTTAAGCTGCCAGTTTTTAAATCAGCTCAGAGTGACAATAGCCAATATTTTAGCACAGGGAAAAAAAAAAAGATATCTCCTCAATTAATGTTTTGATAGAGAAATACATACATTTTCAAAAAGAGTTTAAATTGGACAAAAAAGCAGAAACTGTGTTGCTGCAAGAGAGCCAGGATGTTGGTTATGTGTTTCCCTCCAAGAAATGACACTGTTTGTAGAAGATTGACCCTTTTTTGCCCCCCTTACCATAGTAAGGCATTATCCTAGCACCTAGATATTCCTCTTGTGCTCTCCTGTCCAATTAAAGAAAAGGTCAGTCCAAAATAAGTGTAACTTAAGTTTATAAGAGCTGACAAGAAGATGGTAGGGAATGGTATGAATGCAATCATATTAATTCTGGGTAATGCTTTTCCAAATATTAACAACTCAGCCGTTGTGCTCAGAATGAGAATTAAAATGAAAACTGTGAACTTCTGGCAGTAAAAAAGAATACAGTGCATCCAATGGAAGTATAAATGCAGTGCACCACAACAGTGCTCTAATATTACCAAAAGTACCAATACCCAAGGAAAGCAGTTGTTCACATCACCAGCAGTGTATTGCAGTTGTGACCCTGGAGGAAAGCAGGATGTTTCCTTACAGATTTCTAAGGAGAGCATTGATTCCTGCACTGAGTGCTTTTGTTCCCCGATGTCCTGCTGCCAGGCAACCCGTGCACATGCATTCTCCCTCATCCAGGTTCACTTTGAGTTCTCTTTTCCCCTCAGGGGGCTGTCATTGTTAGTATTGCATGTCCACTCTCCTTCTGTTCTTGGTCAGCTATAATCAGTGAAGTAAAACACAAACAAGGCAATCAGAAGTACCCCTGTGATTATTGCTTTTTAGGTTTTGACAAGTTCTTGAAAACAACATGGGAAAGAAATGCTGTTTCTCATTATTTGTCCCTGCACAAATGTTCTGATCCTGTCAGCAGCTTCTTTTGCTTCAGCAAGACAGGCATCTACTGTGAGCTAATTTGTGATCCAGTTACTCCAGGAAGCAAAGGGAGAGAAACACCCCCCCACTCCCACCGCCCCCGCTGTATTCTTCTTAATAGCTTAGAAGTTGTGGTCTTTTTATGTCTACAGACTGTGTCTGCGCTTTGAGATATCACTAACAGAGCAAACAATAAAATAACTTATTTTTCAGCCCTGTACCAGGTTTTCGGCATTGATCACAGTGGATACTTAGGGAAAGACTATGTGAATATTTCCATACATCTTTCCATTACTCATTCCACTCATGAGTCAGTGAGTTCCACTATTAACAATATTCTATAGAAAATTACTGGGTTTTGTGTAGCTAAAATACTGCCTTGCAATGTCTTGTTTTCCCTCTGCTTAATTCTAAGGAAAAAATGAAAATTGGTCCCTCATTATTTTCTCCATAGCTCTCCTGACAATTAACACCTATTTTTTCTCCCATTCAGTTGTCTCTTTTCCCAGCTTTATCTAGTTTTCCTCCAAAACTCCTCCCATATTTCCCTTTACCTTCTCTAAGTCTTTCCAAGTTCTATTTTATCTGTTTTGAGGTTAGAACTGCATTTGACAGGCGTGTCATCAACTAAATGGTGGCATAGCATATTTGATTTGTTGCCTCTTCTTTTCCTAAGAACTCCTATCTTTCATTGTTTGACCAGCACTGAACATCATGTTGGTCTTTTCACTGAACTTTTCAACATGACTTCAAAGTTTCTTTCTGAAGTGCTTTCTTTTCCAAGGTGTTACTGCTCTCATTTGTCATGTGCTGAAGTGGTGGTTTTATCCCATGGGATAACTTTGAATTTTACATGCTTCCTTACTATGTAGTTAGTCAGTAGTATGAGATTCTCCTGCAACTTTTTGTGGCACCAAGGACCTGTTCTGAAGTTGCTGAAGGCAGCATAACTAGAGGGATTACATTTCCAAGGCACTTTCCCAGCATTGTTGACTGATAATTTCAGTTATTATCTGAGTGCTGTTGAGGGAAAGACAATGCAGCCGGGCTTAGCTCTACTCACATGTGTTATTACAGCAGGGGTGTTCACACCATGACTGATTGTATATGCAGCATTTGAACAAATGGAGCATCATTTCACTTGAAAAGATGAAATACAGTTTAGCATAATGTACTTAAGATTCTTATAGAGTACTGCATGTAAAAGAAATGGCAGGAGTCTGAGAATCCTGATCTGCTTATAAGTGTAATGGGAAAGAAATATTTCATAATGCTTCCACTAGTGACACTTGAAGGTGGAGATGCTTAAGAATTCCTATAGCAGAAATGTATTAGCTAGAGCAATCTGCAAGGTAGATACTTGGTATTTAACTACGTAACAAGATCCAGGGAAAAGGTTTTGATTCCTCTAATTAAAAGGGACAAGATTTGAGAATGTGGACATGAAGTTATTTAGTGAATAGACATAAGTGTGTAGAGAATCTACATACTTTTTTAAAAGAGGAGGTTGCAGCTTCACCCCAAAATAACATTCTGCTGTGCACCTGAAAGTCATCAAAATGATGGACAAAAATGCTTGATACAAGTAATGATAAATACACTTAGAGCTGAACTATAAAGTTGGAGAATACCCTACAGAAATAAACGTTCTATAACAACTAAAATATTATCATCAAAACTTGCTAATAGAACAGTATGAGGAATGGGAAATATGGAGGTAGAAGACTTGATGACAGGAATGGTGACAGATGTTAAGGGCAAAGAACACAAGCAAAGATGTGCTGGAACGGAGTTGCAATCATTTGTGATAGTTTCCTTCCAAAGTCTACCTTTCTAACTTACTAGGATCTTTGGCCTCTTTAGCCCCAAACATAACTCTATGTAGAGTTTTCAGGTTATTCAGGTAATTTCAAAAGCATCCTAAATTTCGGTATCCAGTGGCTTGAGTTTGAAGGTTGACCTCTGCAGCTCTCCTTTTATAAAACACACATCTCAATTCAAGGTACCAAACACTTGATTATTGTTTACTTGGCTTGTGATTATTCTAGTCATTACCCTGACCATGCCTTTAGCATTTACATTTGGTTTATAGCTCATTTACACTACAAGCATCTTGATTTTTCTTTGTTCCAGCCCTCAAGTGTGTCAACGAATTCCATGTTTAACTTCCTTGCAAACATCACAGCCTGAAGCCTTCTACTTAGACTCAATCAGTCCCATCCCAATACATGAACCTGAGAATAGTCTTACAGCAGTGATTTTAAAGCAGCTCAGGGAAGTGTTTATTCAGAAATATTGATGTTTGAGTAAAGGAATTTCATATTTTACTCTATGTTTATGAAAAAATGTTTGCAACTACAGCTGGCACCACCAGAAAATGGAAAAAAACCCTAACATGTTGCATTCTACTTGTATAAAAGACACATCTAAATGAATATGTATAATTAAGTGCATAAGTGCAAGTAAAAGAGCCATTAGATGCATATAGAATGGTCATTGGGTCTTCAACATCAACCATTTCACTTCACAGACGCATGAGAAACCACTGAGTTACTTTGCTCTACCACTGTTTGCTGCATACAGCTTCAGTGGTTTTGAAAGTCTTTACCACCTAAACACCAACACTTCTGAATGTGGTGCAAAATAGAGCAGGACACAACCCTTCACAGTGAAATGCAGGCCTGGCAGAGAAGTTTTGCAGCACTTCCCTTACACATATCAGTTCATTGCTTGTAGTTCCTAGTCCCACTCAACCTGGAGGAAGTCGGAGCCTCTGTCCTTGTATGACCAGACTGCAGGTTTTGATGGAGATAAGCATTGTTCAGACAGGGATCAGAAACTGCAAAGAGAAGTGTGGGTGGAGAATCTATATGAAGGTATGTATGCTCCAGGAAAGAATGGGATCCTAGTTCTGAATCCAAGTGGTTAGGTTTAGAAAACTGATCGCAGCAAAACTGGAGCAGTGACACCTTTCTGGTAGAATTCTGCCAGAGTTCAAAGGTCTTGTGCAATTAAGGCTTAAATACAGTTAAAGCT
Source organism: Amblyornis subalaris (assembly GCA_018881555.1). Classification (NCBI taxonomy): domain Eukaryota; kingdom Metazoa; phylum Chordata; class Aves; order Passeriformes; family Ptilonorhynchidae; genus Amblyornis; species Amblyornis subalaris. The sequence continues at coordinate 6,495,215 of JACAXG010000020.1, forward strand.
GAYGGCAACATCAAAAAGTTCCACGCATACTTGTCTACAAACAAATAAATAAAAATGTAAAAATTTATCTTGGCAATAGTTTTTGTTTAAGCCCAATTTTCTTACATCCATTTTCACTGGAACATACACGAAAGTTCTTACAGAGTCCATTCAAGATCCCAAAAGAAAAACATAACAGTTTAAAGAAGTGCACAGTAAAGAGCCAAGATTTCTGATGAGGTTTACAGAAGTACGTGCTTCAGATGGAGATTATTCTTACAAAAAATTATGTATCTGACATCTGGTCTACAGCATAATTTGGCAAGACAGTGCAAGACTCAGGAGAAAGAGAAGATGTAAGTACATATGCTGCTAGCATACAAGATTTGATAAGAAGAGAAGGTAAAAGGAAAGAGCTAAAGAAGAGGCAGAGAGGCACAAAACTAAAAACAAACAGAGGAGACACCAGTTTTCATAGGGATATAAGAAGCTCTGCCACTGTCTCCCAATAAGGTGTGTAGTTTCAGACACTTCAATTCCATGGCCCAGGTTTGATGGGCAGGCTGACAGGCACACTCCTCAAAGCAGGCTGGTACTCTGGGCACTTGGACATAAGAGTATGTTTATGAAAAGACCAAGCATGTGTGTGAGGCGAGTTATTGAACATTGGATATAGAATTCACAGCCTGGGTTGAAACACAGCTTTTAATAAGTAAAAAGGCATCACACGACATTAAATAAATGTTTAGGATTTTATAGCCTTTTTTCAAAGAAGAAAAYTGGACTCCTACCAACAAATAGGAAGTGAAACAGCTGAGAAAAGCTTAACCAGACTTACAATTAGTATTACAATGAACAAAACAAGACTGTAATAGTGAGAAAGTTCTTTAAACTTTCAACAGAGTTATTTCTGAAAATAATACATGTACAAGGGTGTAAATCTACTAATGGCCATAAATGTGCACAGAGGAGCAATAAGCCTGCAATCTGTATGCAGAGGTTCCAGCATGCGCTTCTGCTTGAAACCCCTATTATGCAATCCAAAGAACACATTTCTATTTTCATTGCTTGAGTTTCTCAGGACTTCTAGTAAGGAAGGCCTGGGGGTGAGGGAAAGCATGTGTATAGCCAGCCAGACATTAACAACACACTGTCATTTTTACAGTCATTCTGTTTTGAAAGGTACCATAACAACTTTGTTTGCTAGTGGAAGCCTTTGAAATCTTTGTCAGGAACCTACTGAAAGCCTGAACTACTGCATAACATGAGTATATAACAAATGATATGATGGGATTTACTGGCTGCCTGAATGTTCTGTCTTTGAAAGCTGAATCTAAGAAGAAGATTGAGTTTTCCACTGCATTTTTTCAAGCTTCCTGTTCACAAAAATCACAGAGTATGCTGARTTGGAAGGGACCCACAAGGATCATCAAGTCCAATTCCAGGCCCTGCACAGCACCATCCCCAAGAGTCACCCTGTGCGCCCAAGAGCATTGTCCAAATGCTTCTTGAGCTCTATCAGGCCTGGTGCTGTGACCACTGACCTGGGGAGCCCCATCCAGTGTCCAACCACCCTCTGGGTCAAGAACCTTTTTCTAATATCCAACCTAAACCTACCCTGACACAACTTCAGGCCATTCCCTCGGGTCCTGTCACTGGTCACCACAGAGAAGAGATCAGGGTCTGCCCCTCCGCTTCCCTTCACAAGGAAGTTGTAACTGCAATGAGGTCTCCCCTCAGTCTCTTCTTCTCCAGGCTTGAACAGAACAAGTGACCTCAGCCTCTCCTCATACAGCTTCCCCTCGAGGCCCTGAACCATCTTTGTTGCCCTCCTTTGGACGCTGTCTGACCGTTTAATGTCACTCTTATATTGTGGTGCCCAAAACTGCCCCCAGGACTTGAGGTGAGGCCGCCTCGGTGCAGAACAGAGCGGGGCAATCCGTTCCCCTGCTCGGCTGTCTCTTTTCTGTTCTGTTCATTTCTGTCTCATTCATGAATGGCTACTGATAAGTTCTTTTAAATCATTACTAGAAGTGTAGGTAAGGAGTTAGTTTGAGACTAAGATACCTTGGTCAGTGAAAATGTAAAGCTTGGTTTAATTGGTGCTTAGCAACAACTAAAACATCAGAGTGTTATCAACATTATTCTCATACTAAATTCTAAACAGCACTAAGAAGAAAATTAACTCTTTACCAGCCAAAACCAGGACAAACACAAGCACCAATAATTTCTTACTAATTAGCCCTTCCTTTGTTTCTCAAATTTGGACAAGTCCAGTCCTAGCTGAAGATGCATTTTAAAAATATTTGTTTTACTAATGCAAAATTAGGCAATAGTCATCTTGGTTTTAATGACAAGTCTTCTTTGTTTTCCTAAAATTTTTTCTTTCACTTTTTATCTTTTTGGTCTAATCAATGATTTTGTTTTTCACTGCTTTCAAAGAGTAGGGTTTCCAGCACAGAAATAACCATTAATCATCTGATTTCAACTCTTGGAGAGAAAAGACTATAGGACACCACTCACTCACCCCATCTGAACTAAGTTAACAGCCTTAACATAAAAGCATCCTAGCAGAGTCTTTTTCTCCTTTGATTTGAAGACATCATGGGATTAAAACATTGCTGCTTCCTTTAGTTTATTCTACAGGGGACTATACTTCCTAATGGTGAAAAAGCATGCCCTGCTTTTATTTGAATTGCCTCACTTTCTACCAGTGATTTTATATTCGCCTTCAGTTATTGACTGAAACAAGTTAATACTAAGGAACCCTACTAGTTGAGCTTCTATGCAGCTGTGACTCCCCACTGACAGCTCATTTTCCAGTTCTATTCAACAAGGCAGTTCTTAATCCCTTTAAAAATCTCTCTACTGATACTTCATAATCATATTTTTGGTAGTCGAGGTGTTATAAGTGACTAATAAGGCACATAAATACTTTCTTTCTTTGCTTTTAGTTTTGTGAATCCCAGTTCTAATGATACAAATGAATAAAATCATGTGTCCTTGACAAGACTTCTTTTCATAATATTTTGTGGCCTCGTCTTAATTAGATTTTCATCCTTTTATTTTCAGCCTGGTTTCCTACAGAAATAAGACACTGTCTATGTATTTGCTTTCTTGTTGATCGATCTCATGAAAGGAACCATGAGCTGACCAGCAATTTCAAACATATTTGACACGGTGGAAGAGATTTCAGAGATTTCATGTTTCTGTTTTTTTCTTAAAAATRGTAAAAAAAAAAAAAAAGACATTTTAAAGCACCCATGAGYCCTCCTTTTATTAGACATCAGATCTCGTAGGTCTTCCAGGCTTGGTTTTCAAGTCTTTATTGTTTCTGATACTCACATGATTTGCTGCAGGTTCATTTTATCAGTTACAGTTACTTTTTGCTTGGGATTCCTGTGTGGCTAACTAACCAATATGTAATTGGGTAAATGACATGAAGTCCAGATAAATTCCTAACTGGAAGGTTCTTCTATAATTCTAGAATACCTCTGATAAGCTCTTTTTTTTTTCTTAATTACTGTCTGTTGCGGATAGGTAAAGCCTTGCAAAATGAAGGCGTTGTTACCCTTGTAAAATCATGGCTCACTTCTGTTACTTTGGCTAAGTAAAAAGGCCTCTGGGAATGAGCTCAACTAACTTAGAAGTAGAGAAAACAAGTTACATAACTTTCGCATGATCACATCGTGGTATATGGTGGTTGGTTGAACTTAGTTTGTTGTGCCTTAAAAGTATGTAAACTAATAACAGACTAACAACTTAAAAAGCCTGGATTTTTGCAATAAACGTCCCTCCTTTGCACCTGCCTGGGGTCTCCACGTCGCTTTGAATCTCTTGATGCTACAACTGTCCTTTAACCATAGAATCATGGAATCACATTGGTATGAACGGACATCCAAAGCTCATTTGCCCAATGAAGTCTTAGTTAGAACAGGTTGTTCAGAGCCTTGTTCAGTTTTGTGTATATTCAAGGATGGACATCCCACTCCCTGTCCAGACAATCTTTTTCAATGTTTGACCACTCTCATAGAAATAATTTTTTCCTTACACCACACTGGAACTCCCTGTGCTGAACCTCCCATTCTTCTCTGTGTACCTCTGAGAAATCTGACTGCACCTTCTCTATAACCTCCCAATAAACAGCTACAGGCAGCAACTGGACCTCCCTTTAGCCTTTTTAAGGCTGAACAAAAACATTTCTTTCAGCCTGTCCTTGCACAACATCACCTCCTGGTGGCCTTTCACCAGACCCACTTCAGTGTGCCTTTCATGTACTCCAAACCAGACACGCTGCTCCAGATTTCACATGTGCTGAACTGAGCAGAAGCATGGCTGCCCTCAACCCACCCGCTCAGTTCTTGCCAATAGGCAAAGACACCCAAAGATAGTCTTGGCCTTCTTAGATTCCAGGAAACACTATTGGTTCATCTTAAAGCTGCTGTTCACCAGAACTCTCAGGTCTAAAAAGAGCATCTACTAAATCTTATAAGACTTCTCGGCAAAGCTATCTAGGGTTTCTGATCTTAAATATTGCTTCTATTATTACTCCCTCATGAACTTTTAATCACTGGATTGGAGAGCACTTTGTTATTCTGATACATGAGGATATCCCGCCTTTTTAAAAATATGGTAGTTGAAAGTCATTAAATACTATTGTTTTTCATCAGAGTTTGGCTGTTCAGATCTTACGGTACCCTTGAGTGGTACTGGCATTTCTTTCATTCCAGATACAGTTTAACTATATTAAAATTTATACTTGGACATTGGTATTGCATTCACAATGGTAACTTACAGGAAGTTGTTCCTGCTATGTTTAGATTCCCTTGTCTATTTGTTCCTTACATTTATAAATATGAATTACTATTGAATTGTAATTTTTAAATTTATCAGGTATTATAATAGTRCTTGTTATTTCTTCCTGAACAATTTTGGGAACCTGAGTGTCTTGAAAGCCAGTCATCATACTGTGAACCGTAATAGAAAAAAGTCCCTTTTGAATAAGTCTATTTCATTTGTATTTTTTGCCTTCATGATCACGTGACCTGATCTTGACTACTGATTTTGATAAGATACTCCCAAACTTTTTAGTAGTCTCTTGTATGCTGGACTTCTCATCAATTTCATTATTTTCTTCTTGAAGGTGTATTATTTATGGCTACTGATTGGATTGGATTTTTTACTCTTTCCCTCTGGCTGCTTTTCATTTGTGTGACTGTCATGTAGTAAAGAAGTAAAAACCACAGGAAACACGAATATACGACAAGAAAAAATTACAGMGGGAGCATCAGCCAGGCTGACTAGCTAGCAGCTTCAGGCAAAGGAAGAGAACCTGTCAACCTCTTCATCATTGTGCTAATAATAAGAAGAGAGAACTCACACAAATAGCCTTCTTTGCAGTAGAGCTTGAAACAAGCCAAACCAAAAGAAGAAACTGATACAGTAATTATAGGAATGCAGACAGTAAGAAGATATTTTAGGGCACTTTCTCCCTCCACTTTTCAGAAGTCGGGAAGTTTGGTATTTTTTTAAAAAATATTTCACCCTTAATGGAAGTATCTAAGAAGTCAATTCCTGTTTTTCTTCCACATCAAGAATCGAAATGTTTGGCAAAGTGTAGTTATGAGTAGAAATGAATACACCTTCTGATGTGGATTTTTTTTCAGGATTATTCATATTTTGAGAGATGCAAGAAATAAACTGTCATGATAGACAATACTAATCACCTGGAACATGTTTTGAACAACACTGTAAGGAGTTTCATGCCTTTTCTGTGAACTATCTGTCACCTCTTCTGTGACAAAAGCTGCAAGAAGGGGATAGATGCTTTCATCTCAGATTATTTTCTTTGCTTTTCTTCCTTCAGTTGGTTTCTCTCTTTACTTCTGTGCAGACTTCTGAATTCCCTGGGAATAGCTTTCAAAGCCAAGTAGGCATTTCAGGAGACTCTTTGGTTTGCAAGTAATATAATTACAGTTGTCCTATTTTAGACAGAAACTGTCATCCTAATTCCTTTGTGTACATTTACACTTTGAGTACAGACTTACCTATATCCATATGACATTCACAAATCCTGAAACATCCCAGCTCAGCTATTATCAACACCTGTATCTTCCGACTGATACTGAGCTAAGAATTTTTCAGTAAGAACATCTGGGTGTCCATAAGGCCTCTAGATATCCTTTTTCCCTGCACATATTAATTGCAAAACAGCCTCTTAGGAATGCACGACTTCTCTATCCCTCTCACTCCCCCCAACACACATACATGTACAACTGTTAATTCCCAGTCATTCCTGCCCTTGTGTTACTTTGTGACTTGCAGAAAGTTAGAATTCTTTACAGATTTTGTGCAAATGAAAGACATCGTATAAGGATCCCATGTGAAGGAGATGTTACAATATGATTTCACACTTTACTGGAAAACAGAAAGTTCACGAGGTTAACACAAGACACAAATCAATAAGAAATGAGGTTTTATTTGTTCCAACTTTGATGGAACCACTTGTCTGATGGGGAAATATGTTCTGGTGGCTGCCCAATATAGAGTTCATCACAGTACCAGCAACACAAAGGCTTGCTAAGGCATTGACTCATATGTGCAATCTTACTGGGATGGTTGAAAAGAAATGTTGTAGTAAGTGCAGAACAAGATGGGGCTAGAAAGGGAACATACAGGACAGGATATTTAGAAAACAAAAATATAGCTGGCATATGCTCCTTTTACACATCACTATTTTACATGTGCTCTTTTTACATAGCACATATTTCACATGTGCTCTTTTTACCATATCACTACAAATGATAAAACTTTGCCAATGACCAGTACAGGGTAAGTGATATCACCGTGTTTAGGCAAGCACCTTTCCATCAGTACATGTCCCTTAACTCCTTTCCTGATAGGTTAAATGTGTTGGAACTGTGTCTCCAATAAATATTAGCCACCGTAGCAAACCTTTGGCCAATACTCAAGTCAAGAGTGCTAAAATCCCTTTACTGCAACTTAGCTGGCATCACAATGTTCAGGACTTCACACCTACACATCAGTAACTTCCAACAAGGGCAACAGCAGCAGCAAATATTATGACACTCATTACTGAGCTTAGTGACCACTAACTACCAGGCTGGTACTGGTAATTACAATATATAATTCAGTTAATGGCAAATTTCCCCCTCATAGGCTTGCAAACTTTAATGGCAGTCTCCCTTCCACCCTCCCCCAGAGATGGATAAACTATGGGCACAGATGTTAATAAAAACAACCCATAGGGATTTTAACAAGAAGCAGGCAAGGGAAGGAATTAAAAAATCTATGACACCATTGTCCTAAAAAAAACAAGAATAAAAAAAAATGTAGCATGCAGCAGATAACGGGGTCAGTTCTCTTTCAAAAGCTACCTTAGTCATCAATGTTAGCAGAGCACATCAAAAAACGGGGAAAGGAGTCAGACAAAACATTTTAAGTCACAGAAAACTGGAAATCTCAGTCCTTACTGGCAGACAGCAAGCTATTCACATATGATAAATTACAAGGTCAGGAATAGAACAAGAGGCTAGAACAGACTTTTGAAAATTTAATATAACTCAAAGCACCACTCTCTATTAACATAACGCCCAACATGTAGATGCAGAAATGGAAAAAGACAGCTCTAGCAACATTTAAAAATTAGCTCATAGATGACTGGGCAGAAAACCTTTTGCAAGTCTTTATATCCTCAGGGTGCTCTGCTACAAGAGATGGGGAAAGACATATAACTGTGCTTCACACTAGTCAACAGCCACCTCAGCAGACTCAGTTCTATTTCAAGTGAGATAACACTTAGCAGTTCAGGCCTAGGGGAGCAGCTTTCTGCTTATGGTGTGTTGCAGTGYCATGTTTCATAAGCATTGCAAGGTGCTATGTAGGTTGTGAGAGGTTCAACGTGAATGTTGTCAACATAAACATGCTTGGTCCACCTATGCTGTATGTGCCCAGGGTCATAGCAAAGCAATGGGCTTATCTGAGCACCCTTCTTGACCTGGCATACTTTGAAGCTCATACTAAAGACAAACAGGAATGTAGCTTCTATATACACAAGATGGACAGTCATAAAGATTTGACCTGAGCATTATATAGTTGCACATATACTTAGCTCATAGCAAAGAAACAGTTCCCAATCAACATCTAGAAAATCACAGAATACGCAGAGTTGGAAGGGACCCCTCAGGATTGTTGAGCCCAACTCCTGGCCCTGCCTACAGTGATAAACCTTAGTCTCAAATCTGTCCCAAAATATGAGAATGCTGCAGTCAGATAAAAGCACATGACTGAGATGTCTTGACAACAAGGTGGCCTGTCACTGCCTGTGGAGCCTGTGGGGTGCCAAAGTCAGACAAGGATCTGAAAGTTATTAGTATTAATGCTTCTATCCCACAACATTCATATTCAGGATCTCACAATTTCTCTCTTAGACAGAATTGTATCCCCATCTCCTTGTCTGTGTTTTTGGTAATTAATATCTCAGAAGACATAAACATCAATCTAAGGTATTTTTTACCTGAAGTATCCATGCAGTAATCCCTCTTTCCTAGTCCTGCTAGCTGCAAATTGTCTTTACTGACTTAATATACAGTCTGGAGTTAGTAAATTAGCAAAAAGAGCCAGGAAGAAGAATTTCAGCATCTACTCACAAGGTAACAAAGTCCTCAAGAAAGCACAACCTAAGATAGAATTTTATTTAGGCTCTTTGCTACTTATCTGGTTTTATGAAATAAAAGAATATTTGATGAATACGTTTTAACTAAGTATTTAAAAATTCCGTACCAAAATGGATAAATGTAATTATCTGCATTCAGGACAGAAGTATACCTAACTGCTGTGAGAAAAATAGAACATATGAGTTCAGCACAAGTTGAAATCCTAAATTTTAATTTTAAATTATTTCTATAAAAATAAATTTTACTTTCTCAGGAATCAAAAATCTAAGAGAAAAGCAAGAATAATCCTCTTCTGAAATGAAGAGCAGACAGGAGCAACCTCTTGAACTGCAGGGAAGGCAGCATTGTGTATTATACAGCAAAGTTATCCTGAATAACACTGATCCCATGAGTGGTTGTCATTATGCTCTTGCTTGCCAAAGGTATTTTTATTGCTTTGAATCTTCTCTTCTTATAAGGATTGCAGACTTGAGTACAAGACCTTTGGCTTAGACTGAAAAGATTCTGGCAAAGCCTTTGAAACTTTCTAATTTGTATACTCAGCATGTATAGAAGTTAGTATACACAAACATGAATATTATGTTATATAGCAACAGATATTTTGAGACATCTGCTAGCCTAAAGTTTTCTTTTTTTCTTTTTCCCAAATTTGTGTCAGCCAAGTGTGATGCTGACCTTGTTTTAGTTTGGCTGGTTGCCATCAGGGAATGAGTTCTTTAGTCTGATTGATCCAGGACATCATAGAATGTCAGGCAAATGTGACCCACAGTACTGGGGTAGAATTGGAACATCCCTTTTTACTGCAACCTAAAGATTAGCTCAAAACAGCCCTAAAAACATCTCTATCTTGAACTACCTGTATTCAGAGAACTAGAAGCAAAGATCAGAAACACTGTATGTACCAATAGCCCTTTACAAGTACCTGATAAGAATTTACAGTGTACAACCACTGAGTAACGTTCTCTTTCCTTTAATTAATGGCAGCGTTAATGGACTCCAGGTTTGGCTCAAAAGCCAGTGATTATGCAGCCTATGCAGACACAAGAGAAGGACAAGTAGCAAATATATTGGAAGTTGTCTTTTTACAATAATTTTTGAAACAGCCAATGAGCATTGATAAAGTTAAGATTTAAAAATTATTCAAGAGTAACTGTCAGCCAAAAAGTGAAGAAACTTGAAAACAGAAGGAATTACCATGAAGAAGGGAATATGTGTAACGAGGAAACGATAGACAAGGCGAGCAGAAAACAGGTGAGCAAAAGCATTAGCTTGACTTATAGCTTGAATCAGATTTAATTGCTGAAACTCCACTGCTTGGAGTTTCTACAAGGAGTTTTCAATAAATGCAACAGAAAGAGGGTGCTGCTGGRGAAAAAAAGGGCAAAAAGCAGAAAAAGTAGAAAATAACACTGAGAAAAATGTGAGAAAGAATAGGAATAAGACTTTTTTTTCCCACAAGGCAAATAGATGAAATATTTATTGACTGAAATAGCTATTGATAGGCCTACAGGTGTCAATAGGACGCACAGTCCCTGTCCCACTGACATGTCACAGTAACATCACCACTACTGCCAGCTTTGGGGGCAGTATATAAATTCTACCAGAGTGACAAAGAAATCTGCTTCAAAAGAAAAACTAAAGGTTCAGCACAAGTGGTTTTACATTGTTTCCCAACTCTTATGCTTACTGGCTTAGTGGCTGGGAAATGCTTTCATATGCCTGCCATACAAAAGAAATTCTGCTTCTAAATACAGCAGTCTTGAGACAAACATGCCTTTGAGACAGTAACTTTCACCTGGGACCATATTTAGTCCTGCAGTTTCTCTGTTTATGTGGCATAAAACCCAGCCCTCCCTTTTTAATGTTGTCTCTGATATCTGTGCTGCTAGCTACTAATTAAAAATAGAAAAAGTTAATGACAGAAGAAATGAGAAAGGGGGAAAAAAGAGAGAAAGTATGAGTAGAGCAGAGGGAGTAAATAAAAATAACAATAAATGTCATCTTCCTCTTCTCTATTTAGAGCATTTTGTCTCCTTTCAATTTTAATGATATGGAAACGCTTCCTGTCTCCTCAATTTAAACATTACTATTTGAATCACACAAATAGGATACACTTCTCCATCATTACATGGAAATATTAGCCACCGTGTAGTGAAGGCTGCAGCCACCTTCTGTTAGAAGGCTCTATTCAGCAATCTTACGAATTTGGCAAGAAAAATTAGTCTAGCATGAAAGTGCCTGTGCATACTGTCAAGGATCAGGACAGGGTCTGTAAAAAGACTGAAGTGCTATCAAATGGCTTTGCAGTGGGTGACTGCGCTAGTTTTGGCTGGGGTGAAATCAGTTGTCTTCCCAGTGGTTGGTATGGGGCTGTGTTTTGGATTTGTGCTGAACACAGAGTTGATGATATAGAGATGTTTCTGTTGTTGCTGAGCAGGGCTTACACAGAGCCAAGGCCTTTTCTGCTTTCTCTACTGCCCCACTGGTGAGGAACCTGGGGGCACATGGGAGGCTGGGAGGAGAGACAAAGCTGGGAAGGGTGACCTGAGGTGATCAGAGGGATATTCCAGACCATACATCATGCTCAGTATATAAGGTAGAGGGAAGAAGGGAGAAGGGGTGGCATTTGGAGTGATGGGATTTGTCTTTCCAAGTAACTGCTCTGTGTGTTGGGGCCCTGCTCTCCTGGAGATGGCTGAACACCTGCCTGCCCTTGGGAAGCAGTGAATTAATTCCTTGTTTTGCTTTGCTTGTGTGTGTGGCTTTTGCTCTCCCTATTAAACTGTCTTTATTTAAACCCGTGAGTTTTCTACCTTTTAGCTTTCCAGTTCCCCCCCAGTCCTGCTGGTGTGAGAGTGAGTGAGTGGCTGTGTGGGGCTGGGCTGCTGGCTGGGGTGAAACCATGGCAACCATTCACTCTCACTGGTTGAAGTACCCCAGCTTTCAGTTCAACTTGTAGTGCATTCTGCACTGCTTTCCCCTCTGCTTGCTCTCAGGCCTGGCACCATGCAAACCCACATACCACTCACATCTTGAGGTGACAGGAATGCAGGTGGCAGGGTCTGCAATCAAAAGGACAGGGGTCATGAGAATGAAAGCTGTGGGGCCACATATGTTCCCGGGCCATCCATATGTAGCAGCTTCCCAAAATTTCCTACCTAATTTGCAAAAAACCATTCATTTTCTTAACAGCTCACACAAAGATAAATTTTGCCAAGTCTTCTGGCTGCTTCCTCCACTGTAATTATTATTTTCTCTACTAGATTATATCCCAGCAATTTACCTTATACAAGCTCATGAAGGCACTAGGTATTTTTTTCTAATAACCATAATTTAAATTCCACATTACTATTTTTATATATAAAAAACAACTGCTCATAAATTACTTTTTAAAGGGATGCCGACTTCTAAAAAAAAGTACTAGAACATCAATTTGTTCAAATTCGTTCAAATTGATGTCCCTTATTTCAAAAGAAGAAAAAGCTCACAACCGCAAACATTGAAGATCATAGAAGACTAGTTGCCTAAGAATTAACTTTGTTCAAGACACAACATTAATACAATTATTACCTAAAAAACACATAAAATAGTCACAATGTATTGTGCCTTGAACCAGACATTATAGTTACTCATTATCTGAAGCAATGAGAGAATGTGGTTAAAATACTAAGTGTTTAGCACTCTATGTACAGGAGTATCACTTAGAGAGAAATACTATGTTTGTGTATGCAAATATAAATATGTCTGGCATTTTAAAGTATACATTCCTAGTATATCATACGAAAAAAATTCTGCTATGATTTAACTTTTCTCAGTTATATTAATTTGTCCCTGGTTTAATAAACAACAAAAGAATGTACAATGACCAAATAAACAAGGTTGACCCTTTCTGTGCTTTACAAATTTCGAGTAATGATGCCTTCAGATTATTTTTATTACCCACAGGAAAAACAACAGGCATCACAGAATATTATTCTCTGATGAAACAGCTATATCACATCATATACAGGGCACAATGTACATGTATATTCAGGCATTCATATAGTGAAAACCAGATTGAAATCTTAAACCAAGATACCACTTTTTTTTAATGCTCCTTTAAAGAGAAAAGAATGCACTCTAGTTTTAGGCTGGAAAAAAGTAGCACAAGTAAAGATAAATTTCTCCTCTTGCTTCTCAATTACAAAAGTGAACAGACAGGTAGATACCAAACAGTTGAACTTGAAAGTCCTATTGATCAGGAAAGACACTGTGACTGAAAGATTAGATTATCTATTTAATACTGGGTTAATACCTTTATCCCCAATGAATAGATGTTGGAGTTCTCAGTTACTGTAAAAATGTCAGCTACTTTACACATCCTGTGGGCAGAGCCCTCTCAGAATATCTTTATCTGTATACAGCCACTTTGCACCCGCATTTGACATGTCTGAGGCAATTTCATGGATTTTACACAAAACTAATGCAATTAGTGAACTGGCCTATGGCTCTATTATCAGAGTGCTAGGGCAGGGAGCAGAGAGGTGAATTGCCTTGCCTTGGCTGTTGCTGGAGACATATTTTCTACAGAGAACAAAAGCTGACAAGATGTTTCTGAGGGTTCTGGAAAGACCTGCAGATTTTCAAATCTGCTTTCATGAAAGAGGATTGAGACATAGCACATTTCCTTTCCACACACAGAATGGCTGCTTCAGGCTATGACACCCTCTCCTTCACATGAAAGGAAATGGCTTCCTCTGTTAAGGAGAAACTCATCTAACAGAGGCAGAGATAATATTGGAACAGGCTTTACCTTACTCTTAGAATCACAACAAAATMGAGAAAGACTGAAGTAAAAATCTTAAAAATGTTTCTGTCGGCACTCTGCTCGTGCTTGGGCCATGCTTCTGCCAGTCATCAGGAAAAGATGTAAAAATAGTGAAATGGCATGACTAGATGAATAAAATGATATCATAACAGAATGGCTTGGGCTGGAAGGGACCTTAAAGATCATCTAGTTCCAATCACCCTGCCGTGGACATGGGCATATTTAAGTAGACCAGGATGCCCAAAGCCCCATTCAACTGGACTTAGACACTTCCAGGGATGGGCATTCACAACTAGTCTGGGCAACCTGTTCCAGTGCCTCACCATCCTCATAGGGAAGAATTTCTTCCTAATATATAATTTAAACCTACTCTCTTTTGGTTCAAAGCCACTTGTCCTGTCAGCCTTGTCCTGTCACTACATGCCCTTGTCAAAAGTCACTCTTCATCCTTTTTATAAGCCATCCTGAGTAATGAGGTCTCTGCGGAGCCTTCTCTCCTACAGCTCTCTCAGCTTGTCTTCGCAGGAGAGCTGCTCCAGCAATCTCTCCAGATCAAGGAGAAGTTTTTCAGTCCTAGTACTCTGAGGCATCTACCTCCTAAGAGGCATTTGTGGGCAAGCTCTACTTATAGTAAGGATTTCAGCACCCAACAGGTTTTGTGGTTTGTTTGGGTTATTTTGGTGAGGGAACAGGTCATGCGTCTGTTTCACTTTTCTTTCTTGCATGTGCATACAGGCCTAAAATAATCACCTGGGATGTGGTTTCTGTTTCTCCTTTTCAAATGCAGATTATTTAATGTATGTGTATTTTACTGAAGTCACCCAACATGCATTAGCATTATACCAAAATGAAACAGCAACACTCACAAAAATCTGATAATCATGGAGGAAGGCATGCAGCCTGTCTTTCTCTTAATGGTAACGGCATGGAACTGCCTGGTTTAGGTTTGTATCTTCATTGTCATAGCATCTAAACACCTCATTTTCATTGCACCTACATTTCCCATGATGTTTATTTCACGAGGCACCAAGAATACTTACATAACATGTCAAAACACTGCAGTGTGCCTAGAACTGTACTAAAGGCCAAAACTTAGGGTTACAAAGTAGCACATAAAATGAGCAAAAGTGCTTGAGGATGTTGCCAGGACTACATATCAGCAAGAAATTTGTTAAGTGAAAACCTCAGCTCCTGTGTCGTGCAAGTGGTTTATGTCTCATATCAAAAACAGAAGAAAATAATAAAAATGTAACATATCAATCTCACATGAGGCAGTTAAAAGTGGCAATTAGTTAAGCTTAATTTTGAGTGTTGTTCAGATTGGAAAAGAGAAGGCTTGGGGTGACCTAATTGCAGCTTTCCAGTACCTGAAAGCAGTCTACAAAAAAAAGGAGAGGGACTTTTAATATGAGCATGTAGTGACAGGACAAGGGGGAATGGCTTCGAACTAAAGAGAGTACGTTTAGATTCAATATTAGCAAAAAACTCTTTAATGTGAGTGTGGTGAGGCACTGGAACAGGTTGCCCAGAGAAGTTGTGGATCCCCCATCCCTGGAAGTGTGTAAGGATGGGTTGGATGGAGCTCTGAGCTTTGTTCTAGTGGAAGGTGTCCCTGTCAATGGCAGGGGGGTTGGAACTCGCTGATTTTTAATGTCCCTTCCAACCAAAACCATTCCATGATTCTATGATACGATGTCAAGTACCTGAAAGGTTTTACTATCACAAAGACACCTTGTCATGGTTTGACCCGGTGTGAGACAATTTGATTGGTTAAAAACAGGTAAAAGACAGTTCTATGAACCATTTAGTGTTCCCGGGACGTCTCTGTGAAAGGAATGTTATAAAAAAAAACCCTAGGAAGTGATGCAAGGCTCTCCCACTTCCTCTCTTGCTCCCTGACTCTCTGCTGACCACTAGCAAAGGAGTGGCTCTCCTCCCGGCCCCTGGGCCAGGGCTTCACAGCCCAGGGGGCCGGGTGTTGCAAGTGTTCTAAGAAATATGACACAGAGTCCAGGGAGAAGAAAGTGATGCGGAGTTTTTTATTATTTTACAGAGCGGCTTATATCCCTTAGCTTGCTCGAAGTTTATAGAAATGTCAAGAGTCTATTGGACCCTTGGTCAGCCACCTACCAAGTTCATTGGTCAATTCTAACAACACCTATTCCAAAATATTTATCTAAGCCAAAATGATAGCAAAGCACAGCTGCACAAAGCTTAATTAATTTACAAAAACTCCTAGGATTGTTTATAATAGTTTTGCCTGGGAAAACAGAGAAAGAGAGAAGTCTCACGAAAATGCTGGGAGAGTTAGAAGGCCTCTCTGCCGACAGCTTTTCAGCAGTCACAGCCRGGGGGGCAGCTGACCTCCCTCCCCACCAGTCCTGTGCTGTTTTGGACCTGAGAGGAGCTGGTCTGATGTCATCTGGACCAAGGCCTAGTAGCAAAGCCACCAACCTGAGAGAAGCTGGGCCGAGAAAGCTGAGAAAAAGGCTGAGAGAAGAAAAAAAGCACTCGCTTACGGGTGAGATTGAACGGTGATCTTGCTGTTCTTGATAAAAGTTAACAGCAGCCAAAAAAGACTTACTAAAATTTTGGATGGCTGCCAGTGCAGAGAAAAGGCCTTGAGCCCAGGAAAACAAGCCTAATATAGTGACATTATCTTAGTTGGGAGCATGTAACTGTTATAAATACTTTTGTAGGAATTTTCTGCAAATATTAGCCTCTTCTCTAAGCTAAAGAGAAAAGAAAGCAGTCATGTGAAAGACTAAATATGGAGTCCAGTAGCCCAAACGGAAGAGAAGGCAAGGAGTCACAGGAAGTGCCAAGGAAGCCATGTTTACCAGCAAGAAGATTCATATATTTTTCTGTGAGCTGTGCTGTGTGATCTGAAGTAATACCAAACTAAGTTTCTCTTTAAATCGCAATATTGAGCCACGGGGGAGCGAGAAATTTACAGCCTAAATTAAGAACATTTTCATGTTGTGTGCAGATGAGGCTTGCAKCCTTTGGAGATTGTAAAGCAGGAGCCTGTTGCCTTTGGTGCCTTTAGGCTGAAATGACTTACACTTAAAATGTTTAACCCCAACAGACTTTTCTTGTGACCCACAAACTGCAGTGTGTTTGTGGGAGAGAGAATACACCACTGCAAAAACCTGGGCGGGCTGTGGTGCTTCTGGAAGGTTTGCAACCACGCCGAAGATATTTCTCAGGAAACTGTCTTCCGTGGGATGGATCCCACTACACTGCAGAAAAAAYTCTCTTTATCCCATGAAGTGRCAATAAGAACTCTTAATCATAACATCAGAATCTCATGTTTATGTCTGTTGTGTAATCAGTAAGAAAGATTAGAATGTATGGGGGAGAGTGATATTTCTACATTATGCCTTAATATTTTTCATTATTTTTTATTATTTCTATTCCTAGTAGAGTTAGTAAATAAATCATTTAATCATTTTTCAAGTTTGTAGCCTGTTTTTGCTGTCTCTTCTCCTCTGAAGAACTAAGCGTGAGGATCTGGAATTTACCTCCAGCTCAACCCTTCACACACCTGCACATTTTCTGTATTTTCTTTCAACATCTCTCCAGATTAGAAGGATCCTGACTGTCATTTGGCTCAGGTCAACTACCCTCTTCCAATATATTTCTGTGTGAGATTCAGGTATTAGCTCAGACCTGAGACAATCCTTGTAGGAACTCTGGAAGTAGCCACTCTGTTTTCATAGAACTGCTGAGGTGGAAAGGGACCTCTGGACATCATCTAGTTCCACCACCTGACTCAGGGGAGGAACAGTTCAAGCAAGCTGGTCAGGGCTGTGTCCAGACATGTTTTGAGCATCTCTAAGGGAGAACATCCCACAATCTCTCTGTAGCCTGTTCCAGTATTTGACTAAACTCACAGTAGAAGTTTATTTCTTAAATGTACACAGAATTTCCTATTTCAATTTGTCATTATTGCCGCAGGTCCTGTCACTGGGCACACCACCGAGAAGAGTCTGGCTCTTTCACCTTTACTTCCTGATATCCCCTGCAACCATTCTCTTCTCCAAAATGAACAGTCTCCACTTTCCTGAATGTAAGATGCACCCACCCCTCCATCATCTTAGTGGTCCTTTGCTGGACTTGTTCCGGTATGTTCGTGTCTATTATACTGGTGAGCCAAGGACAATACCCACCACTCCAGATGTGGCCTCACCTGAGCTGAGTAGAGAGGAAGGATCACCTGCTTTGACCTGCTGGCAATGCTTTTCCTAAAGCAGACCAGCTTGGGAGTGTTTTAGAATTTAGTTGTGTAGTTGTGACCAAGACCACACTAACTGGCTTCAGAAAGAAAACATGGGCCTGGAACAGTTTAATTTACTTTGCATCTAAACTGATAATGTTTACTACTGTTCATTTCCAAATTATACTGAAGTAGTAGGGAATTATTAAAAGTTAAAAATAACTTGGGAATTCACAGAAATGGCAAGGGTTTCAGGGATTCTACAAAGTAGAATTGTATGACAAAAAAATTAAAGAAAAACTGCTTTTTTTTCCTAATAAACACCAGTTTGCTTCAGAAAGTGAAGGTGTGTGGAAGATACTAATGTTCAATGCTATTTACTTTTTCTGTAGATTAGCTATTTCAACACCATTTAAAGGTGCTGTACACATATTGGATTTTAGCAGCCTCTCAGAACTGTAAGAAGTCTATGTCTGTTTTAGTGTGATAAGATGTTGCCAATGATTTGGTAAACAGTGCTGCTTTGGCAAAAAACCCCATCTCTATTCAGCTTGTTATACTTCACCTTGTTATCTCACTTCTTAAGCAATGCTGTAATCAGTTCACATACTACATGGCTAAGTCCATGTAAGAATCAAGTATATTAAATTATCTTTAATCTTTAGAGTAAAATTGTTTGTTATGAGTTCACAAACTTTACTTCTCATTCCTACCAGTTATCCACTATTTTTTTCCCTTTAACAAGAACAGAAAATCCCAAGAACCTGAGATTTAAAATATGCTGCAATTTGCAGTCCCATAGTTTGTAAGATAAAGTGAGATCTAGAGTACTGAGAAACTCATCTGGCACAAATAAAATCAACTAAAATAGGTAAAATGGAGACACATCTAAGAACATAATGAAGGAATCAGAGAACAGGATTTCAATATGCAAGTAAGAACATAGTTTTCCTAGTCTCTATGCGATCTTATCTGTATTGGTAAGCAAGTCAATAATTTCTAAATCTGCTTTCCCTAAGGCAGGAATTGGGAATATACCTCCCACACAATCAGTTTAAGGTCCATAACATAAAAAACTGGACATTCATCTCTAACAGGCAGATCTAAAAAAACTGAGGCTTTGAGTGTATAAGAAGCCCGATAGCAGGAGAACTTGGTGGGTCTAAGGATGACCCACAAAAAGCCATGCCTTCATATTAAAAAAAAGCCCAAAACCAAGAATGTATTTGATTTGTTCTGAGACCCAGGAAGACAAAAACCTGAGTCCTGGTTGCACGTTAGATACTTCTTCCACTTGAAATCCAGAGCCACCTTCTAGCAATACATACTTAAAAGAAAAGACCAGTCTTTCCTAGGTGAGTAGTGAAGCTTTTCACAAAGATTCGTTCGACCCTGATGAGGTTAAATCTTCCCAGGCTCTCTCTACAGATATCTGAAGGGTAATAGAGCACAGAAACCTACTGCAGCAATTCTACACATATGGAGAAGACTCTCTTCCTACATTAACTACAGAGACAGCCCAACAAGATTATCCATATTAGATGGGAGCAGTCAATAAGGACAGAGGCAAACATTAGCATGGTATCAATCCTGGTCAGGCAGTAGTAAGAGCATCGGCCAAACCATGATGAGAGGTAATCTCCAGGGCAAGGTCAGTTATTTACTAATATCCATCAGTTGGTGAGTCTGAGTAGTCTTTATGAATAAGCTTTTTTCATGACAGACTTTTAGTCATAGCTTTTACTCAAGATGCAAGATACTGGGTTCCAGGTATCTTTAATCTACTGGGATTCAAGTCTTTTATCTCCTGCAGCAAAGAGTCACATTAGAAAATCACCAAATAAAAAAAGCACAAGGATGTCACAATCCAGTCCTTTTACTGCCAGCTGGATACATTCAGTTCCAGAACCAGTTATTGGCTCCACCCCTCCTGCTTTAGCTGTACAGACCTCAATATGTCCAAAAGGACACACAAAATGGTAAAGCTATCAGCCCCACATCCAAGGCTAGTAAATGCAAGGACATTAATGACCATATGGTTATAAGTTTTTTTCATGTATGGATAGGGGCCATAGGCCCAGAATACAGTAGATTTGACCTAGTGACCATGGTTTACTGAAGTATATTGGCAAATCACAGCTAAAATCAAAATTCCACCTGCATAAAATAAATTTTAAGAGCTCTACGAAAAGAAGCAGTGGAGAGCTACTAGCACCATCTTCTTTTTGGATCTACTATTCAATCTAAAAAGCTAATTGCTGAAACTTTCCCATATACTATGCTTTGTTTATTACTGCACATTGCATTTAAACTCTTGGGCAAAATAAAAAAAAAGGTCTTTTTTCTAAGACTACAAGGTAAATTCTGAACCTCTCCTCTACAGAATACCGGATGATCTGTCTTAATGAAAGTGATAGGAACTTTTCCAAAACACAACTGCCACTCATAATGTAAAACTAAAAGGAAGGAAAAAGATCAATACATGCCTTATAGATCTACTATACAGATAAGCAGATTATCCCATCCTCAGTCACACAGCTTGTCAATGGGGCTGGTTGTATTATTCAACAACTACAAGAACAGTGCAATTCTTTCAAAACAGCAAGAATGCGAAACATAAGAATAGACTGTAAAATTTGCCTGGCATATTAGAGCTTTAAATCTCCACATAAACATCCTGTGACCTAGGTAAAAATAATTTCCATCCACAAGTTCGGGGTTCTGCAGTGTGGGAGAGTTCAGTTTCCCAAAAGCAATGGTGAGCCAACACGAAAGCTTAAGTCTTTCTGTCCAGTGCCTGGTAGAGCAGAGAGCACGAGATCTCTAGCAGAGTGGATCTGAACACATTAAAGGTGATGCACGTAAATTCACTTGGGGCATGGAGTGAATACATTTTTCTTATATGAAATTTAACAAATAGGGGGGAAACTCCTTTCCACGTTAGCAATGATCAAGAACTATAAATAATGGGATCAGCTCTTTGCAGAGCACACATACAGCCTTTTCCAGAGACAGCAAAGCAAGAGCAAGAACACACAAGTTACAGAAAACATGCTTCAATTTAATTTCACCACATCATAAAGAACTTCCCAAAATGCAATCAATCACACTTGAGATAAAATGTTTGAATGATCCTTTTATACCCTGTGTACTTCATTATACCTCACAATCCCAGCAGTGCAGATTAGTCAACTGCAATGCTGCTTTGTGAAAACGACAGATTTTATGAAAAATGCAGTCACAAAAAGAAGCCAACCATACTAATTTGTATTCACACAAGCTCTGCTGTGTTTCTTATTCATTAATGAACAAAAAAACTTCAGAAATTTCCTCTTTTTTCTTTTCCTCCCTTTCTTCTTCCTTCTTTTTGAGTGTTTGTAAAACTATTGTTGACTATTGCTCATCTGGAAATGCCTTGCAGAAAAAGCATCTGTGCACCCAGCTTGTTTACGTTGCATGTACTAGACACASCAAATTCTCCTCACTGAAAATGTCCTGCTAAATTGAAAGGCCTCAAAAATGTCTCCATAAAAGAGAATGAGGCCGTCATCAGACTTGTTAGTCAGATATTTCTATGAAGTATATTGGAATGTGTGCCCCACACCATTTGCCTGTCCCAAAGGCACGTAGCAAAAAGGTCATATGTTGCTAGAGAAAAGGTTTAGTAGGGTGTGAAGATGGTACTATGAAATACGCACTTCATTGATCACATCATTCTTTATATATATTGAAATCAAGAACAAAGCAATAACCTCTGTCTGGACATCATACAATGCAATTCTAAATCAGCTGGCACAAGATGTAATAAAAGTTTCTTTATATAATGAAACATAGCATGATTGCTTATTAATATTATCTGGTTCAACATAAAAATTTAACTGGTAGAATTTCAAGCCTAAATAAAAGACTGAAAGTTGCTTATTAAAAATTTAAATAAGTGAGATTAATTTAAAAATTCTAGACTAGGCAGAAGTTTGTTGATTTGAGGATACAATAATAGGATATCCATGTAGTAAAAATAAAGCATGACAGCAATCATTAAACACTGTCAATTTTAACACTGAGAAATTCTTGATAAATAGGGCATTTGCCATTGAAACGAACTTTTTATGGAATAATCATAGTAAGATAAGAAAAAGATACAAGATTCGACCCCATCCCATTTTAACATTTCAGATAATCTCTGTTTCTTCTTGAGATACTGCACTTTATATGGGTAATGAAATTCATAAATTAATCCTTTAGATGACATGTTCATCTTCTGTTTAGTCTACCCTTAACATTAATCTATTCACTTTGTATCTTGTATCACTAAAATATTTCAGTTTTACTTCCTTCATTTAATGCATTCTAGTCAGGAAACTCTTTTATCAATATATTATAGGCTTTGTTTCTAATGCAACTCTTGTTTCACATCAAACCTAGTTCAATATCAGAGTCAGCTCTATCACAGAAGCTGATACAATTTCTCTAGCTCCCCTTATACAATCCATTTCAAATTTACTGTTTTGTACTCTGAAAGACAAACTGTTCAGTGTCTCTCTTTAGAAGGAATTAAATTCTTTATCTCTCTCCACAGCTTTAAGCCATGCAACCTTCTGAAAGGTCATTTTGCAGAAAATCTGGAAAAATGTTTTCAGGTAATCCCAAAGAGGTGTCTGATAATAATCAAGGTAGAAAATTTCAGGAGTTTTCTTAAATTATTACCGTTTCACTCTCTTATTTAAAAATATTTGGTTTTATTGTGGGGTTTTTTTTCTTTTTAAACAGCAAGATATAAAATTAATTCCAGTACCTCTGAATCTCTTTAAATATGGTTAATAGGTAGAAAATATGCCATCACTCTCTATTGTCTCACCAATACTTTCTGATGCCCTTGTGTCCAAACAGAATTCCCTGTTGCCCACCTTTATGAGAGTTCAAACCATCAACTTTAAAAAGATGTCATAGATATTCAGTGAAATATTTCAAGATTTCTAGTCTGTATCACAAGCTTTTTATTCATCAAGTTGGAAGGAATTTCTACACTGCCCTATTGTGGTATAGGGTTTTTCCTACTTGCCAGGAGAATTCTTAGCTCAGTAGGATTTTTTTGTGCTTACCACCTGGCATTTTTCCTCATTAATATTTTTACTACTTGGCATTTAATTCTTTATGAATTCTTTAGTGAGCTGACCTTCACATTGTTACTCAAATTCCACATATCTAAAACTTCCCAGTGGAATATGATACATATACAAAGGGCATCCAAGTTAATCCAGAACTAAAATTAAATAAATAAATTAAAAAATCTGAAGTCTGGAGACACAGAGAAAGGAAACAGTAATGATATCTGCAGCAGGTGTTGGCAAATTTCACTGTTCTGTGTTACTGATCTTCCTGCCAGTACTGCAGTGAGTGATGAAATCCAGAACTTTGGTTATCGACTGCTGTGCAGTGCAATTAGCGCCATTTGTTACACTGAGCAAGCAGAGACAATCCAGCAGTGTGGCACAGTGCCTGTGTGAGATCCTTCCTCCATATCTACTAGATAATTGCAAAAACATGTTCTGATTAATACAGTCTCTTACAGTGGCATTCAGCTGGCTACTGTTTAGTAGAAGCTGTCAATTTAATGATGTTACATGGTGGGATGTTTGTGAAAATGACTGTTCTTACAGATATAAATATATACACTCAGGGTGTGGTGGTGGTTTTGCCACCTATAAGGTCTCCCCCTCTCGCCTGTGATAGTGTGGAAGGTCTCTCCCCCCAGGCTCTGTTTTTGGTACATCCCCTGTTCAGTTAGTCTGTCAATCTATGTTCCATTTATGGTTATGCTCTGGAAAATTCTCCCTTCCTTGGTGCTGTATTTGCCCCGTTCCCCTGCTCCTCCCCCGACCTACCCTTATTGGTTATTTGTATTGTAATCCCGCCTTTCCTCCTCCCTCTCGCCCTCAGGTAGTTGGTCCTCAGTGTTTTCTCTGCCCCTTGTCTGTGCAGTATATAATCCTGTGTCACCCTGTTCTTTGGGCTCTCCTTCCCTGACCCTCCAATAAATGCCATCTTTTGGAACATCATAAGGAGAGTCCGCTTCCTGACTTTTTACCTCCATCTTAAGGCGCGGGGTGCGCGAGTGTAAAGCCAACARGTCTGCCTGCGCGAGCGTGGTAAGGCTACAGCGTGCCGCACCGAGGCGCCGCCGGACGCAGGATCGCTCTGGGGAGGGCTGCGGCACTTTACCACCGAGCGCACCGCAGCAAATGGTGGAGAATGCGGGCAGGCTGAAGTCCGTCCCTGAGAGCGCCGGCAGAATCCAGTGTGCTGCCACCCCGAAGGGAGATCTAACTTTTATTAGGTCCCTCCTGTGGGGCGACACACGACCCTCAGAGGACTCCATGTGCTGGGTGAGTCTCGGGAGATCGGTCGATCAGGACTGGGGGACCACGCCGAAGAGCTTCTGTTGACCCTGTTTGGACGGGGGAGTATCCGTGGGGTCACCCTTTTCATATTTTAATTGCTTCTTTCCTCTCAGCGTTGGGTGAATTTCTGGGTGTGATGGGTGAAGGATTAACCTGTCCCCAGAGGGAAGTCCTTTTCCAAGTTGGGGAAATCCTTTCTCGGGGAAATATTTATTTTTCTAAGGGCCTTCTGAAACGTTTCGTTCGGTGGCTTTTTAAGTATGCTCCTTCTGTTTCAGTTTCTTCAGTTAATTCTACGGGGTTTTGGGAGAAAGTTCGGAAAAGTTAATTCAACTGAGGGAAAATGGGGATGATTCAATTAGGGAATTTTTCCCTGTGTTAGAAGGCATTTGTAAATCGCTTATTTATTCAGGGAATAAGTTGAGGAAATGGTGGGATTGTTCGGGTCTCCCTCTTCCCTCCCTGTGTGTTCCTCACCCCGTCAACCCCCGGGGGGAATCGGGGGCTGTAAAACGTCAGAGGGAGCCGGGTTGCTACCAACTCCCGGACGCCTACCGGTTTCCTCCGTCCCCTGCCCGGGACGGCACTGACCCTGCTGCCCTGGGCTCCCGAGGTGGGACTGGTCACTCCATCTCGAGTTCTTTCCTATCCCCTTCTCCTGCGTCCTCTTTCCCGGTTAGTGTTCAAGTTCACGTTCCTCAAGTTGGTGTCCCCTCTTTTATACAAGATGGTGCCAGCCACGTGGCCAGTTCCACCATCTTGTCTCCTCCTCGTGTTTCCCCCTTGTCCTCCAGAGTGCCACAAGATGGCGCTGGCCACATGACTGGTTCTGCCATCTTGTCTCCCTGGTGTTTGTCCCCCTCGTRCACCATTCCTTTTTGTAAGATGCCCCACCATGACTCATCCAATGTGTCGGGCACACCCCTTCCATCGGTGGGCCATCCTGCGTCGGTCTCCTCCTCCCCCTCCCTTACATCGTGGGGTATGTCCGCTTCAGGCTCCTCCCCTGTTGTTGGGAGCTCCCCCTCTGTCGCGGGCTCCACCCCTTGTCACCCCTCTTCCACCAGTGACTCCTCCTCTGAGAACCTGTCCTCTTCCGGTTCCCACACTACCGGGACCAGAAGTGAGAGGGGTAGCAACCGGGAGCACGCCATCCTGGCATCCATTGCCACACTATACCAGGCAGCCCTGGTCAGCTGTGAACCCCGCACTCCAGCCAGGCACCCTCTCTCCTCTCTGGAAAAAGAGAGTGGCGGCCCTCCTGATTTCAGCTCTAGGTCCAAAGACCCTTGGGCTGGAGTGCGTGGCCGATCCTTTAGGAGGAGGAATCCAAACCGGAAGAGGGGGAGGAAGCGTAAGCAGAAACCGGTCACAGCCTGAAGCCCAGCATAGGGCTGGAAAGGATAGAGGGCGGAGGCAAACAGGAAAGAAGCAGTGGCCAAAAGACCACCATAGCGGAAAGATTTGTGGATGGGAGACGAAAGACTGCCCAAAGCAGAGGATTTTCAATCATGTTCAGCTCTACACGGAGTGCACGCGGCGCAGCTGCCCAACCTATACGAGGTTGCAGCGGGCTATGGCGTGCTCGGTCTGGAACTGCCCAATCTGCCACTACCACCATAGGCAGCATACAGGATTTGGGCAGAAAGCGGGCTGGAGTTGGATGGCGGCTTCAAAGCCCGCGCCACATACGAAGAGCGCGCCGCGACCCCGTCGGGAGACCCTTTTTCCTGGCGGGGCCGGTACGTTATGACAAGCCGCCCGTCTGGCACTGTTGCCGCTGCCATCACCACACCGAGCAAGCCAGCCCTGCTTCAGTGCCGCCCGAATCACTGTGCCGCTTTCCCACATCGAGTAGCCTCCGGCGACCCTCCGTCCGTTCCGCCATGCTGCTACCTCCCCCGCTGCCTCTGCCACTGGCTGCCACCACACTGCATCACAGTCAACATCAACATCATCATCCTCCTCCTGTCTACCGCCTCCGCCTCCCGACCTCGCCACCCGCCGCGAACCACAGCCTCTCCACGCCAGTGTTGTGCAGTGCTGTCCACTGTCGCTACAGCTAGGAGCACTGACCGCCGACCGGCTGGAGCTCCCTGCCATCTCACGGCTGGGGCCGTGGGGTGACAAGTTGCTCCCAGGGAGTCCTGCCATTCCGTGGCTGGGGCCGCGTGATGGCAGGTCACCCTCTGAAGGCATCTCCCCTGTCTATCGTCCTCCTGTTTTAAGTTCTTTTAACCATCCTTATGTGTTTTCCAGGTCCTGCAATCCCCTCACCTATGTTCCATACCCACCTTAAATTCCCATTAAAGATTGAGAGAATAAGGAGAGAGACAGACCAAGCCTACAAGAAGGTCCACGGTAGCACTCTCCACCCTGGCTCGCGCCCCAGTCCTCGAGGCGCGCTGCAGCTGCTCTCCTACTCGTCACATCCTAGCCTTTGCAGGCCTCGCACTGCGGGCTGATGGCTTCGGGTACTCCAACTGCCTGGCCTCCATGCGGTGGCCACGTCCATCCATTTCAAGAGCTAGGTGAGAGCAGCGGCTATATGAAGATCCAGTGACTGAAGGAAGATGGACCTTTCGGCCAGTTGGGGTTGGGAGGCTGACCGAAASTGGACTGTGGGTGGTTCTGATTACTTTTGTGGCTTTTGTATGTTTTTGTTATTTTGGGGATTTCGTATGTCTTTAGTTGTCAAGATATCGATTATGTTTTGCATATTAGATTGTGCCAGTGGGAGACACCTTCCTCTCTTTTACAAAACAAAGAAGACCGAGATGTGGTGGTGGTTTTTCCACCTATAAGGTCTCCCCCTCTCGCCTGTGATAGTGAGGAAGGTCTCTCCCCCCAGGCTCTCTTTTTGGTACATCCCCTGTTCAGTTAGTCTGTCAATCTAAGTTCCCTTTACGGTTATGCTCTGGAAAATTCTCCCTTCCTCGGTGCTGTATTTGCCCCATTCCCCTGCTCCTCCCCTGACCTACCCTTATTGGTTATTTTTATTGTAATCCCGCCTTTCCTCCTCCCTCTCGCCCTCGTGTAATTGGTCCTCAGTGTTTTCTCTGCCCCTTGTCTGTGCAGTATATAATCTGTGTCACCCTGTTCTTTGGGCTCTCCTTCCCTGACCCTCCAATAAATGCCATCTTTTGGAACATCATAAGGAGAGTCTGCCTCCTGACTCTTTATCCCTGTCTTAAGGCGCGGGGTGCACGAGTGTAAAGCCAACAAGTCTGCCTGCGCGAGCGTGATAAGGCCACAGCGTGCCGCACCGAGGCGCCGCCGGACACAGGATCGCTCTCGGGAAGATTGCGGCACTTTACCACCGAGTGCACCGCAGCATCAGGGTTCTTTGAAGTTCATTGTAGAGAGATTTCATTTCCTGGAAATATTCATTCTGCAAAGGCAACTACTTATTTTGTTCACAAAAAGAAAATTAAAAAATAAATAGAAAACTAATTTTGTTCTCTTTCATATCATTTTATGCCACTTCTTTATCATTTTTATGCCACTTCTTTAACAGTGAAATTATAAGGTTTCATTTGAAATAACTGAGTCAGAAGAGTATAGGATTAAAATCTATGGGGCATGAAAGCATTCTTCACTTTCATCTGATGCCTAGAACCTGAAGCACAGAATAATTTCAGATGACGGGCTTTCAAGTGAACATGAGAGCAGAATGAAACATTGCCTGAAGAAAAGCATACATCTTCTTTGTGAGAAAGTTCATCCAATGCTACACGTAATATAACTCAATTAGTAACAGAAAAAAAAGAATAATCATATATAGTATGTGATTCGATTATATAGGGTAATTCTTAATTGTATTCCAATAGAAGAAAACAATAAAAATTTCGCTGGCTTTTTGGCAGTAGAACAGCCAGTAATGCCTGTGATATGAAAATAAAATCAATTACTTAGTTTTCTTATATCATAACCAAGCTGAGAACATAAGAATTTTGCAGGTTTTGTTTTTTGTTTTTTGGGTTTTTTTGTTTTTTAATCTATTTCCTATGCCATTGGCCTCTACTTGCTTGTACTCATTTCTTTGCTTAATCACCCAGAAAAAGGCATCCGAGTGGGACCAAGATTAGTTTTCTGGTAACTAGCAATATGATCTTCAACATGGAGTTAGGAACTGGCAGCACATTCCAGCTTTCATCACTTTCCTGTTTCAGGTACCTCTTACTTATGAATCACTAATGATCTAAGCAAATCCTGTAGCAGATCTGACCTATCAGTGCACAAAGTTAGGACAAATTATTCAGCTAAAACCAACTTTTTCTTATAGAAAAATTTTACATTAAGTTTTAAGATTTATATTGCAATTTAGCAGTCTCTGCCTTAGGGAATGTCATGTGCAGAAGAAACTGCTCATTTCTACTGTGCCTTTGGTCTTGACGTAATATCCCAAACAATCTACAAAGTGGCAATGATTTGGTACACAACTAATAATAAGTTTGTGTTAGCAGCAGGTGTGCAAAGTGTAGATCATTGCATACTTAATGAAGAGCACTTCTTTGAAGAATAAATGTCTTGTCAGTATCAGATATTTTGGATTGAAGAGAATCATTACTATCATTAATGGTGATTAGCAAATCTGCTTGTTAGATGGTGAGATGCCCTGATGCTACAAAAGCTTCCTACTAAAGGCAGTCCTGAGCCAGGGCTAACAGGAGCCCTAACAAGCATTTACAACCCCAGTGTCTACTCACAGGCTGGATCCCACCAGCAAGACAGGTGTTATCTGTGGAACAATGATATCACCTTGATCACAGTGCTGAGTCTCAGCTACTTATCC
Organism: Amblyornis subalaris; assembly: GCA_018881555.1. NCBI lineage: Eukaryota > Metazoa > Chordata > Aves > Passeriformes > Ptilonorhynchidae > Amblyornis > Amblyornis subalaris. Next base: position 6,524,112 of record JACAXG010000020.1, read on the forward strand.
CATTTCTTATGTCCAGCTGTAGTACCATCCATTTTTAAACACATTTCATGATTGGCACCAGGGTGTTAACTCAAAACTAAACAGTCTGGCAAACTGAATGTGTTCATTTGGCACAATCCAAAGCCCTCTGATGCTGCAGAGAATACACTTATTGATTTTTATGGGTTTGGTGTTTGCTTGCCTAATACTATGAAGCAGAAATATTTTGGATATTAAAAGAATTGTTGTTATTGTAGTGTATTAAAAACACAAACTTCACATCTGAAGATTAGCGAGAATAAATGGCCAAGTGTTTCAAGCTAAAGAAGAACTACGTCTTAGTCAAACTACAGCACCCATGTTAACAGAACACACGGAAGATGGCTCCTCGATGGAACACCTATCAAATAGACTCAGGACTATCTCCCTAGAGTTGTCAGTCACGGCGTTATGCTCAGGGAGAACAAGGGATCTGTGGTCTGTGAACAGAGCACTGCAAGCAATGATGGGTTCTGCAATTGCTCTAAGGTGTCACTGGCAATGCCAGAGCATGGCTTACTCCTTCTGATGGGTGCTTTTAATGTTAAATTAGAAGTGACAGTTGGAAAGAACATAAGGAAACCACAGTTGCAGAAACTAAGCACTAATTGTGCTGAGTTTCCAGTTTTGCTTTAGCAATTGTTTTCCCTCAAAACAACACATAAAAAAACCTCAGAGTCTTGCCAGATAGCAAGAACAGATAGAACAGCAAAACAGCCCAGGCATCTCTCTGCTAATGCAAGACTCCAATCACTTGCCTAAAATGGAAGGACATACTAGGACACACATAGCAGCAGCAGCCACAGTGATCTCATTACTAGGCGAGTCTTCAAGCAAAATCTAGAACAAACTAGAAGACCAGACTTAAAACACTGTCAAAAGCAGTGAAAGCTGGTGTGAAGAACAGTGTACAGCCATCAGAAATGACTTAACTTCAGCTGCAGCACTTACGGCTGCATATCCACAGAGATATGCAAAACCAAAGGGATAAAAAAAGAAATATGGCACCTCGTAAACAAAAATTCTGGAAAAGGAAAATCTTGAATTGGAACACCACTGAAATACTAGAATGGAAAAATAACAGAACAAAAATACTAAACAGTACTCTTCAAAATTCCATCTAAAGATGTCTGTTTGCTCAAGGCCTTTTACAGAAATGTGAAGTACTCTGCAGCTATCCACAATAGCACATCAGGTTGGTAAAATAAATTCTTAACTGTCGTTTGCTGTTGGCATAAGTGGGATAGTATCACTGTCACAACATAAAAACTGTGGAACAGGCACTGTTCAGAATCAGCTACTCCAAGAAAACCACGTCATGAAGAAAGCAAAAGAACAAGGAACCATAGGAATTTATCTATCTCAACAGAACTGCATTAGATGAAAGGAAATGCTCAATAGGAAGTGACATTTTAGACARGAGAAGCTGAAAGCAAAGATACACAAAACATCTGCTTTTTTTTAACATAAATTTTAAATTTCAAACATAATGCTACCAGAAAGAAGCAGTTAAGAGAGCTGGAGTTCTAACATTAGAGATTAAATCAACATCTAAAATTAACTACAAATTTCTATGAGAAGATTTGGGTGCTAGATAGAGAGGCTTTGTCCTTCAATAAAGAAAAATAAGTAATTACCAACCAGAAGGCTTTTTGCATCAGAAAGTGAGACTGGAAATATTTGAGGCATGTATACTGGATGCTTGAGACAAGAGTCCCCCCACTGAATCTGGTAAATGGAAACCAGCTAACAGGAAGTGATCCAAAGACAAGAGAAACTTTAGGCAAAGTCATTAGCAGTGAATGCCCAGCACTACAAGGACTCTCTGCTCTAGCGAGAAGGCAGGAACAGCAGCAAAAGGCCCAGAGGAACAGGAGGGACCCGTGTACCTGTTCTGGCATTGGGCAGCCTTAGCACAGTGAGTGATTACCTGTCACCCTTCACATGACCACCTTCATGCCTGACATGGTTTATAGAATACAAAACAGTAATGAGAAACAACTAGCGTGGGTTTTGGCTCAAAATTGTGGTAAGAGACAACATTTCATAGACCCTTTTTTTTTCTGTTTAGCTCTCATATGAAATACATGACATGTTCAATCAAGGTGCTACCATCAGGTCAGAGCATGCTTCATTACAAGCACTGGCATTACCTGATATTCTTTTCTCTGACCCAGTGTAATTGTCACAATCTGAAACCTGTCATGCAAAGTGTATCAGACAAATGTGTTTGTAAACAAAAGACATGATGATTCACTATTATTCAGATAGCTAGTGTGCTATAAAAATCTTTCAAACACGAAAATAAACAATTTTGGAGGTAACCGGTAAATTAGGTCAAAATGTCACCCGGACTACTCAGGTACTGGATGCAGCAGATTAGCCCCAGACTAAACAGTACAAAATCATCCCAGACACAGGTTTGAGACAGTGGGAACTGTTAATCTCTCTTCTTGGAGGGGGAACAGTGTCTCTTCCAGCCCACTACAGACTGTGACTATATTTGCATTTTGCATATTTTGTGACTAAGTGCATTTGCATGCTCTGATGGTGTCTTTAGTCATTTAGATTAGACCACTAATTAAGTAAACATACCTTTTCATTTTAAACTTTAATGAGTTGTGAGCTGATTTTTTTAAAAAAAATCTAGGAAATGTAGATYTTCCTTCATAATGTTATCCATTACCAGTTCCATTTGAGAAGACAGTCCACAAAAAGAAATTAAAACCAAAGAAAGAAAGATGCATATTTGCTCATGTACTTACTTTTCATCATGTAATGTAATACTGTAAAATTGCCTTAAATTTTATAAAACCTGGTAGCCAACAATGGCTTTAAGGTATAAACCCAGAACTACTCATCAACAGAATATCAAAGATGTGAATTCCAACTACTTAAAAAGAAAACTCTGTTCTGCTGCCCTGTCTACCCACTATTGCAGAGATTACATTTTTCCCAGCCCAGTAACTCTCAGATGCACTCAATACATGATAGAGCAGCATGTCCATTGTACAGCACATGTAGCAAGTGGCAAGCATTTAAAGTATTGTCTGCAGCCAGACATTTTTGTGTGTGTTCAAATGCATTTAATGCCAACTCTCTGCAGAAACAGACTGCCATGTACTGGCCTATCAACACCATGCCATCAAAAGCTTTTGCTCCCTTCCTGTATATCCTATCAATTCATTTGGTGGAATATTACCTCTCCTAGATTTTTAGGTCTAACAGGGTAACGTTTTTCCTTAACATCTTGGCTTAAAGAAAAAATTCAAAACACTCAGAAACTGCTCTACCATGTCAGGAAAAAAAAAAGCTAAAGAAAAAGGAGAGTGTGTGAAAGTTTTAATTCTTGCCAGTGAGTTATATAAACTCTGAAATACAACCAGACTATTAGTATTGTATCTTTATCATCACCAGAAGTTATTTCTCTTTTTCTATTTATCTTTACTTATGGCTATGACATATTACCTTTTTACACTTAAGGTATTTATATTAAGACTCTTAGGGGAGGCTAATAATATATTGAAACTTATCAAAAAATGTTTTGATTTCAAGACCATCCATTTGCCTCAGTGTTTCAAAATACAGAACACAAGCAGGACACTTAATTTCTGCATGGGTTATTTATTTTGCTGTTTTGGAGTGGCAGCCAAGAGTGTCACGTTTCTTACTATGATTAATCAACCAGTCAGTCATAATTAGTTAGGCATCCCCTGGTGATGAGCACCATCCAGATTTACAGACTGAAAGCAGTAGAGAGGCCCAGGTTTTCTGAAAGAAATGAAAAAACTCTGTAGTTGGTAGTTAACTAAACCTAAGGGAAGGTTGCTCCTAGATTCAAATATACAGACTTGTTGTTATGCCCTCGAAGATGACATAAGGATTTATATCCTTTCCAACAGCTCCATATTTACCATTGTAACTCAAGACATTCATGTTATACATATGAAACATTGCTTAGTTTTTCTAGTCTGTCATAGTTTTTCTTCATTCACAACTCTTGACCATCAATTACGCATGTTAATTGCAGTCAATGCAGTAAAGAGCTGTTTTTTCAATTTTCAATAAGTTGTTTTACAGTTCTAATAGAAACACCTTGTTTTAGTATAATGAAACAGCCCAAATGGGAATTACAAATCCACTTTCTCCATGTCATTTATTATACTGTGGAATAATTATTTATTTATTATTATATAATTTATTATACTGTGGAGTACAGTTTCCTGTACTCATTGCTAGTTTTATTTGGCCTTTATACCACATTTTTGCCAGCATATTGCAAGCCCCTCAATACCAAACCTTCATAGCATCTTTTTCACCATTAAAGAGTAAGGAGACGGCACTGTGGCCTAACTCTATTTGCTCTTGGATTCACTGATGCTACACAGGAATGAATTCTTTTTGCATTGGAGATTAGTGATTATGGTACATGACAAAAGTGTCAGAGACAGGGGTCAGTTCCCTCATCAGAAAAAGATGTGAGAAGTATTGTCCAGTTGATTAAATTCCAATAAAAGTTGCAAATTGCGAGTACTGCCTTTGAAAGGTCATCAAGATGTATTATAAGGATTCTGAATGAACCCCCAGGATGCATAATTAAGCAATCAGATACATTGTATTATCCATTTCCATAAATTAACATCTGAATCAGAATAGCGTGCTCAGTCAGTGTGTCACAGAGGAAAATGGAATATCATGAGAGCCACTCACCAATCAACATTCTTCACTGTCCTCAAAGCAGTCCTTTCTGTAAGGTTAATATGACATTTAAATTGATGGAGTAATATTTTTGCTGATTGTAGCTGACCACAAACATTCTTCTGTTACATATCATAGCCTGTCAATGAAATCTGCTTCTGTTCCACAGTCATATGTGCTCGGTTTTTCTCATACTCATATTTTAGATTCCACTCAAAGAGGGGAAAAAAAAAGGTTGAAGCAGCTTCCATCATAATTTTACTGCTTAATTCTAAAATTTTCATTCCTACTTGCAATCTCCATTTCCAATGCAGTTTCATGTACAAATACAAAAATAATTTTGGCAAGGCAGGAACATTAGACATACGTTTTATGTCAGTCTTTATATTCAGAACTATAAAAACTGTTTATTATGTGTAATAGTTATATTTCTCATTTCCCAGAGTACGACTGTTATCAATAAAGATCACGACCTTTTTTGGCTACAGAAACTTTCCCTGTGTCGTATCATTCATGAAAGGAAAACTGACAAAAAGTACAGTTATGGAACGAAACCTGTGTCACCATTCAGTATAAAACAGCTCTGAATGCAACATAGTAAGAACGATCATGGCAATACAGAAACGTAACCTGACACATTTCCAAATATAGCAAAATTTTCTGCAATGATTGTACACTGCTAATTATTACATATATTGTGATAATTTGAACAGAAATGAGAGGCAATGAAAAACAGTAGCTAAAAATCATATCTTCAAACAGACAGGTATAAAAAGAGTACAAGTTACTTTTAAAAAGATGCAGGAGTTCATATTTCGAAATCATATACTTTTTCCCTCCTAATTCTTTGATATAATGATAACATGAGTTATGGAGAGTTTTGCTCTTTTAGTGGCATTTAATTAAAAACAAATTATGTGTTCGCCTCTTTAGAACCACGGACAGCATCAATTCAGTATCCCTGTGTTCTACAGACAGCCCACCAGCTCATTCTGGGAAGCAAGGCTGGTTGAAGCAACTTTTTATCATCTGCCAATCTCACGACCGTGCCCCACAGCCTCTGCTTTATCCCACAGCTTCTGACTTCAGCCACAGACCTTGATTCTCTGCCTCTCAAACATACCTGTTCCAGTCAACTTCAGTTGTTGCAGGCAAGCTACTTCTTAATTCTTGATAGATAAATTTGTTTGGACTGGCTTTAGACAAGGAATAATTCAGATAGTGCACTGTATTTATTGAAGTATCCACCAGCTGCTCATTAGTCTTCTGAGAGAGTAAAGCTGCAGTATGGTTAACCAAGCAAGTTAACCAAGATCTGGTTTTCTGGAGGACATATGTTGCTGCCTGTACAAAGGAGTGGTGCTCCTGTGTACTTGAGACAAATTTTTAAACAGAAATAACCTGGAGACAATTTTTGCATTTGTAAGGTTTAGTGCCTTACATAACAGACACAAGAAAAAGTGTTAGATGATCTCATCTAGGGAAAATGGAACAATTACTTAATTTTAATATTTTATTCCTATTAGTTTCCTTCTAAAGAGACTTTAAAATGATACTATCAGCACACATTTATGGAAGTAAACATAATAATAATAGAATATAAGCAATGAAGTCATAATGAAGTCTTTATTTGAAAAATATACGACATTCTCCATTTCTGGAAAATAAAAGGTTGAAGAGAAAATCTAAAACCAGCTTCCTAAAAGATGGAGCCAGACTATTCTGTCATTTACGGTGGTAGGACAAGGGAGAGAGACTCAAATTAAAGTGAGAGATTCAGACTGAATATAGAAAAACCTTTTGCATCACAAGGACAGCCATGCAGTGTAGCAAAGTTGCCCAGAGAGGTTGTGCAGTCTCCAGCCTTGGAAATTCACAAGATCCAACCAGATAAAGCCCCGAGCAGCCTGGTGTAATCTCACAGCTCACCCTGCCTTGAGCAGGAGGCTGCACTAGAGACCTTCCACCTTGGTATGATCCTGTGAAAACTTAAAAAAACTGTAAACATCTTGTAAGTTTATTGACATTTAACCTGAACATACATCAAAATAGGCAATTCCTACGAGATGTGGAAACACAGACTTTTGAGACAGCTTTCTTTCCTGAGAAAAAAAAAGGACTTGGTGATTCAATGAAAACATTTCAGGGGTTTTTTTCTATCCATGTCCTTGCAATGTGGGGAGTTTGTTTGTTTGGCTGGCTGGGTTTTTGTTTGTTTGTTTTTGTTTGTTTGGGGGGTAATTTTAATTAAATATCTGAAGAATATTGTAGAATCGCGCGCACTGAAAGCCAGGAGGATAGCTGCTGTGTCCCACACCGGAGCTGCGGCGTCTACCACGGGCAGCTCGCACACTCCCACACGCTGTAGGGACAGGCTCCTCACCCGAGGGAGCCTTCCAGGGCTGTTGTTCCAAAACGCGGGCGGAGATAAAGAAGCCGAGAGGCGACTCTCTGTATGAGTTCCACGCAAAGGATTTCTTAGGGTTCACAAAGAACCGCGGGAACAACGTTACACAGGGCTTTATACCCCACTAGGTGGGGGCGGAGAGAGCAACAGTAACCAATAATCTGAGGGCTAAGGGGAGGAGACAAGGCAGGGACATAGAACATCAACCAGTGGGAGTAATACAAAGGAGGGACTTCAGGAGGGAACCAATGGGGCATCGAGCAGGTCGAACTTTCCAGAAACAATACATATTAACGAGGGGAAATGAATATTTAAAGCTCGTACATGGAACAGGGAGGGGAGGACAAGTTACCATAGTAACAGGGCCTGCTGGCTGTTGAGCCTGGGGAGGGATTGGTTTTCACTGAGTGAGCAGTCAAATCTCTACTCCTGCTCCAGAGCACCAGGTTGTAGGACCAGCCTCTCTTTCTGGGGTCTGGGCAGCCTCAACTGCCTGCACCACTACAGAATATATTAATTGCTGAGTTTACAAAGATGGTACCACGTTTAATTTCAAAGACCTTGTATTTTCTCCTCAGAAGGGAATGACAAGACAAAGAAAGAAAGTACTATAATAATTTTTGAGATACATGTGACCTGAACACTAGCAATAAAAATAATTGTGAGGTAACCTTGAAATGTCTAGGTACAAGGCTCTTTCTGTGATTAGTTTTCATTCCAGGGCATGACAAATGTGAAACAAATGGGGCAATTGCTCACTACATGCAGTCTTACAAGATGTCTAGTACAGAAACACAGGCTAGACAAAGATGTTGAAAAAAGAGCATTTGTTCTTTATTGCTTAATTATTTCATTGTTCAACAACACACAGTTGGAAAACAAGATTAACAAGAAAAATTGCAGTTCTGCTACTTCCATTGTTATTCAGTCTGATTATTAGCTAACTGAAATAATAAAACCATAGCACATTCAGGTACGGTGTAAGGTGGCAATACAAATTTTATGATAAAGATGGATGGTGATCATGAAAAACATTGCTGAATATATTGCTTTTTAAAGAATTTTTGTCTTCATAAGTATATAATCAATACTGATTTGAAGCCCTTTGCACCACAGTAGACTTGAACCAGTTTGGATACTGCACATCTTAGTTGTAGGTCGAGTGAAATTTAGGCCATCCGCAAAGATGAAAATATCTTCGCTGACGACAAATGCTATAAAATTAGGTCGAGATCCTGAAACCTACTAAACTACACACTGGGCAAGAGACGTAACATCTTTTATTAGACCAATTGACAATCAGAAAATAAAGACAATGCCCTTAAGCATAAAGTCCTTTCTCCAGGTACAGTACACATTTTCATTGCATTCATTCATTTCATTTCATTTCATTCATGCTTACATGTCTATACCAAAAATAAATTTAGGAGCCGAGTTTAACCTCTGAGAACCTTGATATCAAGCGGCTTCAAGAGACGAGATGCTGTCTAGTGGTATATTGTTACATGAGCCAGTCCACTATCCTGCTCATGAAGAAAATGGATAGCTGCCAATGCACATCCAATCATTTAAGGAAATAAACTCCTAATTTTTCTTTAGGCACTTAGATCTTATCACTTGTTCCCCAATAGTTTACATTTAATAATTTTGTCCTGGTTTTGGGGCACGATGCATAGCTGATTTGCTTGTCTAAATCAAGCCCAGAACAACCATGGGGTGCCCGAATGGAATCATGGAATCACAAAATGGCTGAGGTTGGTCATCTGGAACAAACTCCCTGCTCAAGCAGGGCCACACAGAACCCATTGTTTAGGACCACACCCATATGTCTTTTGGCTGTCTCCAAGGAGGAACACTCCACAGCCTCTTCAGGACACCTATGCCTTCGCAATAAAAAAGTGGATTTGTAAACTGCTGCATTATGATGTTCTTAATAAATATGGTAGAATTTCCCAGAGCAGTTTGTTTACAGCCTTTTTAAAACACGAGTCGAACCAGAGAACAGCTGAGGAATGCTTCTTAAGAGAAACGTGTAACTGTAAACAAAAGCAAATCAATACAAATGTTTAGACTAGCTCTGCACTATGCAAAGGAAAAACTCAGAATAAAAAAGAAAAATGAGACACTATTTCTCCTTTTTGGTGCTAGCCATTCTACTTGTTAGTTAGAGACCATGTCCTCAACAAGGCAACTTTTGCTTGCTCACCAAAAAACCTAAAAACCTAATCACATTTATCAATAGATGGTGAAAAGCAAAGAAAACTAGTTAAATATGAGAAGTACACTTAAGAACTCATATACTACTATAATCTAACTTCTTTGTATGCTTTGCAAAACAGCAATTGAAAAGCAGGTTTCATGTAATTTCTGATATTACATTTTATTTTTCTTCAGAGCAAAAGATCTAATCTGATCCACTTGCAATTTACTTCAATGCTTCACATAACATTTTGTCTTAACAAGGAAGTTAATTTGCAACAGCTGTATGTTGACTTGTTTGGACAACTCAGAATTAATAGAAACTGCATTGTGAATATCTTGGAAAACATCTCTGTAAGTACTTTTTTCACTTTTTTTTTTACTTGAAGGATATTTTTTTGAAGGAGTGTTGCATGCATCTTTGAGGAAAAAATTGCTGCTATACAAGATAAGGAGGTGTTTTCTTAGCAATCAAAGCAGATAGCATCTCCAGTGGACATGAAACAATGTTCTGACACTTGGAGAGGCACATACACACACAAGAACATGAATACAGCCAGCAACTCCTCTAACACAATGGTCTCCTTTTCAGCAAGTCCCCAGATGGCTCTGATGGAAAGCACAACAAACCAACCCACTCATTTGACTCTGCTAGGCACCCTGCAGCAACAGGAAAATCCTAAATTAACTGGGACAGGGAGGACCCAGTACCAGAGAACAGGATAGAGTCTGGTAAAGTGATTTTAGAAATATGACAAAAGACGCCAGATAAACAGGTTCTCTTTAGAAACAAACAAAATACAAACTAGAAAACAAACCAGGAAGGAGTGGTGTCGATGTCCACTGTAAAAAAAGCACCACCAAGTTTCATGTGAGCTCCTCACTGCCAGGTAATAGCACATAGAGAAGAGGTTTCTTATCTATAAGCATTCCCTAAAGTGCCTCTTCAATGCACATCTCAAAATAATCCACATATATTTCATGGAAGTGCATCCTTTTGAACCTGGATCTCCTAAAGCAGTGTATGGAGGAAGTGAATTTTTGTTAAGGTTCCCATAGCTCTCTCCAAACACAGCCCCACATCCATATGAACAACATGCCAAGCTCTGTGCTTCAGTCATACAATATTTGCATATACACAGAATTACTCTGTACATTTTCACACTATAATACAGATATCTTTTACAGAGCTAAGCTCCTTTTAATTTATGTTGAAATTTCCTGTAAATCACATTGTTAAGCTCCCCATAATGACAGCTGAATAGCTTCAAAAATTTCATGTCCTACTTTTTTGACCTGCATTGGCACTACTTGAACCTAAAAATTTCATTACTTAAGATGACTGCAGTCACTCCCAGGAGAAAAAAAATGAGATACATGTACATTCTCCTGCATAGCTAGAATAACTTGGTGTTGCTTCCTTTCTGATTAAGTTTTCTTCATTTAAATAATTCCCTGTGATAAAGGCACCACATAATAGAGTGGGAAATTTCATTTCACTTACTCCTCTTTCATAGTATTCTTTGATTAAGATTTCTTTTGCTTACTTTAATTACTGTATTCTTTCCTTGATTCAGTAATCAGAAGACATATTAACAAAAGTTTATATGTTGTTAAAAAAAGTGCACAAGCCACATAACTGTGTTTTGTTGTAACCAGGAAGCCTTACGTTTTTCTGTCCATACCACTTGGTTTAACAACTTTTTTAATGTTGGCTTAATAAATAAATAATTCCTCATTCTCTGCTGAAATGTTCTAAAAGGCAAATAGTACTACCACCTCTTATACACAGATGTCATTTTATAGAGAGTCCAGTGAGATTTGCTGTCACCAGTATTTTTGTTTCAGTGAAAGGGAAACAGCTTCATTCTGTGGTCTAGGGTAACGTCTGCTGCTGCAGGAAGGAAGAATCTGTTTTATATCCACTAACAAACTCCTTAGCAAGGCAAAAGAAGGAAAGCACAAAGAGGGCAATGACAGTATGTTGTCGGTATTTATTAGGTTTTGATTTCTCTCTCAGAGTATAAAAGCTTTAGAATGGCTAAGCATGACAGCATAATTAAACTGAGAAACAATTTTGTCTCCAGCATTCAGGATACAAACACAAATAAGTGTTTATAGGTTAGATCTGTGTATTCTTACTCTTTTTCTTGGTAATGTTTCAGTCCATATTGTAACACAACTAGAGCATGCTTCTAAGACTTGTGAAAATCATCTGTGTAATGTGGTGATGAAATCAATCATCATTAGTGAATAAGAGAAATATTACGTAGGAAAAGCACTTGCTAAAATATTGGTCAGTGTTGACAGTGTCAAAATATTGACAGAAAGCCATTCACTTCAGGGTCATTTGCTCCAAGTGACAGAATGGAATTCCTTCATATTGTGATAACCCATGGCTTCTAGACTACTACCTTCAAGTATCATTCATGTAAAAGCATGGAAAAATTCTCAGAACTCTCCATTTTGGAATTAATAATGGTAAAACACCTCAAAATAGTAACCATCTGGTTTTTGTTTACAGACAGCAAAACTAACTCAAGTTTGCAAGTCTGTAAAAAGGGGTCTCAAACTCCTGTTCAAAAGACTAAGGATATTGACCCAAGCAACAGATTGTTTAATAAGCTGCTATTTCCCACTCACAGACCTGATTTTATCATACTAGAGGAGAGAAAGAAACATAAGCAGATTAATAGGCAATATCTGCTTCTGATGTCTGCCTATAATAACTTTGGCATCCTTTTCTCTAGTTTCCCAGCACGGCTACTGCAGCAGCTGCTCTCCTGCAGCTACACTATGTGCCAGGTTGGGATTTGTAAAGCAGGGGGCTCTGACACCTTCTCAGTGAGTGGCAAAGTCTGTCTGAAACTGCCACCTCCTCCCCACACCCTTTCGGCACCATCTCTGCCAGAGAGCAGAGATGCCACTCCTGGCCTCACCAGCTGCTCCTCTCCACCTTGTGCTCATGGCTGGAGCCACAGACCACCACTCCTGCTTTCAGATCCCAAGCCAGGGTGTGTGTTAAGGACAGTGTTCAGTCCTCCTGCCTCCTGGAGATCCTTAAACACACTCCTATTTCTCTGATTATTCCATGTGATTCATGTTTGCCTCTCAGACTTCAGAATCACATCTGATGGGTTCAAGACGACAAGTCAGGTCCAAGATCAATCCAGCAAATCCAGCCATGAGGTGACAGAACATGGCTGAGCACTGGCATGGCCAGTAATAGTTGGGACAGGAGGCCCTAGGGAGCTCCAGAATGGTCTTCTGGCTCCTTGGGCAGGGGGTGAGGGGGTCAGTTCTTAAGGGTATGGTTTTAGGATGCTGGGGTTGCAAGCTGCAAAGACAGGGTAGCCATGAACTTCAAGAACATTTAAACACAACTAGCATGCTCAGTCTTTCACTTGTGATAGTAAATTTTATAACTGTCAGCCTTTCACCACCTATTTAGCACATTTCCCTTTTTAAACAGAAATGTGTACCAAAAAATAACCCCAAATCCCAAAAGATCCCTAATATCTATAAAATAAACATCCATAACTGCTTACTGAAATCTCTTCATTTACCTCTCATTTTCTTCACAAAATGTCAATAACAGAGCTCATACTGAGTTACAAACCCTCCTTCGGGAGGAAAGAGATTCATGTCCATGTTAGACCTCAACCATCAGGCCTATCCTAATCACTGCTAAACCTTATTATTCATGGCATGTTTCATGTTCTGAATGTCTTTTTTCCCCTCAACAAAATAATGGCAAGTCATCCTAAAGAATTATCCCAGATAGATAAAGTATTTTAGGATGCAAAATTTATAAACATGCCAAATAGATTTTCATGTGTATTTTCTTCCACAACAATTGATGTTCTTAAGTCACAAAATCAAGTATTCACTGAATATTCTTATGTTTTACAGAAACCTATAAGAATAAGCAGTTCTTAGGAATTTTGTGAACTATATGAGAAAAGTCTCAGGCCTCAATTCACAAGGAATTTCTGTGCTGTCATACCTAAGTTTTAAGCATCTGACTGGGAATTAAATCCTTAAACCCCATACTTAGTCATTTTGGCTCTTTGTTGGGTGAGTGAAAAATCAGGCAAGTCTCAGCAATCCTCCTAATACCTAGACACTTACAAAGACAGAGGCATGTCTGATATCTTCCTTAGACTGGTCTTATTTCTGTGTTAGGGATTCACAGCCTGGACCTGTTCCTGCATTTGGATGCCTTTTTTTGTGTCTTTTGTGTAATACAGCTGCTTCACGCTTTTACTCTTAAAACACAAAGGAGACTTCTCTGCAGCTTGAGGAAGAATAAGACACATCTCTCATCTCCTGCAAAAGTGCTGCAGTCAACAAGCCGAGCTCTCATTATCCTCTGGCAAATTTCTGTCATCCCGTAGCTCACAGCACAAGACTGATTGGGCCAGAAGGTGACTGAGGTTTGGTAGTGAGGGCTTGCAACTGCTTTCTCTGTTGTTACTAGTTCTGAACAGCTGGTGGATTAAAGAGCCATTTATCACTGAACATCACTTTAATCAATACTAAAAAGCCTATACTGTATTAATGTCAGTATTTTGATTGACTTTCAAACTGTTTAATGTAAATTTCTCTTATTGCCACAACAAATACTTTGCTGTAGGTAGATGTTTTCTCCTTCTGATATTTTAGAATTTTAGAGGAACCACTGCTACTGAGATCTTCATTAAGTCCTTTATATGACTTCTCAAAGCAATAATTTCAAATATACAAGTCAAAGCCTGGGCTGGAGCTCTATGTCAAAAATGATACATTTTTATTTGCTCCTGAAATTTCAGGCTATCCATCTGCTTGAAAACTTGTGTAATCTCTGTCACTGACTTCAGCAAATATTGCTGAAAAATGTGATCTTTACTTAAGATTTCATCACTGCTTTATATTTGAAGATTTAAATTTTTCAATAACTAATTTCCCACCTACAAAACATGACCTGCCACTATCAGAGTAACTCGAAAAGGATATCTATTTCTGATAGTGTAAATAGCATAAATACCTTTTCTCTTTAAATCTTTACAGAAATATCATAGTGTCCCTTTTTGCACTTCATCAGTATAGACTATGAAAATGGAGTTTCTTCATGATTTATGCATTCATCTGTTTGTGAGAAATTAAGATCAGTCAAGAGAAATTGGAATCAATATTTTCAAAGATCAATTAAATAAAAATAATACCAGAAAATCAGAAATTTACTCTGTAATTTCTAGGTATTGCCCTGTAATTTAAATACTTAACAATCTGTAAATTACCTTAAGCATCACATTTACAAAGTATATTAATGAGAGTTGTCAAGATGGTATTTCAATATACTTCTAGTATATAATAATATTCCAACATGGGAATAATTTACAACTACTCAAAGCAAATATAAGTACACCATAATTGCAGGCAAAATTTTAACACAGAAGATGGAACTAAAAGACAGTGAGTCTAGATGATAGTAGCTGGAAAAACAAATATCTTTTCTGAGGTCTTCTCTTTGCCATAGACTGAGAAATTAATTGAATGCATCATACTTGAGTCTCACTCAGCTTTGCGTCAAAAAGCCTAAGAGTGTCACCACATCTCAATTCTCTCACTGTAACAAAACCACTGAAAGCTGAACTGCAAATAGATGCAATTGCCCTTGTGAATGTGTCCAATTTTCTGTACCAGGTTTCTTTCAAGATGAACAGAAGATTCACTCAGTCTCCACAAAGCTACAAAGGAGGTCTGCAATATGACAGAAAACAACAGAAATACATTCAGAAGCAGACAGTGATTTCTGTGGAGGAAGAAGTGTAAAAGCTTGCACACAGCTAAAGAGCATAAAGGTTACCAAAGACTTTTCAGAATACATTAAAAGAAACTTCAGTATGAACAAAAAAAGTCGAAGCCATATCCCAGTGGAACATAATACATGTTTCTTTCAGTTCTTAATGAATATTAATGGAAGATAGGAATACAAGTCTCTGACATTAGAATATTTTCAGTGTTGAGACTTTGTTTGAAAGTAAAATTATTTAGTCACGGAAGAGCTGATTCTGGACCCACTGAACTTATTGTTAAAATTACTTTGGTTTCCATGGGTATGCCCTGCAAGTAATCAATAACAATTTTGACAGGACTATGTTAAAAGGGCAAATAAAAAGAAATATAAAAATACCAAAAATGAAATTAAATCAAGATTTTGATGGATTACTCTATGGTGGAATGTTTGGGGTTTTTTCAGAAACAAACAAAAAGGTCCTTGCAGTAAGTCTGACAGCCCAGTCAGTAAAGTCAAACTTTACTGGAGTTTGAACATGGAAATGTTCAACATGTCCAGATTAGTCTGTGGAAATCAAATCCGGTCTTGCAAAAGCTGTCTCATGGACTTCAGTGGAAATGGTAACCAATGAGAATAAGAGACTAATGACATAATAAAGATTCATAGTCCAAAACTGGGATAGAAATTATTCCTGAAATGTGATTCATACCATTCATCGTGAACATCCAAGTTGCCATTGTAATAAACAGAGCTGCTTAGAAATGTGGTCTCATGTCTGTCATGACCAAATCAGCTGAATCCATTTCTCCTCTCTCTTTTCATCGTTCCAGGTGCAGACCTTACAAAACAGACGTGCTCTCAGGTACTGCTACCACTTTCTTCACAGAACTTTGATCCAAACAAAACTTAACTGGGGCTATCCAGATATGTCTCCATGCACTTGTGATGCCTTTCTCCATATCAATGTTACCAATCAGTAATCACAGTAAATTCAAGTCATTTTCTGGTTCAAGACTATTTCCCATCCCTGAAAGATCAGACACCAGCTGATGCAAGTCATGAACTCCAAAGGCTTCACACAGCCAGTTGGCTGGGATATTCTTCCTATGCCCCTACTTACAGCTTGAAATTGTTATATTAGACTAGTGTTTGACATAGAGGATATCCCTGGCAAACTTCTAGAACAAATGATCTATGAGAAGCACACATCCTCTATATTTTCCTTTGATTCCATACTAGAAGATACTTAGGACTTCTTGTGGCTTGAATTTCCGTTCCTTCTCAAACACCAATAAATAGTGTCTGACAGCAACTTCCAAAAAGCTTGTTGGAGTCCTAATTAAAAAAAAAAGTTCTCTGCACTTTATGTGCAAGGAACTACCATTGTGATTGTACTAGAGCAGTGCATGCTTGAAAGGAAATTGTCTCATACAGAGCCACATAAACTGTGTGAACCAGTCTTGTGTAGTAGCTGAGGGGCAAAATGGCAGTTTAAAATAAAAAGTTCTTTAAAGGGCTAGTGAAGATAGTGGGCCAGGGCATCATTCTTCCTGGTAAGTAACTCTGTCTTTTCCACTATCTATTTCCTGTAGAACTAAATTCTTCTCTCTCAAATGGAGCAACTTAATCACAGAATAATAAAGAGACAGAATTTTCTCCTGAGAACAGTTGTGCCTACCCTCTGGCTCTTTTCTTTTTCAAACCTCTTCAGAAGCCCACATCAGCACTGATATCAACCAAGAATAGCCAGCTTCCTGGCTGGGGCCTCTCAGCTTTGCATTCCCTCACACACAACATGCCACTGGTTTATTAGAGATCTACCTGCCTGACAGATAGCTCTAAGTCCCAGCACAGAAGGACTTACCTCAGCTTTGTCCTGTTCCCTCCCTCAGATCCTCATTTCCATCTGATACAAGTGGAATTATCCATCTTAAAATTGATTATGCCAGTATTTTCAGGACAATAGTGAGGCCATCCTTGGATAAACACTTGGGCACTGATTCCTATTGCCATAATTCAGTACAAACAGGGTCCACACCTTCAATGTAAGCGCACTCTAAGACACTGTTCCCTAGCACTGGTTCAAAGACAAATGTTCCACATTTATCAGACAATTATACTCCTATCAAAGTATAGGAATGCAAACAAAATAGGAGATAGAAATTCCTTGCCACTCCTCTTGGTGAATTGTGAGTTGTCAGAGATTACTTTGGGTTTGCTACTAAATGTGAATCTAGTGGGTTCTGATGTGCCACTATACCCCGAAGGAGAGGTGCCGTGGAAGGTAGATGTCAGTCAAAGTCTTGGGGAAAAGGGAAGGGAGGACAGAAGAGAAAAACTCCTGAGAGACTTGGTTTAATCACAAGGCATAACCTATAAATTCTGAATGTTAGTAAACGAATTACCCTCTCCTGACTAGATGTGCTTGAGATGAACAAAAGTAAATGGTGAGCACATAAGTGAAAAAGGTGATGAGGAAATCCACCAGTGGTACAATCCACTGCCTTTAAAATGTACCTATCACAAGACACACCATTTTGCTCCTCTTGTCTCTCTGACCATCCACCTTCTCCCACCTACTCTTGGTACAAAAGGCTGAGCATCTTGTTGAACGTTGTATGCCTGATGCACGATGCAGTTTTTAAGAACTATTTAAAAAAACACCAATCAACCAACCAAAACCAACAACCAGCCTTGCAATGTGGTTCCCTGGGAACACCAAACCAATTTCCTTTAGAAGTGTTTAGCCTTGGCACTCTCTAGTGCCATCAGGCACCACTTTCTCTCTCACCTGTTAATCTGAATCTTCCCATCCTAGAAAAGTCCTCAAACCACACTTAAGGATAAGTCATGAAACACTGGCTCGAGTATCTTTGAATTTCCCTGTTTAGAGCAGTCACCACTCTCCACCTCCAAGATTATGACCAGCTAATGCACAGTTTTAATGCATTTCACCCTCTGTCAGCTCTCCATCCCTCACTTGTTGGGTCTAGTAGGCGCTATCTGACAGACCCCCTAAAGAAGATGACAATCACATGAGGAAAGCTGAATAACAGACCAGAATGACCATACAGCCTCAGGTGTCTCCCAGTTCAGTCCATGAATGACAAAAGGGTATGTCAGAAGATATTCTGATGTGCTGAAAGAAAGAGGCATTAAACCAGATGTACTGCAGTACAGAACAGACACCTTCACTGAGTAGGACTGCTACTATTTCAGGTAGAAGATCTCCTACTCTAACTGGAAAAGGGAATATGGTCAAAAGAAGTGCTCAGGGGCAGAGGCTATTAACATATGGAACACACCAGCAAACAGAAAGCACAGAATCATAAGACTCATGGACAATTCCCTCTCCCTTTAGACAGCAAAAGGTTTTAATTTATTACTGTGGAGCAATGAGATACTACAAAGCTTAAACTACTCAAAGAGTTCATGGGAATTAAGACCTCAACCAGAAGAAATCAACAAAAAGCAAATAAATTGTATTCCCTTTATGTTGTTTCCATGAAATCTTGGTGACTTAAAAAAAAAAAAAAAGGTGTTCTTTTCCCATCTTTTTTCTTTGCATAAGCCTTGAATTGACCTTTTTGGTGACCCTTCATGCCACCATTTTCTGGCAGCCATAAGTCTTGTCTCTGTATTCACTATCAGATGATTATTCCTCACACATGTTAATTGGGGGTTTTTTGATAATAAAATCTTTCGCTGACTGAATTATTTTTACAGATAGGTGATTTTTGCGGAAGAAAACATCTGACCATTTCATGTAGGGATTCATACACCTTTGTTGGTCTGACCCAATCTATAGAGAAATGCATAGTTGCATATCCTTGAAAAAATCCATTACCATTAACAGAAAGTACATTAATGACTACTAAACAACAGAAAATGCCATTATTAAAATAGAAATTATATTAAATACAGTGGTAAAACAGAGGCACCTCACAGGAAATCTATATATTCAATACTATGTTATTCACCAGTCCATTGACTGAAATCACAGGCCATAATTTGTAAAACTTAAATGGCTATTCAAATCACCACAGAGAGAAACATTTTGAACATGACACGCCTTTGCCCGCAGTCAATCAACCACCTGAAAGATTTTACAGCAGCTATCCCTTCCTGAATTACATCAAGACAACACTATAAATCAAAACCACAAATGATAAAGAACTGAAAATAGAAGCATAAAATAAATGTAACATCCAACCATCTCCACTACAGAATCAGCAGAGGAAGCAAACAGAAAAACATGATAAAATGCACACAATTTAGAAGAAGACTCCTTTCATACTGTCACTCCTAAAGTGTCAACTTCTTCACTGAAAACCCCAATGAGAAAAGAAAAGTTGTGGCAACAATATTTACTACCACATTTTTCTCAAAAGCCAGCATTTCGAAATCTCACATAGAGAATACATCTAATGGACCAATGGGACTAGAAAGATAAAAAGAAATCCTAGATGTCTGCAATGTGAGTGTATGGGTGGTTCCACATTCTATCAGTTTAAATTCCCAGATTAGATAAAACTTGAGGAAGTATATATAAATTCTGTATAACACACAAAAGCCCACTCTATGACTTGCTTTGTAATACCTGGTTGTCTGTGATAAAGGAGTTCAATGTCAGTAAGCGCAAATTGCCTTTCTTTTATAGCATGTTATAAAAATGTATGTTGCAAGCAGCCTCTCCCCTCACAGGCTACAGATACCATCCCAGTGCAATTTGTCTATTTCTGCAATTTCGCTAGTGCTGGCAGTAAACAAAAAATGCCTCTTATGGAAAAAAAAAAAAAATCTAAACCCAAACCTTAATCGATGTTTCTTCTGTGAAGAAGCTGATTAATCCTTTGGTGCCCAGGAGTCAGCAGTTCAGTGATGCTAAGCATTAATCAAGCCGTTTATTTTCATAGTCTTTACCAGGGTTGTTGAACTGTCATAGACCTGTCTTTCATGTCAGTAGGTAGTTCAGAGTTTTCTTCATACTTCTGATCCTTTGAAACATTAAAATGAAGATACCCAGCTGACCTTTGGTTTAGAAGAAACACGAAAAAAGAGACAGTAAGCAGAGATTTGACAAAGGATATGGACACAAATCCTTTTGGGTGCAAGCAACCGTGTTTTAAAAAAGATAAGAAGTAACCGTGCCCAATTCAGCTACAGTTGTTTAATGCAATGTAATTCTGTGTATCATACAATCAGAGCAGTCTCGTTAATTTAAGCTCCTCTCTTTTGATATCAGGCATCATTATCTACATTCCAATATGCTGTTGGGCAAGAACCTTTGCAAATAAGTATTTCTTTGGCTCTCTTCCTTCCTTTTTGAGAGCTGAAATTATTCATACCTCCTCCTGGTGAACAAGGAGACTAAACTAAACCAAGAACTCCAGGAGAAAGTGGTTTCCAACACCCTCTTGATTTTTCTTGCTTATTAGCAGCAATGCCCTCAAACTATTTTCAACTTCATTCAAAAATGACAACAGAAGACTTTTTTTTTTTTAATGCAGGTGAAGAATCCGGACAACAGAACACAGTCACACTTGTGACCTATTTGCTTCACTGAGAAGACATGGAGAATAGGGAACATTCCCCATCTAAGCTCCTTCTAAACTCTTCTCAGATAAAATGAGGGACCTTTAATCCCATTTGTAAAATGGTTAGCAAGGTGTTAGAGGCAGTCTGGCTCAGAACTTGTTCTGCTCATCTGTTTTTCATAAGTCTGATGTGTAGTTCTGTTCTTGCTAGCAAAAGAGTGTGTCCCTGAATGGCAGTTATCCATTTATAACTGTGATATCAAAATATCAACTGCAGGAACATCTAATACTTACCCCTAATACAACTAATACAACTGTCCCCTCCTTTTTTAGAGCAGGGAAAAATATATCATGGCCTTTGAAAAAAACTAAGAAAAGGTGCTTTGTAAGTCAATGAAATTTAATCAACATTGGAATTCTAGCAAATAGCTAGGAATTCAGTTTGATATTCTTTGTCTGATTCTGTACTTTAATGTCCTTTGGAAGCTAGTTGTAGCAGACAAAGATGATATTCTTGCTTCCCGTTTATGAAATTAGACCATTTTAATGCAGGTGTTGAGAGTAAGACTAGCTCAAGGCTTGCATAAAAAAAGTGTTTCCTCAAATATCAATGAAAAATAAAGGCAAAGAAAAGCATGCGCTTTCCTGAAGGACTGAACACAGAACAACAGGATTATAGGTGTAATAGATAGGTAACTGTGTAACCAGTTACCTTTCCAGCTGGGAAGCTCTGAATATCCTACCTTCATCTTCTGTGCCTATATCCTCTTGAGCATCTGCTCCTACAGGGTATAGGAAAACAGAGAACACCCTGCAAACGAAGAGAGAAAATCTCACTTAGTAGTCCAGGCTTGAGAGGGACCTCCAGCCCATAAGATTTGTATGAAATAAGAAGGCAATTTGTGTGCTATCTATTTTAAAAGTACTAATTCCAGGAGACCTGATTGCTCTCTATAAATACATCTAGAAATATATATAATGAATGGAGAATAGCTGTTTAAAATAAAGAACATGACTCCAGAATATATGGGTATGACTTAGCAGTGTATAATTTTAGGGTGCAAATAATAGAAAAAGTTAAGCAGCACGGTAGGAGGGTGGCACAACAGAACAAGACAAGACAGTCAAGCCTGAGTGCAAATAAACTTTAGACTCAAATAGGTGACATTTATGAAAAGGATTATAATCTGCAGTTACTAACTGTAGCAGGAGACTTACAAACTTGAAGGTTTCTGCTGGCTATGTTTTCTACAAACACTGACATTATAGCAATCTCTTCAAGCAAAACCATATAAAATGTAGCTACACGGTAGTCTTTTTTTATAATCTTTGTGCATATATAGTAAACACAATTATAAACACAACTGTGATTCCAATTGCTTTAAATCAAAATAATTGTTCAAGATATTTTTATTCATTATTCATTTACTTTTTTATAAATGGAAGAAAAAATGGTTTTTAACACTAACTTTAGAAGAGAATAAGGACTATAGTCATTTTTGAAGGGTTTATTTTTTTACAAGATGAATTTTCAGTAGTTCTAATAATGGCATGGGACTTGAACAAAAATTTGAAACATAACCAGAGTCTAATTCTGGAATAAGAGAAATACCTTTTACACTAAAACTTCTTAGAGAACTCCTAAAATCTCAAAACTTTCAAATTACATATATTTATTTCTAAAGTCCACACAGCTGCCCAATGCTATAGCAAACCATTGTGTGATACTCGATCTGTGGACAGGAGATAAATTAAGATGTCTTTTATCTATCATTCACTCAATGGCAGTGAAAGCTCACTGTATTTAATGACAAGAATTTTAAGTCCACACTTTTTTCACTGAACTCTGACAGCTGAATTCACATAAAGCTTCTCCACAGACTTAGACTTGGCCATTTTACTCTAAGAATAGAGCAAACAATATAATCCCTGTTTCAGGAATGGAGGAATCAAGAGGCTGCATATGCAGTTCACAGTCAAGTTGCTCAGTCTTGTCTAACAAGGCACAAAGTAGTCCTGTAAACACCGCCTTCTATCCAAGTTCGACCAATTAATATTTGGGCCTCTTTTGTAAACATTTGTTAGGCACTTCAAGGGGTTTTGATAAGTAAAAAGTTTCATTAAGAGGTTACAATCACAGTTATAGAAACAATGAGAGGTTCAAAGGACACGAAATACAGGAGGTGCTCTCGGAACATCAAACTTCAGCTTTGCTACTGAGAGTGTAGCTCTGCATTTTGCAGTTCTTTAGTTGTGCAGTGTTTTTAGTTCAGCAAATAGTTTCTCACGCACTTTTGTATAAACATAACTTTGTTATCCTAACCGGCCCAATGTTTATGAATTCCTAACCTATATAATAGACAATTCTGTTGACCAGTGGACAGCAGGAGGTGGTGTTCCCATCCTCCAATCCACGGTAGTTTCTGAAAACATATAAATAAAGACCGAGGGCAGAGGCCGGCTCTCTCTTTCTTTTCTCCTTGGCCTCTGCCCTGTTGGTAGACCCTAACAGCTGTCTCCATGTGTTTATTCGTGTCCGAGAGCAACACTGAGAGGGCCAAGGGCTGGCACAGGTTGTCCAGGGATTTTGTGGAGGCATTCATTAGAGATATTCAAAAGCTGTCTGGACACAGTCCTGGACAACCAGGTCTGGGTGACCCTGCTTGAGCAGGGGAATTGGATTAGATGACCTCCTGAGGCACCTTCCAACCTCCACCACTGATACAAACACTTTTTTTTTTCTTTTTAAAAATCCTATGGTATGACATTTTGGGAAAGCGAAAGGGAAAGAAAGAAACAAAAAGTTAAGATAATATTCTTCCTGTTGGAAAGAAAAATATTCAGGAAATACTATAGTTCAGAATAACTGTCCAAATCAATTTTTCAGTACTTTCTGTATCTATGTACTGTTGTGCTTTTTTTTTTGCAGGGGCTCCTGCTTCATGTACAGGCTAACCATTGATTATTTAAGGAATTCTGATTAGACAGGAAATGAAGAAGCTCTTCTAGGCACCCCAGCTTCATTAAACATAGACAGTGGATACTGAAAATATCAAATATCAGTAAGTTAGTTTCCAAGGACCAGCATATTTGATTTATTAAACAATTTTCAGCCATCACCCATCCATTTTTCCTCCTCAATTATTTAGTATGAACAGTTTATTTCTTATCAAAACTTCCATTTTTGCCAAGTTTCTTCACTGCTCTTTGTGAAATAATTAGCAAAGCTCTTTTAAACTTGAAGGATAAAAATTGGGCCACACACAGATATTAAACAGTTTCATTAACTGATTTATCATTCTGGGTTTACAGATACGAGAAATCCCAAATCAACTAAACAGAAAACGTCAATGTATGTTAACCACATTATCAGTTTAATGTGCAAGTCATATTTTAAATTACTTCTTTAGACAAAAAAGCATGAGATAAAAATTAATATCTCTGAAAAATGGCATGAGGTGAATGGAATTATTCATTGCAGAAATGTAGTAAGGTTTTTAAAAAACTATTTTTAATAAAACTTTAACTAGACCTACCTAGAGATTTCTTATTTTTACAGGAATTAGACTAACAGCAGTTTATAACATTTTTTGCACTCTTCTGTGCTGCTCTATAGCCTATTCTCACTACTCCCCAAAACAATTATAATGAACTGAAACAATTCAACTTCAGTTTATCCTCAAATACATACAGACTGGAAAAATGTAAACTTACATCTTTCTAAACCCTCAGGAACACAGTAAATAATTTAAGCCCCTCATCCCAATCTTCTTATTTTTAAAAAATGAGTTTTCCTCCTCACAGTACTTTCACTGACTGCCTCTTTTCATTTTAACATTCTGCTATTTCAGAAATGGTTTCTCTACACTAGTGAACAGATTTTATCTTGAAAGCAAGTCATAGAGCATTAGCAACGTTTTCTTCTAAGTACGTATCAAAATATCTTCTTCAGCATTTTCAAGAGGGTTTTAAACACTGATGTTTTCATTAATTGAAATGATGCTATACTTTATCTTGTACAAAGTGTGCCTCCAGTCAAGTAAATACTGGATTAGTTTACTGTTCTCTGATATTAATATTGACAGGAAGTAACAAGCTGTAGTACAGCACTTTTAAAATTTAAAATCTATTCTCTAGTCAGTGCCAAGTATAAAAAAAAATTATCACACGTTGATAACCACAAGTTAGGTTTTGCCACACATTTTACTTAAATGAAAAATGCAAGGCGTTCTGCTTCTGGTGCCTTGATAACTTCAGTCTGGGGCTGTATTAAGTTAGTTTGTTGTGGAGGTGTGATGGCGTTTAAAAGATGAAGCCAATGAGATAAGCCAGGGAGCTTATTTTCTCCACATTTATAACTTTAACTGCCACTTTACCTGAAAGTGTTAGAGCAGGTAGTTCATTACTACCTGAAAAGGGCTACCACATTGTATGCGAGGAGGTCGTCTGGAACTGATGACTTTTAAAGGTCATACACAAAATGAATTTTGCTTTGCTGAAAGACTCTCTCCTTGGCACAGTAAAAATCTTATTTTAAGAGCAGCTGTAAATGTTATGTAAGTACAAATAAGAGATCTCAGCTACCTTTACCTACTTTCATTCTGCCATGAATTTACTTTTGATCCAATTGGGATACTCATCAATGGTGATGTTAAAAGTTGCTTTGCCCTGGATCATCATTTGAGTGATGAATTTATAGTTTCTATGATTTTTGTTTCATTTTTACTGCTTGTTTTTCATAAATCCTGTTGCATATATTCTGTGATAATGAAAAAGAGTAATTTCCTTAGTTTGTAACAGTGAGGAGCTTAAAGCCTGCAAGATTTGTGGATGCTGCAGAATCAAAAATGGACAGAAAGGCTGCAAAATAACACAGTAAAAGACATTTTCTTAGTGTGTACCTTCAGCAATTTCCCCCATTTTTTTTCTCTGTAAGGCTGTGTGAAATTTATGGAATGTCAGATCACACCTGACATACAAGCAAACACATACACAGTCTACTTCTTTACTTCCCTTGTGGTCACATACATAAAAGCATTTTTGTTTCAGTGGATTCCAGGACTTGAATCCTTCCTACGTAGTAATGGTACTTAACTAAAACACCTAAATTAGAACCTCAGCTCCCTCTATAGCCAGCAGAGAGAGTCTGAAACTTTCAGAGAATGATTCATATTTTTCCCATTATCTTCCTCACTCCTTTTTCAAGACCCATTGTGTAGCACAAATCTGGACTAACAGATAGGCACTGGTTAGACCTGGACCACCAAGTCAGGAGAGAGAAAATGGTCTTACATATTCATGTGCCCTCTTGACAGGACATACAACATACAAAATCAAATCACCTCTAACCTGTCCCAGGGATGCTAAATGCAGGATGTATACTTTAGGTACTTACCAATGCTAGGAAGGAAGGAGGCACAAAAGGCAGAGGACAGATTAATCCACCTGAGAAATATACTTCTGGTCTCACACAATGCATACAGAGTTTTAGACAAGCAAAAAAGCAGCTCGGCCTGCTGAAGGTGCAATATGATGAATCATAAGCCAGGAATGGCAGGGCTTAAGAAGTCATGTTTGCACTGCACTCAGCCATTACATTTAAGGGGCAGTATGCATTCACTGACATAAATGTAGTTCTGGGGTGCAGGATGAATTTTATTTATACAGTGAATGATCCCTAATGACAAAAGACTTGGGACAGTGGATAATGTTTCGTGTCTGTGATGGGGCTAAACTGGCTGCTATACAAAGCCAGTAAAATGATCAAAAAGCCACAACAGCCAGAGAGAGAACTACATCCCAAACAGCTCTGAAATACGGAAGGCCATGTCTGGATCAAGGCTGTTCCCGAGCTTATCACACAGACAGTAGAGTGTAACATGTCTCGAGCATTACATATGCATGCAGATGTCTTCAAAAACATCCAAAGAAAGCTTCTGTCAATTGGATATCATGCCAGTTTGGAACATATGGATGCTGCCTGTCCTTTCCTGGCAGATGCAGGACCACACTTGCCCAGCCCATTTTGCAGTTTTGTTTGGCTCATGTTTTTCACTCTTTGGTCTTTCTGTTTGCCAATTCCCTTCCTTACATTCCTGGCCTATATTTGTTGCACCTGACTAAGAGCTAGCACCTCTGAGCCTTTCCAAGCATTGCAATAAACCTGTTCCTGTTCTGCCAGTCTATCTCACTTTGAGGCTAAAACACAGCAACCCTACAGAATTTCTTGCTCACCCTACATTGAACAGTTTTTACTATGGATTCTCTGAAGGGCAGTGGTGACATGTCTAAGGTGCCCACCTCCATGCCAGTCATGCCAAAGAAAGGTAGCAAAAGCACATTGCCCCAGTGACAAAAACCCTATGGAAATATCACTGAAATGCAAGTGAATTTTGAGCATTTCTCTCTACCTGCATTAAGAGAAGCTTTGGCAAAGGGCACACGTGACTGCCACAACCTACAATCTATGAAATGCTAAGGTTTTAAGTAACTATAAAGCTTACTGGTATCTTCAGGTCACAAAGTGCCAAACAGCTGGATCCCATCAGCTTCCACTTTGTGAGTTTGCCTCTGTAGGGTTAGAACCTTACAGCTTCAAAGCAGAAGTGCCCAAATCTCTCTCAGCTGTTTATCTAAGGATTTGAAAGTAAGACAAAGAATTATAAACTTCTGGAGAATGCCTTATCTTATTCCATTTCCACTGTCATTTCTAAACAAGTGTTTAGATACACTTTTGTTGTGCACACAGAATTGAATGATGACTTCTTTTTATGCCTACTGATATTCATGCAATATATGCTCTGTACCATGGACAAAATAGAGAATGGAGTCAAAACATGAACACATCTTTAATGCCCAAAACTCTGCCTAAGGAAATGATCAAAGTTCTGCTGCAGCTTGTACAGAAATAAGTTAAAGACAGAGAGAAAATATCAAGAAAGAAAGAAAATATCAAGAAAGAAAGAAAGAAAGATAAAATCAAGAAAGAAAGATAGATCAAGAAAGAAAGAAAGATCAAGAAAGAAAGAAAGAAAAAGAAAGAAAGAAAGAAAGAAGGAAGGAAGGAAGGAAAGACAGACTACAATTTTTCACTTCTCCTGCATAGTCCAGAAAAATGGGACACACAGCCAACATTACATCCACCACACAAAGAAATTTTAACTGAAGGAGGTCTTGTGACTCATGGCAAAAAAATTTTGCACTACCTTAACATAAAATTTATAGGTTTGAATGGAGTTGAAAGGTGATGTTCCATTGAAACTTGATGTTCTACTGCAGCATTTAGTTGTGTTAGGAGAGGAATATCTACCTTACAGAATGTGTAACAGGTCTGCATGGCAGACGTACCTATCTAGAGAATTATCTCAGAACAAACCCACAATTAAGAGTGATGCATGGAGACACTGTCAGGGTTATAGAATTGGTTGCTTACAGTATTTCATGGTTAATTATTTGCAGAGCATGCCATTAACATGTGAAGAACCTTATGCATAAACAGAAAGCAGTTTCTCACTTCACACCTGAAATCAGAAGATCATATTAAAAATAAAATCTTCTCTCTTTCTTTTTCTCTCAAACTAGCACTCAGTGATCAAAATCAGTGCCCAAGGACAAGAGTAAATTAGAAGCTATCTAGGTCACTACCTTAAGAATTTATGTCATAGCTGCTAGTCAAAAATTCCTTTCAAAAGTTTTGAGAATACAGTGATCATATTACATATCCATGTAACAGACTTTTAAGTCTCAATTCCTAATTTCCCCTTTCATTTCCTTGAGCAAAAACGAGTGCCTGAGAATTATGAAAGGATTATGTTGAGTCATTTAAACCTACTGCTTCTTGAAAAAAATTATGACAGTGACACAGTGTAAAGAAAAAAAACAGGTTAACAGAGGCTTTGATGGAGGATTCATTGCTTAGTTTTATAATGCAAGCCGTACTTTGTGAACTACAAAATTTTTTGTCCAGCCATATACAAACAATGTTATCTCAGCTATGCCCATGAGCACTTGCAATGACATAGATCTTTTGCCAGGAGTCCCATCGGTTTTCTGGTCAAAGGTTACTACAGTAAGGTTGAGCTGTGTAAATCATGGACGGTCTTGGTCATAGTCTTAGTCTCTCTTTTCCCTTCAATTGGTTAGGAAGGCAAAATACATCTATTTCAACTTCAGACTGTGACATTGAGAGATACAAGGAAAAGATACAGTGCAAGTGTGGGTATATCAACACCACTGTAGGTTAATTCTTTTTCAAATTCTTTTTCAATAAGCATGGTTTAGGTATTCAGAGTCACTTCATTTCTGAGCTTAATTTGGACAATTTTCAG
The DNA here is from genome assembly GCA_018881555.1 of Amblyornis subalaris. Classification (NCBI taxonomy): domain Eukaryota; kingdom Metazoa; phylum Chordata; class Aves; order Passeriformes; family Ptilonorhynchidae; genus Amblyornis; species Amblyornis subalaris. The sequence goes on from JACAXG010000020.1 coordinate 6,553,077, forward strand.
TAATATCAAGTGGGACTTAACTGCTGGATTTGGTGTTTAAAAACTAAAAGATCATTACTTGTTGTCTTGGAAACCTGGTGGTTTTATTGTTGATTTTTCTGTTTACTGTTATTTAAACTCCAAGTCATACAGATAAAATATGGGTTTAGATTGACCTTTGTCTCATGTTTTGAACTTTGGATGTAAATTTGCACAATGTTTCAATATACTTGAACAAAACAACAGAGGTAAAATGAAAGCCTTACTTGACTGAATTTGCTCTATAATCGTGCTGTTGTTTCCCTGGTTCTCACCTCCCCAGCTCCCATCAGCAAGCTGTTTTGAAACACCCAGAATCTACATCCCAAACACCATAAGCTTCCCCATTCTCTTCCAGGTAAACTATTTAGCAACCGCTTCACATTCCACTTCAATTTTTGTCATGTGTAAAAGGGAAAAATTGCTGACAAATGTATCATTTGGGTCAGAGTGCTTTCGATAAGCACAGCACAGAATTATTCATAGATTTCTGAGATTGCAGTAATTTTTGACAAAAAAAAAACCATAATATCAAGATCTCAGTGTACTAAAAAGGCAGTAAATCAACTTCTCAGTGAGTGTGGGACTTCCAGTGGAATAAAATAAACAAAAGATCTACTTTGCCATCTCTCCGAAGAGGACAGAAAAGTTGCTGGAAAGCCTGCCATATCAGCTGTCTTCACTATGCCCTGAGACAATTACAAGTGTTCAGGGAGAAGAGAGAGGTAAATACTATATTATAAATCTAAGTCAAGTGTTTAAGGAATGGAAATACTGTGTGGGCTGTTTACTTTCATATAGGACCTAAAGGACATTCCTGTGAGAAAGAAAAAAAGGAAGTAAAAACAGGAATAGACCTAGAAACACAAATAGCCTTTTAGATATAAATTGACTGCTGTTATTATTAAGTGAAGAAAACACTCCTATCATGAAAAGCAGTTTTTTGTTTACTTCAGGAGAATTTAAATGGAGCTGTTGACCTCACACATATGGCTGGTTTAAAACCTGAATCATAGCTGACAGTGTATGCCTCAGGTTGGGAAGGGAGGTGGTGAAACTGTCTGAGAGTATCTCAGCTATGTTTAAGCCTGGATTTTATTTCATCAACCACTTACAATGTCATAACTCTTATTGCTTGCACCACTGATGCCTGTGAAAATACTCAGAAACCACTCCAGAGTAAGAAGCCACAGAGGAGCCACGGACCTTGTGGGAACATGTTAGTACATTTCAGGAGTCACTTTCCGCAAACTTAGTTTTCTCTTGTGACTTCTAAGACAAGCTGCCAAACAGCTCCTAGTTGCCGTGCAGAGCTGTAACTCTGGCAGTGGTATTGCCACTGCTAGTAACAAGGTATAAGCTTTGTATTGAGTTTTCAAAGCCTCAGAACTGAGGTTTATCCAGTCTGATTTGTGTGAACTTTGGTTTACATGGTTTAGCTGTGACTGGAATTTCTTTAACTGGCCAGTTGTCTGTATGCTATGTGTTTTACTTTGTGCAGAGTACAGCCATAGTTCTAAATGCATAGCAGTAACAAAGACTTACCCTATGTAGAATTAGATATTTATGACTAATATATTAGAATCATAGAAAGACTTGGGTTGGAAGGGACCTTAAAGTTCTTCTAGTTCCAACCTTCCTGCCGTGGGTGGGGACATCCATGAGACCAAGTTGCTCAAAGCCCCATCCAGCCTGGCCTTGAACACCTCCAGGGATGGGGCATCCACAACTTCTCCGGGCAACCTGTTGCAGTCGCACTCTCTTCCAATGTCTCATCACCCTCACATTTAAAAAATTCTTCCTTGTATCCATTCTAAACATACCTTTGTAAAAAAGTCTTTCTCATCTTTCTTATAAGCACGCTTCATATAGTGAAGGACCACAATAATGTCTCCCCAGAGCCTTCTCTTCTCCAACCTTCTCAGCCTTTCTTCACATAAGAGATGTTGCAGTCCTCTGATTATTTTTGGTACCCTCCTCTGGAACTGCTCTAATGGGTCCAAGTCTTTCTTAGGCTGGACAGAGCGCTCCAGGTGTGGTCTCATGAGAGCAGAGGAGAGAATCACCCTGCTCAACCTGGTGGCAATGCTTCTTTTTATGCAGCCCAGGTACGACACATGACATAAGACAAGAACTACAAGCCCCATGGGAGTGCACTGGGTTTCAAAAGTGGAGGCACCAGATGTGGTACAGGGGAGTGTGGGCATGGGGCAATAAGAGGTGGGGCACAGGCTTGGCACTGGAGGGTCAACAGTTGTGAACAACTCACCCATGGTCAGCTAAAGAAATGCAAACCTGAAGCCAGACAAAAATTGTTTTAGGGTAACAGAGAGAACAAAGACATAGTGTCTAATGTGTTAAATAGTCATACACAGTAAGGGCAGATGTAATGTGGAGCTGCAAACCAATGAAGAAAGAAAGCATGCTAACAAACATAAAAATGACCCTGAATTTAATTTTTGATGTAATGGTTTAGTGTGACTCTGCAGTCATGAAAATTATTAGAAGTGTCTTGGATCCACACATAAAATCTATAGTGGTTGAGAGTGATTTTTAGCATGGGCCCTGCAGCCAGGCAGAGATCATGGATTAGACTGTAACACCCAACCCGTCACATTGCACAGATCAGGCCAGAATCCCACTTTGGATCCAGGCCTCCTCTCACACAGCCTGCAAGAAGAAAATAGGAAAATCCCTACATCTGCTCAGCCTTAGTCACCCCTCCCCTCTCCAGCTGTACATAATGTTTTCTGTAAATAATTTCTATTTTATGCCTATCGCTAACACATAACATTGCAGATCTAAGCTTTCCTCTCTCCTTACTTTGCTAGCCAACATTACGCTGATTAGCAGAGAAATAGAGATGTTTACAGAAGAACAGAATTCAGTTGTTTGTTTTAATATTTTTTATTTTTTCTTAGGGTATGAAGCTGAACACGGTTTCAGCACAGCAAAGAGAAGCCAACACACTTCTAACACCATTTAAGAACTTATTAAAGCACTGGGCATCAGTGAAAGCAGGATGTGGTGCCAGGAGGAGGTTTTAACTAGACTATTTCAGTAATATCTTGTTATTCATCTCCTCTCCATCTCTCACTTAGGAGATTCTTCACAGATCATTTAATACCCTAATCTGCTAACCACTGTCATTACTGTTTTTCTGACCTTCACCCTTCCTTTTTTTATGTTAAAATAAATGTAGCAATACAGATACAGGAGTCTAAAGTAAAAGTTTTATTTAATATTTCAGTAACAACTTAGACTTGTAAGACACCACGTATCTGGTTAGGAACTGAAGCAGTATAGTGGTATTTATTAGATGATAGGCAACAAACGGCAAGTATGCTACAGCATTTTCTCATCCTGCTCTGGCAGCAAGGAACTTCTTCGGGCACCCTGTAATTTAGAAGCTTTAGTCCTTGAGTGCTAGTTCCTCCCTTTCCCAAAGGAACATGAGATGCAAGGGAGTGTCTATCTCAAATATCACAGGCATAAAAATGATTGTTTTGCATGATTGACATTATTAACATAATTAGAAAGAGAGGTGCCTCTTCTGGATTAGAGTGTAGGACATGATGAACACAATCAAATAGCAGCTGGTCTGGAAAATGCAAACCCTAGTCAAGGTCAAGCAAATATAACCACAGTCTGCAGGACAGGTGATGTATACTTTCCACCCTCCCCAGCCTTTTCAAGGCCTCATATGAATCATTATGAAATGGAAAACACAGTTCAGGGAACTAGAAAATGCGAGCCACAACAAAATGAGGCTTAATCACAACAGAGGAAAATATAGGGGGGATAATTGCCAAGTTCATAAAGAGCAAACAAATGGAACTATCTCCAGTTGTTTCCGTTTGTTACTAAAGAAACATTATTTGCATCTAGAAATTTCATGCGCAACTTGTACTTCTAAAAGTTCCCAATTCTCCACCCATTTCCTTCAAATATGTCTTCAAAATAAGGTATTGGTCAATAACATCTGTTACTTCTTTCAAGATGTTTTGCAAGGAAGGAATGGAAATAACCAAGGTAAAAGAAGCAGCTGCTGGTTTGATTAAAAGTAAAGGGGGCATTACACTCTTGTCTTTGAAAATTTGCAGCAAGAAAAGCAGATAATCAGTTTAAAAAAGGCAAACTAGAATTTTGTACGACCTCACTTCCAAAAATCAAAGGCAATTTTGGTGAAGACAGGGACATAAATCAAAGCAGTGCTGTGATTCTATCTTCCCATAAAGTGCATTCCCTGCATTCCCTAACTATTTTCTTCTTAAATTTTACATCAATTAGCTCACATTCTGCTTATAGCATCAAAGTACTTTCATGCTTTGATAAATCACAGCTGTCAATGGTCACTGGTCCTTGAATGAACCACATAGATGTAAAAAAGGCAATTTTGCAGTGGATTAGAAATCAGGAAAAAAATTACTTCACAAGAGCTGCTGAAAAAGAAGGCAGAACAGGCATGAATCATGTTAGCTGAGGGTGCATCACATTATTATTTTCTGTGGTTCCATCAATAGGCCAGGTCCATTCTGCACTTCTCTCAGAGCTCCCTACAGTTGCCAACTACAAATGATTTTCTTGGGTTCATTCATTTTAGGGCTTGTCTTTGACCTTAGATACAAAAAATCAGTTATAGAAGGACAAAACCAGATCACAGAATAATAGTATCATAGAGTTGTTTAGGTTGGAAAAGACCTTTAAGTTCATTGAGTATAACCACATCCCTAAATGCCACATCTACATGTCCTTTAAATACCTCTAGAGATGGTGAGTGCACCACTTCCCTGAGCAGCCTGTTCCAGTGGTTGACAACCCTTTCAGAGAAAAATTTTCCCTGCTATCCAATCTACACCTCCCCTTGTGCAACTTGAGATTGTTTCTTCTTATCCTAGTGCTTGTAACTTCTTTCAGGTAGTTGTAGGGAGCAATAAAGTCTCCCCAGAGCCTCATTTTCTCCAGAATAAACAGCCCCACCTCCCTCAGCTGCTCCTCAGCTGAGACTTGTGCTCCAGACCCTTCACCACCTCTGTTGCCCTCTCTGGACGTGCTCCAGCCCCTCAGTGTCTTTCTTGTAGTGAGGGGCCCAGAACTGGACACAGGACTCGAGGTGTGGCCTCACCAGTGCTGAGTACAGGGGGACAATCACTTCCCTGGTCCTGCTGGCCACGCTATTCCTGATACAGACCAGGATGTCTTTGGCCTTCTTGGCCACCTGGGCACACACTGGCTAATGTTTGTCTGACTGTCAACCAGCACCCCAGGTATTTTTCTCTCAGGCAGCTTTCTAGCCACTCTGTCCCCAGCCTGTAGCACTGCAGGGGAYTGATGTGATCCAAGGGCAAGACACGGCACTTGGCCTTGATGAACCTCATACAATTGGCCTCAGTCCATCGATCCAGCCTGTCCAGATCCCTCTGCAGAGCCTTCCTGCCCTCCAGCAGTTCAACACACACACCCAGCTTGGTGTCATCTGCGAACTGACTGAGTGTGCACTCAATACCCTCATCCAGATCATCGACAAAGATGTGAAACAGACCTGGCCCAAATACTGAGTGCAGAGGAACACCTCCTGTGACTGGCCACCAGCTGGACATAACTCCATTCACCAGCACTCTCTGGGCCTGGCCATCCAGCCAGTTTTTATCCAGTGAAGGGTGCACCCATCCAAGCCGTGGGCTGCCAGTGTCTCATGGAGAGTGCTGTGGGAGACAGTGCCAAAGGCTTTGCTAAGGTTCAGGCAGACAACATCTACAGCCTTTCCCTCATCCACTAAGCAGGTCACCTCATCATACAAGGAGATCAGACTGGTCAAGCGGGACCTTTTACAAACCCTTGCTGGCTGGGCCTGATGCCCTGGTTGTCCCATATGTGCCGCATGATGGCACTCAAGATGATCTACTCCATGAAGAGGTCAGACTGACAGGCCTGTAGTTCCCTGGATCCCCCTTCTAGCCCACACCACAGAAGGATGTGTAGGGGTATTACTGCTATATGTCAGTAGAATATTTCTGCACAATATGTATTCTCTGAATAGGCAGGGAAGGGAAGTTTGGCAGGTAGATGCAAATGGCAGATGAAATGTCTAGCTGCCCAGCACCCTTTTTGTGGATGATGGATGCCTGTGTAGTCTTTGTCTAATCAAAACACTTTGCAAGCTACAGGCAATCAATGCTTCCTTCAGCATTTGTAAATTTTAGATAATAGGCTTCTAAAATTCAGAGACTCCCACTTTTTTCTCTGGGCTCTATTAGAGCTCACATTAACATTTTAGTTAACCGGCTAATCTCTTAGCACCAACACAACAGGCCATATTAAACAAACAGCAGATGGAAATGTGAGAGACATAATGGCTACACGATGTGAAATACCCTGCAATCAGCAACAACTTGCATTGATTTTTAGTAACAGTCCTTCTAGAGTCATTCAAGTTTCCTCACACAGATGCATTAAGTTCTCAAGAATGAATGTAAATCCAGCTCAGTGTTTTCCACAGTGAGAATTGCGGGGGTTTGATATACAACACTACACTTTCAGCAGTTCATCCTACTCTATGCTAACTGGTGAAATAATTCCCTTTGTTTCGGTCTTTGGCTACTGGATTATCTGAAGCACATTATTCGTATTAGGTTCTCCTCTTTCAAAAAATCCACCTTTCTTTTAACTTCTTACCACTCCAATGAAGCTCAGAAGCCACCAAGAAAAACTTACTTTTGTACTTATTTGAACACTTGGGTGTTCCGGGAGAAACTGCTACTAGCAAAGAGGAACAGATGTCTTTCCCTATCATGGACAGTTTTGGGGTTTTTTTGTATCTGCTCGCCTGACCACTGCAAACTGTTAATATTACCTATTTATTACATCTGGGGAGAATTTGGATCAGTGGTTTGCACTGCCCCTGGCACAGCAACCAGGAGAGCAGCTGCACTGTGTGTATAAGGTGTCTTGCTGCAACCCACCCGTGAAATGTTCTCTGCAGATGCTTCTTACTCACTCTGTCTTCAAGACCACAGCCAGTCACCCACTGGTGTACTAAGACATCCTGTGAGAATGTTTGTGCAAAGGAAAGCAACAAAGAGAATGGCAGAGATGCAGCTTACAGGAAGGGAAACAGCCAGGCAGAGGTCAGGGAAAAATTCATCTTCTGTTTGCATATTCTGGAAAACTCCTCAGTAGACAATTACTTSGCAAATGGAGTTATCAACTGCTCTGGCTCAACGGGGTAAAATAATGTCTGGAATCTAGTTATTATATTAGGAATATTCTTTATTCAGACAAGGTGTACCAAATCAGTCAGAGCTTTGGAGACTCCTACAGCAAATGTCAGAGTTGGTTGTTAACTGTCAGTTCAGTTTGCCACTGTCTAGAGGACTGCAACCTTTTTTCTTCAGTGAGAAATGACAGATCCATTGCTAAAGCACACACCAGTGCATAAATGACAATACTAGTTCATCAGTCTAGGCTTCTGCTCCATCTCAAAATCCTTCTCTACAGGCCTTCAAGAGAAGGTGGCAAATGGCTAACAGAAGCTTAATATTTATAATAACTAAATTAGCATTCAGCTAAACTCCAAGTGCTTGCCTATGTGCACAGGAAACTGTCCCATGGATAACAAAATATCAGCCTGGTAAGAACTCCTAAGATTCTGAGATTTTTCTAGATGTATTCAAGGGGAGAAAAATACATAAGTCTGATCATTATGCATCAATATCAAAAGCCTCCATGTAAAAACAAAATGATCTTCAAACTGAAAAATATATCTGAGGTAGGGAACTGCACAAACTTTGCTTAGGCTTCTTGTGATGGCAGTAGTGACTGGCATACCTCCCAGTTATTTTGGACATGTCAGGACGTTAAAACTGGGATCTAAGTACTACTGAAATTACCATCATGGGCACGGAAACAGATCTGGACTATTTTCTGTCGTTATGGTGAACCATGGGAATCACAAGCTTAATCACATGTCCACACAAATATGGTTAGTTCAAGATGCAGTGCCAGAAATTTCAGGTTCAATTCTCTCTTCCTATGACTGTGTCCCTTCCTATGGTGGTTCATTACATAAATTCTAGTGGCATTTTTATTGATTCAGAGACAAAGGATTAGTGACAGACTGCTACAAATTCTTCTGTCCCTGACATGCAATTATTCCTGAAACAAACGAATAGCTTTCATTTATCTAGAATAAAACTTTCAAGAAAAGAACTCAATCACTTAAAATGTGCCTGTTAGTCCATCTTCTTTCTTCTGATATAATTAAGAGATAAAGTCAGTGAAAGAGAGACTTGTTGTGGGACCCACTACAAGATATATAGGATAGTGTTGATCACAAACTTCAAAACAAAGTAGTTATTTTCAACATGAGTGGACAGCTTTTGACAATTCTTTGTTGCTAAATCTTTAACTGTCCTCCTGCCTTCTTTATTTCTTGTCCTTCTTGTTCTTCTTCTAACAGACTGAAAGCTCAAATAACTTGATAATGCAATAAAATTAAATTCCAAGCTATAACATAAATCAGAAAATAAATCAGACTCCTTTCTTCCCCCAGTAAAGGCCCCCCTTTCTTTTAGAAGTTTGGTTTTTTTCACATTGAAAACTTAAGTGAGGGGATTACTTATAACACATATTTTTTAGTAGAGTTTCACTGGAGTAGTAAACTAATTTGGAATGCCTAATGACACCAATTACACAAAACCAGATGCTTAAGTGAACATTATTTCATAAACACTCACTATAGTTTCCCACAGAATGTATGTATGTAATATAGTTTTCAGACAGGAAAGACTATCTTTAACCTAGTACATAGAAAAAAACGCAAGTATGTAGCGGCATTCTTCTGAGAACAAGTGATCAAAGGGAGTAATTTGCGTAGAACAGACTATTCACTTATCAGGATTTTCGACTTGAGGTAGCTTGGTATGAAAACATAAAAACAGCATAAAAAGCAGGTTTTTTTTCATCTTTATAATATTTTTGCCCTAACACCTTGCGTTTTTCAACCCGTTGTAGGTTTTGATGCTTGAATCTGCTTCTGATAGAATTAAGTGAAGGGACTTTCCATGCTACAACAGCACTTTATGCTCTCGTCTAAACAAGCCAGCATGGTACAAGAAAGATACCAAGAAGCAAGCTGTGTATTTGCAGAGCACAGGAGAGGGAGGGTTTGTAACTTCTCCAGATATAACTGCAGTGTTTGGCATCTAGACTGATAGTAAAAAAAGAAACCAAGAAACCTTTTCATATGTGACATTCATAGAAATTGACCCTGAATATGAGGGCCATAAAAGTGATGGTGATTTTTTCCTAAACATATTAGCTGAATGTAGAATACTTTGTATTGCAACACATTTTTACTATAACCACAAAACATACACGAAACAAAATTTGTCCAAGGAAGTAGAGAAGATATCTGCAATGTGCAGTGATAGAGACAATTTTACTTTGCTCTATGGTAAAAGAATCCTCAGACTGGGCAAATACAAAGAAATCCAATAGCTTACATGCATACCATGTATTCAGTTAATCTGCTATTGCTTCCCTGAATTGTACCTACCTTACTCGGTACAGACATACAGAAAACTGGATGGTAAGCTGATGCCTAGAGAAAAATCAACGTACGTCTCCCATACAAGTAAAATGTAAATACAGAAATATTTCTTGGATGTTATATTCGTTCCGCATCTTGCTAAAATTCATTCTGGAAAGGATTAGACAAAAAAAAAGAAGAACTAAAAAAAAAGCCATTGCATTCACTAACAGATTCCAACCAAAGGAAAAAAAAGTAAGCACAGCACAAAGATAAACATCTATAGAAAATATAAACCCAAACACTTCTATACATGCATTTCAGAATACTGATATGGTATAGACCATATTAACAAAGTACAATTTAAAATAGAAGAAAAGGAAGAGAATCATAGAATCATAGACTAGTTTGGGTTGGAAGAGACCTTTAAAGGTCATCTAATCCAACCTCCCTGGAATGAGCAGGGACATCCTCAACTAGATCAAGTTGCTCAGCGACCTGTCCAACCTTGCCTTTAATGTTTCTAGGTATGGGCATGTCAAGGGTTAACCTGGAGGCAGACTCCGGATCCCCATGCTATATTCTTTAGAGGATGTAAGACAGCAGAAACAGGCTGCAAGCTTGAAAAATGATTAAATAATTTATTCACTAACTACTACTAAGAATAGAAAGAATAAAGAAAATAATAAAAATATTAAGGCATAATGTACAAATATCATTCTCCTCCCAATGCATCCCAATCTTTCTTACTGATCACGCAAAGAACATAAACATGAGATTCTGATCTTATGATTAAGAGTTTTTATTGACACTTTATGGGATAAAGAGTTCTTTCTGTAGTGTAGTGGGATCCATCCCATGGAAGATACCTCCCTACAGAGTGTCTTCAGCGTGGTCCCAAAACTTCAGGAAAACACCACAGCCCACCCAGGTGTTGCAGTGGTGAATCCTCTCTCCCACCATACTCTCGGCAGTTTGTGGGTCACAAGAAAAGTCTGATGGGGTTAAACAATTAAGAATAACTCATTCCAGCCTAAAGGCACTAATAATACAGTCTCCTGCTTTTACTCATAATCTCCAAAGGCTGCAAACTTCATCTGCTCAGGCATAAAATGTTCTTATCTTAGGCTGTGAAATTCAAATTCCCCCATGTCTCATATTTTGTGATTTATAGAGAAATTTAGTTTGGCACTATTCTAGATCACACAGTTCACAACATAAAAGGTGAAAATCCCAATGCAGGCAAAGATGGCTCCTCCTCTAGCACTTCCATCTTCTCTTCCGTTAGGCTGCTGGTCGCCGTATCAGTTTTTCATGTGATTTGCTTTCCTTTCTCTCTGGCTTAGAGAAGAGGTTAATATTTGCAGAAAATGCCTTAAGAAGTATTTGTAACAACTTATATGCTCCCATCAGAGAATTCAGCTGTGCTTCCCCCTTTAAATCATACGGCTATGTCTCTGGTCTGCCTTAGGCTCTCTTCCCGAGCTCAAGGCTCTCCTCCCCCCCACCCCCGAACTGCGTCTCCACATTGGCAGCCACCCAATTTTGCAACAGTCTTATTAGCTGCTACTTCATTCACTGCAATTCGCCTTATCTGCAACAGCAAGGTCAGCCTTTTGATCTCACCCATACACCTCCGAAAAGGGGGGTTTTTTCCTCCGGCAAACCTCGGCTTTCTCTCGGCCTCTCTGAGTGGCTCGGCTCGGCTGCTCTTCTGCTTGGCCTCGGTCCAGATGGCAATAGACCAGCTCCTCTCAGGTCCAAACAGCGCGGGACTGGTTGGGTGCGGCTGGGCCCCCACCGGGCCCCTCGGGCCGTGGGCCCCTGGCCTGGGGGTGGGGGGGGAGCCTCTCCCGCTCGTGGGTGTAGCAGGGAGCAAGTAAGAAGTGAGCAAGTGAAGTTACTTCCTGGGTGGTTTTTTTATAACATATTACCCCAGAGTCGTATTCTGAAATCAAGTGGCTTATATAACTGTCCATCACCTGTTTTAACCAATCAGATTTGTTCCACACCGGGTCAAACCATGACAGGGCATCTACCACCTATCTGTGCCAGTGTTTCACCAGGCTCAGAATCTACCCTCTTTTAATTTAAAACCATTACTTCTTGTCCTGTCACTCCAGGCCCTGCTAACATGTTAATCCTCATCTTTATTATAGGCCCCTGTAAGTACTGAAAAGCCAAAACAAAGAGCAAAAAGCATAAAAAAAGATCATCAGAAGAAACAGACAAAAATCAGGCTTAATCAAGCAGCAAAATTAATAATGATGGAGATATTTGGCTTATTGTATCAATCCTCATATCAAGAAAGGTTGATCTTTATTGCAATCAAGTTTAAAACACCCACATTTTCATGGAAAAGGTGACTTTTCTAATCTGTTTTTTACATGATTACAAGTTTTATTTATATAAATAACTAAGCCATATTAGGAAAACACTGTGCAAAGGATACATATATTTATGAAACATACAGCTTAACAACATTAAAATAATTTTAAGTAGAAAGAATTTTAAAATACCTTTTTCTGTACCAAAAGATGTTTCTCTAGTTCAGCTATTTGATGTACATGCCAGCTTCAAAATAGGAGAAATGCAATTATCAGGGGAAAAAAAGCATTAACAAGCCTCTTTCTATGTTTAGATTAGAAGAAACTTGATGAAACTGATTACAACCTTGAACTTAATTTGGGTTTTGCTGAATAATGAATTCTTCTTTTGCTTCTATAGTTGCCATTTTTTACAAGTGAAGCTTGTTACAGACTATAATATATTTGCCTTGCCAAAAGCACAGCAGGTTTTGAACAAGTAATCACACATACTTGATGTTAATTCTTTTTGGAGTTTCAGTAGAGTTGGAGATGTAGAAAATGTGTTAGGCTTGTGGGGGTTTTATCCTTCACTGGTAATGTAATCAGAAATTTTCTAAACTGAAGCTAGCTGACTTCTTCCAAGGCAAGCGTGCATTTCTTACCCTTTGAAAACTTTATTGAATTTAGCTGATTTGTTCTTCCATAGACAGTAATATAACTCCAGCCTAATATCAAACCTGACTTACTTGATGGCTACAAGGCATATAGTTTATTCTTTATATCTTAGTTTTGGTAATATTATTTTGTATTAAAATATCATCAGGTACAATAATGTTTCTTACCAAGTACACACTTAAACATATTTCCTAAAACAACAAGGTAAGTTTCTGGTTTTTTATATCCTCAAAGGATACATGTGTTAGCTAGTCCTAATGCCTGGCAACACAGTACAATCAAGAGTGCTTGTTAAGTGTATTTTATGCAGCTGAATGCAATCTCAGTCCTTGAAAGAAGGACTATGACATTTAAATCATGGTAACTGTGTACTGGAATACAGTGACCACGAAAATGCCACAGGGAATATATGCCTTGAACAATTTCCCCTGAGAGCAAATTAGTGCACCACAGGGCACCTTCTAGTATAAGAGGTAGCTCATATCATTGCATTGTGACACTTAGCATGACAAGTGAAGAGCACAGGAAGATTACGAAAGGTGATACCCTTTCCACTGTCAATATGATCATGAAGGATCTGCAATTTTCTTTTCAACAGGCTGCTGCCATACAACAGTCAGTAGATGGTAGAAGTAATACTGAACCAGTTGGCATTATAATTGGGTATCTCAGATAACGCCAACAGGAGGCAAAAGCAGCAGCACCAACAAAATAACAAATGCTCTGGATTTACTGATGGCAGATGTTAACTTTCTCTGTTGGAGTAACAAATATCAAGCATCTTCCCACCTGTATCAGACATCAGTTTGGATATCAGACTGTGATTTCCAGGAAGCTGAGCCAAGTAAAGGAGGTTCCAGATGTAATAGAAAGGCACTCTTTGACTCCTTGTCAGCTCCATCTCAAACTGTACTTTAATGGATGCTGAGAAACATGCTTGCAATACTCTATCAGAAGACATTTCTTGAATGTTCAGCCTGACAACTAGAGCTGACAATGAAAGAATTGGATTCAAGCACACAATTTACCAGAAGACCTGGTGAATATTTATTCTGGTCTCTTCAGCCACACAATAGCAAACTTAATCTTCAATAGTCAATGCAGTTGCAAAAGAAGAAATTGCCTTAAACATACCTTTTTATAGCCACCAGTCAATTATGCAGGCTTGGGCCACTATATAATTCCTACATATATAGAAACTTCTTACATATATTAAGACATCCAGGTCTTGCTCCAGAACCCTACCTAAGTACGGTAAGATTGACTCTCTTCAAAGGTTTATCGTGCACCCCTTATGTTTATTCAAACTTTCTAATGCATGCTAAGTCAGAGAAAAAAACCAAGACCCAGATGTAATACATTGCTCTGGAAGTCAGTTCTGGCTGAGAACTCTTTATTGAAATGTCTTGTTTTTACCAGATGAGTCTTTGTATTATTGTCTCTTCTCAACTGTGCATGGTAAGCATGTGTGCAGGCACACAGCATCCTATAATCTCATTTAAAGCAAAAATAGCAACCCATATGAAAAGAAAAGTCTTCATGAAATGCAACTTGGCCAGAGAAGCATTAGAGAACCATTTCTCAATTCATAACAGAAGTGTGACAAGGAGCTTGATTTCAGCACAAGGGCTCATAATAGTGCATCTGTCATGCCATGCTGACTGACCACAATTAATTAACTCAATGAGGAGCAGCAAGCAGTTCAGAAAGAATGTTTAAAAAATTATGCTTGTCTTTAGGATGGTAAAAGACAACTGCTGGCACAACACCCATTTTCAGAAAATTTTCTAAGTGGCAACTCCCCAGTTGTTTCACTACTGTAAGATACGGTACACATGGAAGGTGTTTAATAGCCTTCTGCTGGTGTGGGGCCCTTTCTGTGTCATGGAAGCAGTGGCTGGGAAAGGGGTAGGAATATCAGAGCTAGAYCAAGACCTCCAGCTCTGCAACTACTTAGCAGGAGGAATCTGAGTAGCCACTTAACAATGAAGCCTCTTTTAAGATCTTGGCAATACAAAATTCTACATGAATATTTCTATGTTATAGGTGCAAAAAGGTATATTCATTATGATTTTTCTTGGAAATAGCCACCAATATGATGCGTTTCCATTTCTGGGCAGTGTGTGCAGCTATACTGCAGTCTCTAAGAATTTCCTAGTGTCGACTGAATAGTATGGATGATCACAACCCAGTGCCCACAGCTTGTACTGCTGTTTACTAATAAAGAGACAGCATTCCTTCATCTAAGGTTATATATCTTTTTCATATCACTTCCTTACCTCCTGGCTGGCCTACTTTTCTAGCAGAAGACCCCTGGAGCTCCAGGTGCTGCCCAAGTTCCTTGAATTGTTACTGATGTACTGAGATTGCACACATTTACTTCAGGAGTGCTAAATCACGCTGCTGGGATCAGGTTTCTACTACTCCATTAATTGAGACTGTGTAAAATTAAATCTTTTAAAAATATATAGTAAGAGTCTGATTTCTATCATATCTAAGCTTATAGTTTCAAACAAACAGTTTGAAAAAGTGTTTTGTCAACTTGACACATGTAGCTTAGCATTAACTTCATTAAGTACTTTTAACATCTTGCATCAGTTAGGGCCTCATTTACCCCTGATCAATAGAAGAGGCCTAAATCCTGGGTCTTCTTGTTCAATCTTTTTAAAAATACTGGCATTCCAGTTTTCTTTTAGATCTCTTGGATTTCACAACAACTTCCAGATTTATTGGAAAAACCATTCAATCTCCTCTTAAAACTCCTGTATGTAAATTTCCTTGGCCAGATGATTGTAAAATGTTTCACTTTAGCAGAGGTTCGTTCACATATTTCTGAGTTATTATTAGAGTAGGATGTGTGTTATCATTATAATCTAAATAAATCAAGCCACTCTTTTCAACTATGAACTAGAAATATCATTGAGCATTTTTGCTTTCTCACCCATAAAACTGGCAATTTTTCCACCTCTGTCTAGTAACAGTTAACACTAATTGGAGTTAGATAATATGTATCGATACTATTAAAATAGAATAGATCATAAATAACATGGAATATGTGACACTAGATGGAGCTTCATTTCTTGCTTTGAAGTTTACCTAACATTTAAATGAAGCAGTAATGTTTATCCTGCTTGACTACTTATTTTAAAACACTTATTCTTCTCACTCGTGACTCCGGAGCAGAGTCATATGACATGTCCTCACACCCTTACCCAGCCTGTCCTCGCCACTCCATCTGCACAAATCATTCTGCCTCCTCATCTCTAATCTCAGTAATACTCAGAAGCAATGATATGAAGGACCACTTTTTTGGATGTAGTTAGTAGGGATTTTAACCTATGTCATGTTACACTACACCATGTGCAGTTTATTTGGGCCACAGAAACACACTTTTTAGGTGAAACCAATAATCTATTGGTTTATAATGATAACACTACCATTCTAACCAAATGATTGTTATTAGTTCAGATATAACCATTATAGAAAAAGCAAGGAAGAACACAGAGAAAATTCCACTGGTAAATTCTCAAAATTCTACAGTTAAAATTGCTATATACACATACGTACACACTTCTACTATCTCTGCTGTTACACTAACCAATTACTGCTCCAATTCTTCTCATGAAGAAGAGGAGGAGAACCAGCAGAGGTGAATACTGATATTGATGGTGGGGTTTCTTTTCTCCTCACTTCAGAATGTGGAGAGTGTTTGTTAATTTTTTATGTTAATTTGTGCTACACTTTGCTCTTTTTTTCATGGTTTGTAATCCAAGATCTTTCCTAAATATACGATAGATACTGTGTTTTATATGTATTGAGTATTTGAGTTTTATTCTGTTATCCCTAATGGCTTCACCAAAATCCCAAGATTGCATTACTTTAATGAGCTATAACTGACCATTGGTGATTTGTTTATAGCCTCTGCTATCTTCCTGTTCTTATACCATCAAGGACTCTGCTACCACCCTTTATCTGTACTCCAATTTACTACATTATTATTCTAGGGTCATAGACAGTTCACTGTACACAGAAGAACTGCTTGGTATTGCTACCTGTAATTTGCAGAAGGACATCAAAATTACTATACCACTACACAAGTGCATRATGTCAGCTAAAGCTAAACAAGTTACATAATAGTTACCTGCTTGTTAAACTATTGCTGGTTTAGCTAAACAAGCTAAAATAAAACTCTATATAGCGCAGAAGAGTCCAGACAAACTAAACTTGGAAAGCCATAGTCCAGAAGCTTTCCAAAGTCAATAAAAAGCCTGCAGTCAGATACTAGCAATGGCAGCACTGTATTTAATGGGCTATTCAACTGCACCCCATTTCCATTTACAGAATCACAAGTTGTGAATGAGTGCTTTAGATGGCTCAATCACCAGCAAAGGCATTGGCAAAAGCAGGTTTATTATTTAAGTGAAAGCATGACAAGGTTCATTGGCAAGGTTCATTCTACTACTTAGAAGATGGTTAAAGCACACAGGGAAAAATTCAACTAAAATCAATTAATCTAAACATAAAATCAACCAAAAATTATCAATGTGGAGACTGTGAATGGAAAAGGGTATGGATACGAAAAGGTAAGGATAAAAAGGATAAGAGAGACCCTCTCACTGAGTCACAAGGTTCAGAACGGAGCCCCTTGCCAAACCGAGCCCTAGATTTCCCAGTTTAGGCCTAAAGGTTTCATCAACACTTAACAGCACTTAATCAATAGCCTAATTTAAATAATTTAACAAAAGACTCTATACCTTTTACTATAGGCAAAAAAGTAACTCACCCATAGGCCAAATTTACATATGAATCTAAAGTACTTTAGAATCTAGGACAGCAACATCTGTAGGACATTTGTTATACAGACCTAAAGGAGTGTGTACAAGGCATACCTATGAAAAATTCCCCTCTCATTTAGTGAAGTACTCACATCAGATGCCTTTGCATCCTCTCCATCGAGGAACAGGGCTATCAGCCCAGGCTCTGCCAGTGGTGTTTGGTGGCAGTCCTCCAAGTATAGCAAACTTGAAAATTTGCTGGCTCTCAGTGACCCCCCTAGGAGGGAGTTTTCTGGTCACAGCCCATTGCAGACCAGGAGAGCTCAAAGGGTCTCAGGACTGCTGTTTGTAGGGTTGCAAGAGAATTGACTTTTGTCATGGTAATTTTCCATTCTGGCTGCAATTCAGGTCTGTAACTTTCTTTGAAAGTTCAATAACAAAACTGTTGTTCCACTTGTGTTGTTATTCAGGCAAGAAAAATAAGTTTCCAAGGCTGTTTGTTAAAAAAACAGGAGCTCATTAGACAGCATAGGTTCGGGGGAGCAGACAGTGTTTCTGATCAGCTCAAGAAGAGCTGAGCCCAGGTGCTGTTTATCAAGGTTGAGGCCTAATGAGCATTTCTGAGATCATAGTGCAGCCTGAGGAGGTGGGGAAGGCACCACCACGTCACAGAATCACAGAATGGGTCAGATTAGAAGGGACCACAGTGGGTAATCTGGTCCAACACAGAGCCTTCTAGAGCACATGGCACAGGATTGTGTCCAGACAGTTCTTGAATATCTCCAGTAAGGGAGACTCCACAACCATTCCAGTGCTCAACCACTCCGAAGCACAGTAAAGTTCTTCCTTGTATTCAGGTGGAACTTCCTGATCATCACTTTTTGCCTATTGCCTCTTGTCCTATTGCTTGGCACCACCGAGAAGAGCCTGGCTCCATCCTCTTGACATCCTCTCTTCAGACACTTGACGAGGTCCCATCTCAGTCACCTCTTCTCAAGGCTGAATGGGCTCAGCTCCCTCAGCTTTTCCTTGTAAAAGAGATGCTCCAATCCCCTCATCATCTTTGTCACCCTCTGCTGGACTCCCTCCTCCTACGTTACCCTGTGGTCTCTATTTCTTTTATATCTTCTCAAAGCTATCTCAACTTTTAGTACCTTCAAGCCCCGACTGGAAATATTTCACAGACCAGTTAGAGGTGATTTTCACTAAACAAAGCCCAGAAAAAACAACCCATTGAGCTTTTAAAGGTCATACTCTAGTGTGCTGCTAGGCAAGTAGAGGCATCTCAACTCCATTATTAAGATGCCAACTGACCTCTGCCACCCACACAGTGGAAACAGTACTGCTCCTCAGTTGTGGTGAGAGAGCACATAATCAGAATGCACAACCAGTGATGAAATAACAGTGTTTGCTGTAGGTGGTAAGGAAAAAAAGACATGTAAGGCAATTCTGTAAGGGCTCAGTCTGTTGTGTATCTGGCCAATTCAGAGTATAAAATTATGCCCTATGTTGAAAGTTGATTGCTCCAGCCCTCTGCCACAAAGGTCAAACTACATTTGAGTGGAGAAGAAACAGCTTTCCACTGTACAGAACTGAAAATGGAGCACACACAATGAAGGGGAGTGGCAGGAAAGGTTATTGGTAGCAATCAGTGAGCAGTGCAGGCAGTGGGCACTTTGACAGACCTTTCACAACACACATCTAGAGTCCCCTATCACTATCCACACTGCACAGAGACAAGGCAGTAGCAGGGCATAAGGAGAAAGTACACTATCAGAAGACTCTTTATCTGCCACCAAGAATAGCAAGAACACCTTTGAAACCTACTCAACTACTTCAACTACAAGTCAACTGGAGGTCTATTGACTCTTATCTGCAAACCAACCTTGAAAAAACCAGAGCTTATAATCACAGCCAGAGATGCCTTGCTATGTCGCGCCTGCTCCGGTGGCAACCGACGCGACCTTCCCAAAAGCCCCCGACCGGGAGAGCTTTTACCGGAGGCGTGACCGGCACACTCGGCAGACGAGCCCACTCTTGCAGGTAGATGATAAAGCGACGGGAGGAGGCGAAGGAGCGAGACGGACCTTCTGGTGTGGTTCCCAACAACGTCTTTATTGCGGGAGGGTCAGGGACCAAAAGGCAATATGTTGCCCGGGGTGAGGGATTATATAGGGAGGCGGAGAGAGCAACAGACCAATGGGGTTAGGGCCAGGGGGTGACGGATAGAGGAACATCCAATGAAGGAAGGGAGAGGGAGGAACTTATGGGAAAGAACAAATGGGGTACAAGTTTGAACCGAAACCTCTAGAACCCAAACCATGTATGACGCATGTCTATCAACCTTTGGGGGAGGAGATGTGGGTAGCGTCAGATGCTAGAGATGGCCCACCACCGACGACGGGCCGGCCTCCCTTCAGAAGTGGTTTGCACCACCGCAACACTGCTACTTCAGGGGAAGATGCCTGGCAGTGCTGCCTACTGGCCTTATTACTATATTGGAGAAGTTTGCTTGCTTCCCAGATGCACTCAGGGGCAGGAGCATTAGTGAGAGATTTCTATACTGATATCTGTGTTCACAGAGCACGCAATGCCCAGCACAAGCACCACTGTCCTCCCTCCCCTCAGACTCCCACAAGCACACATAAGTGCACATCCACCAAGGACTCTGCACTTGGCCACGGAGCAACACAGCCCACCCTGCTACAAATGCATAGAAAGCCTGTTCTGGGCCAACTTGCCTTCACAGACAAGATTGGGAGATAAACCTCTGGCAACACTCAGCCACTCCAAAGAGTCACAGATTGTCACTCCACAGGCAAGAGGCTTTCACTAGCAATCCAAAACTGGGGGCAAAGCAATCACAGCCAATTCCTGTACTCTCTCTGCTAGCCAGCCTTCCCAAAGGAGAGGCACAGTATGGGAACAAAAGGTGACTGTTGGACAGGCTGCACTTGTAACACCTGCTTTTAGAGCCTGTACAAGCATGGCACCATTCAGCCACTCTCCTTTCAAGCCTCACATTACTCTCAAGAGACCCAGATGTTAGAGAGGGATACATTGGCATAGCAGCTTTATAAAGATGAACTACACAACTAAAAGAGCTAATGCTTTATAGCTAGAGGCATTGCAAATGGAAGAAGGAAAGAGGTGCTTCAAAGTGATTTTGTCATTTTCTGCATTAAGTTCAGAGAGACAACTCAAGATATCTAACTAAGAGGGTGACGAGGCATTATGTTCAGTATCCCAGCAATATTATTTACTTACTTTGTGCACATTGCAGCAGAAATTACAAAAAGGCAAGGATGTTTTGGTAGAGTAGGCTGAGGTCACCGTGATGAAAACTGTAAAAAAAGACACTATTTGTGAATAATTGCAGATATTGCCATGAGTATGAAGGCTTAGGTCACACATAGGATTCTGGGTTTTCTCTGCTTAAGTATTGCTTTTCAGATGTTCCACCACAGGGCATCACCAGAACCAGTTAGTGTCCCAGTGGAAATGAGGGCTTGATATACTCCCTCCTTGCAAATACCTGAACAGAATTCTATGTCTGATGGGAAAATGACACTGTGCCCTGGCAGCCAGGAGGGCCAACCATGTCCTGAGGTGCATCAGGCACAGCATCACCAGCTGGGCAAGGGAGGAGATTGTCCCACTTTGCTCTGCACTGGGGTGGCCTCACCTTGAATATTGTGTGCAGTTTTGAGCACTGCAACATAAGAAAGACGCTAAGCTATTAGAATGTCCACAGGAGGCCATGAGAATGGTGAAGGACCTCGAGGGGAAGCTGTAGGAGGAGCAGATGACATCACTTTGTCTGTTCAGCCTGGAGGAGACTGAGGGGACACATTGCAGTTACAACTTCCTCACAAGTGGAAGCAGAGGGACAGACACTGATCTCTTCACTCTCATGACCAGTGAGAGGACTCCAGGAAATGTCCTGAAGTTGTGTCGGGGGAGCTTTAGGTTGGATAGCAAGAAAAAGTTCTTCACCCAGAGGCTCACTGGGCACTGGAAGGGGCTCCCCAGGGAAGTTGTCACAGCACCAAGCCTGCAGAGCTCAAGAAAAGTTTGGACAATGCTCTCAGACACATGGTGTGGTTCTTGGGGTGTCCTGCACAGGTCCAGGAGTTGGACTGGATGATCCTGATGGGTCCCTTCCAACCCAGCATATTCTATGATTCTATGACCTTTCAAGAGTCTGGTGGGAAAGTGTGGCCACATCATGTACTATGCAATGCATATGCTAAATACTGGCATAAGAACGGCACCTGCTGAAGCAGCAGTGCACAGATATCTACAACCACATTAGCTGAATAAGTGTAAATTCTCTGAGACAGTACAAGACTATTTGATGTAAATACCAAATTAAAATGTTAATTCTAAATTAAAATATGATTAATAATAAAAGCAATAAAAAAGGAGAGCAATGTGGAAGAAGGAAAAAGACAGCATAGAGCAGTCAGCACTTGGAAAAACATATTCATTGCAAGCCCTGAAAAGATATAAAACTCAAGTCCTTCTGTCCCTGGTAAATGCTGTTTAGCACCATCTAGTGTGTTTCTAAATGTCTCGATGGAACTGAAATGAAAACATAAATTTCTAATAAAAGCACTGAATATCACTGATCAGAGACTTTGACTTACAGGAGAGCAGCTTCCATGTTATTAGGTTTCTATGAGATTTCAATATAACAGCAGCTACTCCTTTATACTATGCACTAATGGCTGGCATCCTGCTGATTCACAGTGCTACTGAGGTGATAATGAAGCATTTGCCAGCTAAAAAGTTACAAAAGCATGAACCATTAATACCGATGAGAGTTATTACATATACATGGTTTGTTAGAGGGGGAAAAAAAGGAAAAAAGAATAAAAATTGTGGGAGACTGCTGGGCAAAGTGGTATAACTTCTGGAATGGGAGAAATTTATTCCAAGCCACATTGCTTTCCCACCACACCATACTGCTCGTCATAATCTGCTTTTAAGCATGACAGCTTAAAAACAACACATTGCCACAGAATGTGACTCGCTCCCTTTTTTAATTTGATCATTGATGCTGATAGATTTTGTCTTTTCTAGAGCAAAGAATTATGGTTCAGGCATCAGATTGTTCAGCACTCCATGATGAGTTAAAATGTGTGATTGTGTGATTTTTTTCAGTGTTTTGCATCTCAATTGAAGTTATAAATCCCCATTTTGTTACTTACAAAAAAAAGTTTTCCAACATGCAGCACTGAACCTCCAAATCTGTCGAAAATAAAGTTTCTCAACTTTCAGTTAGATCTGAGGAGTAAGGCGATAGCCTCAGGTGTGTTTCAAGCCACAAAGTGAAAAATAGAAGCTGGGAATGAAGAAATTCCACTTGGCAGATATACACCTGTTACTGAACAAGTTATATTTCTTTAAGAAGAAGTCTATGCAGCAGTGAGGAAAGATGTTGTAAAATTCTTTTAACTTTAGCACAGTAGTGCATGATCCCTGTATTCATTGTAAATGCTTAGTTTTGTACCATAACAGTGATTAGTACAAATACCAGAGATTAATGTGGCCTTGTGTTAACTCCCTACATCTGTGACTAATAAGACTAATAAGTGTTGTGCCAGCTAATGCTTCCTTATTTATTTCTATTAGTTATTAATATCTACTAGCAGATATCTTAGTTCTGAGAACAAGGATTGTGTGTCAGAACAAAGAATGTTAAGAGAAGTACATTATAATCTGACCACATATTTTAAATACTCTCAAGGAGAAAAGATTCATGCTTTGAGGGGAATTCCCAATGCATCGAGTGCTGCTAATAAAGCAATGTTTCTAAGCTAGTAAATTGGTTGGAGAGTTTGTTTCTCGTTTTTCAGTGACACGCCTAGATACTGGCTCAAATGCACAGGTAAAAGACAATATAGAAACTTGGCCAAAGATGAAAATATTATATAACTTTTTTTTTTTTTTACCTTTATATCTCCTTCATTTATGAATATTTGTCTAACCAACTATCTGAGTGCCTGTCCCTTACATTCACATTAGCTCCCCTGCTACCCCTTATGTAATACCTCCTTGTCCCCAGCAAGGAGCTTCCATTCTTAGGAGTTTTTCAGTCTGCTGTGGAAAGGAGAATGACATACCAGTTTTACAGCTTTTCTTTACACCCTCAGTTTACCAAACTACTTTGGTACACCTGAAGGGGCCTCACACCTGAGAGAAACTGACAATACTGTTATCAGACTGACTTGGGCAGAGATTGTCTGCTTGTCTCAATTAAGAAAGGGTTTAGGAAGCCTGAGTCCTGCTCAACCTGTCAGGTGTTGTAGCAGATTGCAACAGCCAACAGGTGAGTCCTGAACACTGCTAACTCAGGATTAATCTAAGGTATTACTCTGCCAAATCAATATTCTTTCTTCCTGTCCCTTTTAAGGGACCTCTTCCCCTCTCTAAAAATTATTCTTAGAAAGAGCCTAATATACCACTCCCGCCTCTGGAAATGGACATTCTGAAACAGTAATTTCCTGTGGGGAAAAAAAAAAGAGGGAGTGGGAGAACCCTGAAAGCATATTTTGAAACTAGACAAATCAAATTACTTCTCTTATAAGCTGCATAGTTCAATGACCAAATCACTCAGTAAGAAGTTTGTGCCACTAATTGGAATTCTTTGTATGTTGTCATACCATTGTCTATATCTGCACTCTTTTTCCTCAGAATTAAAGCAATTCCCAAAAGCTCTGAAACTGGAAAAAACAGGAGTACAGGTAATCCACACAGAGGGTGAGGGATCATGCATATTCTTACAGGTACTGCTAAGGCTGAGTCTTCTCCAGTACTCCGAGTTATGCACGTTCACAATCCAAAAGTATGTAAAAACCTCCCATCTAAGTAAAATCCAGATGGTTTTTTATCTCTGTTCTTTCATTACTTTCTCTTATGTGTTCTCAGGGAGTACCCCATAATTCATATCTGATCCAGACTACAAAATTGGCAACTCTATCCTATGCAGGAGATAGCAAGTGCTCATGTAAATATGAACATAAACCTCAGGAAGAATCAAGAATATTCATCCTTCCAAGTGATAGGTCTCCTGTATGCAGCCTGATAGAGTAATTTCTTGTTCCTACTCTTATAGGCTTGCAAAGTGACAGATTTCTCTGTAGGTGGTCCACATCCTCAGGGCAACAGAAAGTTGCAAATGTCTGAGTGTTTCTGTACTTATATACAAAAAAGAGATCTTGCCCTTGAAACGTTTGGGGTTTTTTTACCAATTAGGGTTTTCAGGCTACTGGCCCAGATTACTGAATCTATTCAAAATTGTTATCTGTAATGTGAATTCATCCCTGGCTGATTATCTTCACTCAACTCCATGCCAGGGTCACACTAAGCACACATATCTGCATTAAAGCAAACAGAGATTTAAAAAAAAAAAAAAAGTTTCCTTATTACTGAAGGCCTAGTACTCATCATTAATTCATCTGACATGTGTCACCAGAAAAAGAGAAAGGAGCATAACTTGAAGGCAGGAGCAGACACAACTGTCATGCCTGGGAGGCTGATCTCTCCTATTGCTCAGATGCTCTCCTCCTGTCTATGATAGAAAATTGAACCCTGCAGAGCAGACAAAAACATCCCTTTGGAAGCAGCTATTATGACTTGATTATGCTAGGTCTCCAGCATTATTAATACTTGCTGCCTGTGCTTGCCATTAGCTCCCATCAAGTTTTAATAATACTTTCTGAAGCAGAACTGGAAACATTTCTCACATCCAAATTAACACCTGATTATTTTTGTTCTAGTGAGGGTGGAATAAATACACAAAGCTTTTTTTTTTTTCGCTTTCAATTTTAGAACAAATGAATGTGGTTTTATAAATCATGACTGTGAGGTTGCTATTTTTCAAGTTTTTGATACCTCCTAAAAATGAGCATATTTTTATTTTACAAGTGTTTTGCAGGGGTAATGGCAAGTTGCTTACCTTAAATTCCTTTCAACTTAATCCTAAATGTCAGTTTAACCAGAGTTTGTCAGTAAATTAGCTTCTTGGAGTTAGGGAAGCTATTATGCAGTGGATCCAGGGACAGTACATAGCTGCTCCAAACTAGCCTGGTTCAGGCCTCCCACACGGAATATTAAAAGTGCTTTTGTGCCAAACACCTGCCATAGATCATCAGTAAAAGTTTTTTGGGATTGAAGCTGTTTTCATAAAATCTCTCTCCATTTTGTGCTAAGGTAGGTCTGTAAATGGAAGTGAGATTAAATGTCTTTTGGAGATGCCTATTTACGTGAAGAGTACACAACAAGATGAAGGTTACTCACTAGGCACAAACAACAAACTTTTAGACTTCCAGTGTTCAAATAAATGAATGCAGTCCAGAAAAGCGTAGCTGCTACAGAGTGTATTTGTYGTCTAGCTTGTCACGCTGAAGTGTCCGTGTGAAGATAAAATCCCAGAAGGCTAAATAAAACAGTTGTTTTGTTCCCATCAGGAAATAAGATTAGTCATTGCAGTTGTATGGGCTGTATTAGATTCTCTGAAATTCTTTCTTGATTTAAAAAGAATTGTAAAAATATTGCAAGCTATTTTACTGCTTCTTTGACAAGTTATTAATTTATTATCAGAGCACATCTGCATCTCAAAAAACATCAGGATTGCAATCAAAAGCAAGTTGGTTGAAACAGTTTTTGAAACAATCTGGTTCTTTAACAGTCCTTTATGTCAATAGTTTCAGGCACTTTTCCAATTATGTACTGCATGGCCTTACATTATTAATGTGGGTTGGTGGGTTGGCGAAAGACTAGAAAAAGAGAAGTATTGATTTTTAAAGTGTTTGCTCAACACAGCATATATTTTTCCCAAGTGAAGTCAGTAAACATGACTACTTATGACAAGTGTGGCATAACAAGTTCCTTGGATCACTGAAAGCACCTTTAAATTTTACATCACAGAATCACAGAATATGCTGAGTTGGAAGACACTCACAAGAATCATCGAGTCCAACTCCTGGCCCTGCACGGCACCATCCCCAAGAGTCACACCATGCACCACAGAGCATTGTCCGAACACTTCTTGAGCTGTGTCAGGCTGGTGCTGTGACCACTGACCTGGGGAGCCCCTTCCAGTGCCCAACCACCCTCTGGGTCAAGAACCTTTTCCTGCTATCCAACCTAAACTTCCCCTGACACAACTTCAGGTCATTCCCTCGGGTCCTGTCACTGGACACCACAGATGAGAGATCAGCTTCTGCCCCTCCTCTTCCCCTCACAAGGAAGTTGTAACTGCAATGAGATCCCCTCTCAGTCTCCTGCTCTGAAACTGTGACAGAAAACAGTTTGCTTTTTTTTCCAACATACCTTAACAGGTATATCAAGAAGTAAATGTGTATCAAATTGGAGCAACACAGTTGACTATCAATCAGTGACTGACAGAGAACTAGTTGGTTGCAACCATTTAACTGGAAGATGAAAGAGTTGCAATTAATTTCACAGATAAATATACCTCAGCATGGTTTTAGGCTTTGCTGTCTTTTCCTTTTCCTTGTTCTATTGCTTTATCTAGATATTTTCTACAGCTCCTTCTCTTCCCTGCAGCCATTGAGGTTGTCCTCCAGCTATGGACACTACATATCTGACATAACAGATACTGCAGGGAGCATGAAGTTAAGAGATTTGGTAAGGAAATGGTTGAGGAATACTGCAGATCAAAATACCTCTGGAGCAAGTAGATTTGCTCAGGTCTGGCAACAGACTTGCTCATTTTTTTCAAGGTAGGAATCCTTCACTTGGCCCACTGTTATAATAGTGCCTAAGAAAACTCTTCCCTTCAGCTGGTGTGAAAAAACACGTCAACACGTTCTTCCAGACGGGAAATTGACAAGAACTATCTAAGCTCCAGTTTCAGTCCTCGGAAGTCAGCTGCACATCCTAGGATTCAGCAAGGACTGGCCTGGGTACCAGTAGAATGAAAGTAGTGCTTTACTTGGAGGGTAAAGATAAAATAAGGAAAAAATTTACAAGTATTGAAAAGCAACCCAGAAAATCTCCCATTACTAATGAACAGTTTACCTGGTTGTATCCCTATTCCAGCTCTGTTATACACTGTTTCTCACGAGTTGCTAGCTTCAGCATTGACAGGGAATTGAGAGCTTATACTCGTTCTCCTTTAATGTATAGAAAGCCTAGCTCCTGACACCCTGCCTCTGACCAGTATGGTCAGCCCCGCCAGACTGGTGACACCCTGCCCTGACCAGTGTCAGACACACTGACAGGCGGCCAACACCCCGCCCCTGGCTGACGTCAGCAGCATAGGCAGGACACCACCCACATTATTCACCTAAGCTGGGATTCGCTCACATCACAGTGCCAGTGGAGCCAAGGGGTGACATCATTCCTACTCACATGCAAAAGTCTTTAGCACAACATCCGGCTGTTGTGGCCGGATGACTCTGACACCAAGTGTCCCTGGAAGTCCACCAAAGCCATGGCATCACTCATGATGCTGTGTTTGCTGTTGGGGATTGGGTGAGTTTCCATGTAGCTACATCATTGCTCATCTTTCCCACCACCTCAATAAAACCTTGGTTTATAAAAGGTTGTCAAGCTCTATTACTGTTCAATTAAAAAATATATAGAAAGCCTAGTCCTGAAAAGGTGTATAAATTCACATAAATCATTATACGTGTAAAAGAGATGATCATAAGTACATCTTCCAGAAAAAAAAAAGAAACAAAATTAAACAAACCTCATTTATAAAACATTTCAATTCATCAGTCATATTGACATTATAGCTCTGACATCTCAATGCTAACATTATCAGCTTGGATCACTGAAACCAGAATGTTTTGAAATTTTTACATTTTTTATTTAATACATTTATGCTGCAGTCTTTGACGAAAGGGTTTTTGAGAACTTGGGGACCATTGAGGACAGCCCATGTCAGTTGTCAATCTCACCAGAAGCAATGGTTGCATCCTATTCCGTTTTCCAAATGATGCACAGGAGCTGATGCACTGCAAAAGACACTTTGTAAAACAAAATACTCAGTTTCTGTTCTTTCAAGTTATCACCAATCTACTCTGCAGTTAAGCAGCTGTGCTATATATTGCTTAGTTGCAGGTTCTTACCCCGGTAAAGGACAGAAATAGTATCACATTTTTAGTTTGAAATACCACATGAGTCACATTAACAGAGCAGCACAGAACTAGTGCACATCTAGCTTTTTCTGCTGGGGCAGATTATGCACAAGATGGCCATGAAAGAAACAGGAAAACATTTATGTATGTTTTTATAAAATTGCAGCAACAGGGAAAAGCTGTGTTTTCTTTCTGTAGGGATTAAAAACAACTCAAGGAACATAGAACAGTTTGTGATACTTCAGAAACAACTTGTCATATCACCTCTTATGTACTCATCCATGTAGTGCTGTTGCACTTCAAGTTATTATACAGTAGTGCCCTCATGGACAGATCATGTGGCTGAAGTGCATTTCAGCATCCGTCAGAATTATACATGTGCTTTTGACAGCTAGTTCTCCCTTTTGCAACAGTATGCTCAGCCTTCTTTTACTTTCTGGTCAGTTGAAGAGGGCAGCACAAAAACAGTTGGCCACCTTTTTCAAGCTGAAACTTAAGATAAAAACCTTAAGCCTAGATTTCAAAGAGTTTTGTCTGCCTAAGCAGTAAAGTATAGTGTTCTATGAGCTCTTTTTGTAGCCACCAGCTGCAGGCTTGGAAATGCCAGACATTCACCTGATCGTCCTTCACCTCTTGTCCTTCCTCTACCCTTCTCAGAAACAACAAAGAGTTCCTGTGGCTGGTACCAAAGACATCCTTTCTGCACAATATGCAAGGAAGGACAATATGCAAGGACACAATAACAGTGGGAAGTCTTTTAAAGAAAAGGGATTTGTTTCTTTCCACAAAGATACCTCCAACAAAATAACAGAAAGAAGACAGTACTTTGCTAAACGTCTAGCCATGAAGCTCTCAGGAACCAGAAGAAATTGCATGGGGCATGCCTGCAGTTGAAAAAAGGTGTCAAGCACCATCTAAAGCACTCGAATGCTGTCTATGTTAGCAGCTTTGTGAGCAACATAGACTCTTTTTAGGTGTGACTTCTACATATGACCACAGCCGGAGTTATGAGCATTGCAATACCAGGCAATACTGGTTCACCTAAGAAAAGTTGCTCYTCCTGGTGGAACGAAGCAGGAGGCTGCACATTGGAGCCCACGTGCAGTGATCCTTCTGTAGTGAGGACACAGGATACTGCCTTCAGGGGGTAGGGCACCAGTCTTGCATTGTCCTAGCAATGACTGCATAGACTATACAATATTGGAAATACCTACAGATCATGTACCTCCCTCTCATGTCAAGAAAGCTTAAAAAGGTGAGGAAGATTATTGAAAGGCAGGCACTGTTTCCTAAGCTTTGCACGGAGACATCTTAGCAGACTTGCAGTTATTTAACTGAAAATCCAAGACACTGATTTGTAGGCTTTTACACCAAGTTCACTGCTCAATTCTAAATTGTTTTTCTTAGCTGARCACCAGCAATGTTAAATAACCCACAGGCAAAGCAGGCAAGAGGTTCCAGAGGAACTCCCTGGAGACTGCAGACAACTGGTTTAAGCCTTTTCCAGGTGTCATACTATCCAGCAGAAACACAGATTACCTGTGCAATGGACTGCTGTTGGGTACCTGCAGCATAAGGTGATCAGATTAATCTCATGAGACCTGGATAATAAATATACCCATTTTTCTGAAACACACCAGGGCAGAGCCTGAAGAGTAACATAAACCACAATTGATAGCAACCTCTAATTGGGTTCAGTGATGCAGAGAGTTCAAGAGCTGGTCTGGGCCTACAACATTAGCAAAGTCATTAGAAAGCAAAATATAATTATGGCACTATCTGCTAGATAGGGAGTCATAATACATAGATGTCTAACATCTATAGAAGCAAAACTGCAAGAACAGGAACCATCATGTGCAGGAGTTGAACTGCCCACTGTGGGTGCAGCACAGAACCAGTCAGAGCAAGCACCTTGCTCCCTCACTGGTACCTAGCTGGTCTAAACTGGGCTGGTGGGGCTGAAGCTCTGATTCCTGTGTACATGTGCATGTTGATAGGAGGGAGGTCTGCTCATAGAACAGGCATTGCTACTCACCTGCTGTTCCTATGCTACCAAGCAAGTAAATTTATATCTCACTGAATGGTATGGTTCCCTTCTAGCAGCCACACCACCCTGACTGGTGACATTGGCAGTCAACATCAAACTTCAAAGCAAGATCTAATTAATTCCATGGCTCTTTTTACCAATATATCCAAATGACACAATAAAGGTATTTGGAGCATCTCTACTGAAAAATAATTTCATATTTAATCTTCAGTAGTACACTGTGGTCTACCTCAGCCGTTCATGTGCTAATGTTAAGATTTATCTTATCATGTTTAGAACATGAGCACTGTACTGGAATGTTCCTGTTTGCAAGAAGGGAATTGCCCTCCATCACCCTCCCTGCTAGGGAAATAAGGACCTAACAGAAGGAGAGGTTTTTGCATAGTGAATTGCTATTGCAGGAAGAAATTTCCAATATTTATACTTTATCTTTGGCCAACAAAGGGGTGAGAATATTCTGGTCAGAGTAGCTTTCTCTTCCAAGAAGACATAAATGCACACATCATTGATATGAAGAGCCAAGTACAGGTGAGAATGCTGTCACACACATTTTGCCTGAAATAAGGGGCTTAAGAAAATCACCTTTAGCAGACATTTGGTCATTCAAACAGCTGTGATTAGTTTCAGTAAGAATTATGTTTTGGTCCTGTTTCATTAAAACAATTTCCCTTTTTCCCAGCTGCTGAATTTTGGAATGCTAGAAGAAAAAAGTGAAAAAGGCAGAGGCAGATATGAACACTATCTCAGTAGCTGCATGTAAAGATCTCCTCCAGCAAACAGCTTCCAGCTTTCTAAAACAGAGCAGTGGTTCACCTTCACCTCACCCCTCACTGTCCAACCTTGCTGAAGTCAGTCAGTCACCACTCAAAGAAATCCACTCACCTCCCCCACTCTCTTCCCTCACAAATTTTACAATTCCAGCTCATCTGAGCTGGAAACAACTTCTTTTGGCAGCACCTAGCTCTTCTTCATTAAGATTTCTTATGTTTACCATGATGAATTTGGGGTTTTTTTTGCAAGGAGGGGGTGTTGCCAATATGTGTTTTCACAAAAGCTCCCCTTAACTGTAATTTTCTAATTATGCAGTTCTTTTTTGGCTGGCAATCATCTAAAGTGCTGCGTGGCTTTTCCTCCTTCTCTGGAACGATGTGTTCCAGCTCTGCACTAGTTGTCAACTGCTGTGTTATATTTGCCCAATTTTTTTACCCTTTCTGTTTTTTCAGCTGTGTACCAGAACGTTCTCTTTGCTGATCTATCCCACACTCCACTTTCTGCTCCTCTTTTTAACCTTGAAATGCAAACTTTTTGTGTACCAATGTCATTTTTGCTTTTAAAAGGAGACCTGTCTCCCCGTAATACCCACTGTGGGTGGGTCCTTGCCGCCCACTCACCACTCCTCTGGAGCTCCTGTTCAAATGACACATGCATTTCTTCCTGCATCCACACCATGTAACCTCACTTTTGGACAAGTTCTCCACTCTTACTCACAGCTGCTGATGGAGATATGGGTACTCTAGTTTTATGTCCTTACAATCTGCCAAGACACACACAGATGAAAAAGCATGTCACAAATTCACATACACACATCTAAGACGTGGGTCTCTGTGTTGCCCTCTGGACTATCGCTCCAGTACCTGGATGCTCATGGCATTTGACTAAGTTGCTGTTCTGTCACACACTCACTCCCAGGTCTCTCCCCACAATCATAAACTTTCAAGCTTTTTTTTTTTTTTTTTACTTTTCAAGCTTTTTTTTACTTTTGAAGCTGGTTTATTTTCTCAAAAGTATCTTGGTAATTTCTTGGTTATAATTTAATCATAATCACAGTAATCTAAAGCGAACTCAATCACTATTGCTTTCTTCCTAGCAGTATTAGGTTTTTGGGCAAACACCCCTCAGAATAGTCTGGGGTATTCTGTTCACTCACTCACATTCCTGCCATATCAGGTGTTGTTACCCAGGCCACACTATCAAGAAGATGCCATGCAAATTTTCATACAGACTGTTATATGTGTAACCAGAGCTAGAAATCCTTTCCTCTCATTGTCCTACAGAGGTATATATTATTCCCAGCAAAGGTTATGCAGTTTCAACTGTCATATATGTAGTTTTGTTACGAGATTACATCTTCCAGTAGAGATTACAGCAATTATGAAAGAGGCATCTATATCTTTCTAAAATAGGGAATTTCTCATTTCATACATATGACAATGCCAGGCTTTGCATGGATTCTGACTCATCAAAGGCCAGAAGAGAAGACAGAAAGCAACTGAACTGGAAAGCAAACATCACAATAGTGCCTGTGAAAACCAGCATGTATTTATAAGACAAGTAATTCTTTTTCCTAAAATGACACTTCACTAACAATCATTTAATAGATTTTTTTTAATCATGGGGAGAATTATCACCACTGTTACTAATAAGGCTGAAAATTGCATTTCAGATTCTGAGCTCCTCCTGTGCATTATATGTGCTACAAGTAGTTGCTATAGGCTGGGAGAACAGCTTTTGCAGAAACTGTAGTCCAGCGACAGTAACATCTTTCTCTTGCATCTTCACATCGTAAATGAAGAGCAAATCAGGCTCCAATTATTCACAAAGTGTTCGAAACATTGGCACTTACAAATTCCACAGCCATCTCTGCCTGCAGAAAGACTGCCAAAGGAATGCTCCATCACACTGTGGCACAAGAAAAGTGCATGCCTGAACTGGCAATGTGACCTTTCACTGTCTAGGTAAGGTTGCATTACCCAGTGAGAGAGGGGATTTGCCCTATTAACCATATGCAGATAAGCACTATGACTCCATCAATTATGTTTGTCCCCATTTGGAAAAAAATAACAATACTGCAGTATTTTTCAAACCTAGGCCATAGGGAAGAATATTAACACTGATATTTTTCAAACAGGCATGGCCCAGCGTGTAGTGACAACAAATATACCCTCTCTGTCCCCTATAGATTTTTTTAAGACAGTGGCTAGAGATGTCATGATGCTTGTAGTGGGTTTATTTGGCAAGGTTTTGGACAGCAGGGGATGCAGAAGAGTCACTGTGAGCAGAGGACAGGGCTATCCTATGTGGAACACATCAGGTTCCAGATGGCTCCAACCAATTCACCATAGGGCACAGCTGAACTTCACAGCCACGATGGCAGAACCTCTGGGAGAATACATTTAAGAAAAGGCAAAAACCACTGTGCAGTAGAGTGTTAGGAAAACGTCTGAGAAACAGCCCTGCAGACACCAAGGTGAGAGAAGAAGCAGGCAGGAATGAGGTGCTCCATGCACTGGAGCAGAGACTCCCCTGCAGTCCATAGAGAAGACCACAGGGAAGCAGGTTGTCACCCTGCAGCATACGAAGGATCACGTTGGAGCAGATATCCATGCTGCAGCCCAGGGCAGACACCGTGCCAGAGCAGATGGATGTGCTCTGAATGAACTGCAGACTAGAGAGGCCATGTAGGAGTGGGTTTATCCTGGAGGACTACAGACAATGAAAGGATCCATGATGGAGCAAGGGAGAAGTGAAGGAAGGAGGCGCAGAGATGAAGTGTTATGCGCCAACTATAATCCTTATTCCCCATCTCTCTGAACTGTTCAGTGTGTGGAAAGAAGGACATAGAGGAGTCAGGAAAGAAGGAGTGAAGTTGAGCCTGGGAAGAAGGACATGGAAGGGAAGTGTTTTAATTTTTGTCTTTGTTTCTCACCACCCAACTCTCCCTTTAATGGACAATAAATTAATTTTCCTGATGCTGAGTCTGTTTTGCCCTTGAAGGTAATTGGTAAGTGATCTCCTTATCTGTATCTTGAGTCTTGAGGTTTTCTATTTTATTTTCTCCCCCTGTTGAGGATTGGGAATGACAGTGGTTGGGTGGGTGTCTGGCAGCTGGCCATAGTCAACTGTCAAGGGTCAATCTGGAGGCAAACTCCAGATCCCCACACTATATTCTTCAGAGGAGAGGAGACAGCAAAAACAGGCTGCAAACTTGAAAAATGATTAAATAATTTATTTACTAACTCTACTAAGAATAGAAAGAATAGAAAATAATAAAAATATTAAGGCATAATATACAAATATCATTCTCCCCCCATACATTCCTATCCTTCTCACTGATCACGCAAAGGACATAAACATGAGATTCTGATCTTTTGATTGCCAGCTCCTCCTCCTCTGGTATCTGATCCTGGAAGGGCCTCAAGCTGCATGGTGTCCTCACCAATGTCTTTGTTCCCACCCCTTCTCAGACACTCTTAATTCCTAAAATGCTTCTTTGGAAACAGCCTCTTGGTATGAAATTTGTGGTATTGCCAAATGTATCACAAAAACCAAATATTAAACTCTCTACCTGCACAAGAAAAGTGTCCTCTAAAATATATATATATATACACACACACACATATATAAAATGTGGACAGTAATTACGAGATGCATGGAAATCACATGGAATATTTCATGACTAACAAAGGCAGACTCATGAGTATTGACTTGGCAGTAAAAGCCTTTTCTATAAAAAAAATCTTATTCAAGAAACACTATTCAGCATCAAGGTAAAGATATAACTATGCAGAAAGGACTCTTCTTATTCAAAAAAATCAAGGATAAAAATTCTTATAGTATTTTTTTATGAATAAAAATTTTATATGTGCCTTATACCAAGGGTTTATGTCAGAATAAAACTGACTTATCTTGTCCTTTATAAAAGAGGTATTTGAATAGTTGAAACTGAATCTTCACAATAATACAAAAATGTACAATAGAAGGGACCATGGAGKCCATGCAATCAAACCTTCTACTCTCAGTAGGGCCAGCTTCAAGGTTAGGTCATGTTGCTCAGAGGCTTGTCCACTCAAGTTTTGAAAATATCCAGAGATGGAGATGCCACATTGATGGCATTCAACTGAAATAAAAAAAACCATCTTGTGAGGGAATTGTGCCATTTTTTAAATCCTTAATGATACTCATAATTTCTCTAGACCAGTAAAGCTCCAGTATTTACAAATACATGTTGAAGATGGGGGACTAAACAAGGTACAACCAATTTTTTACTTTCAAATACATAGAAAACTATGGAAAACTGAATATCCCCAGCACCCTGACTGGGTAGGAACATTGCTGATATGGTGCTTACTGATCTGTCTGGAAAAGGTGCATTGAGTGTTTACTTAGAGAATGCCCTATACAGGAGTCCTCCTCATTGTGTTCACCCCCAAACAGGTCTTCTTAAAGAGAGCAATGGGAGAGAAAAAGTAAAATCAGGGAGCTGACTAGGTCTTGCACACAATTCCCATAAAAGTGAATTGCCTTCAAGGCTTTCAGGAGTCCTGCCCCCTTCAGCTGCTATAGTCAAACCTCTTATTAGTAAAGCCTCAATTAATAGTTCTTCTTTCCAGCAAACATTTGTAAGAAAAAAGTGTTCTCTGTAATTAACTTTTCTCTCAAACTTTTTTGTTAGCAGAGAACACCAAGTGCACAGACTTTCATGCACATTTTTCAAAGAATCAATATAGTAAGTCAATAGTTCTTATTTTCTGACATTGTAATTCAAGTTCCCATTTCTAAAATTTTCCTTTGATATCTAGTTTTCCTTTAATATTACCTATCAGATATTATTTCATTTTCACTGTCATACATGTAACAAATATCTTAACTACATCTGTTTTTAAACATTTTAATTACTACAATTTCAGATAGAACATGATATATTTAAGAAATTAAATTGTTTCAGCTTTGCATTTCCCATTAATCATTATACTGTGAATCCACTAATTACAATATATAAGTTATCACTAAGACTGCTTACAGCTGATGTCAATATAATGGAACTGCAGTCTACCTTACTGGTTTTTTTAATTTACTATGGGGTTTCTTTGTACACCACTGCCAAGCTGTTCACAGTTTCCCAAGAAAATATGAAGACCTGAAAACCCCACTGTTCTTTCATCACCTACTTATTCAATCAATAACATTCAAGTATGTTCCATCAAGTGTTTTCTATTTATGTATTTTTTTCCAGAAAAGGATTAATTAGAAGTCCTAAAGAAGTCCATTTTTAAATATCTATAACCAGGCACTTTCGTCATGCCTTTGGTGCTTGCAACTAACACAGATTTT
The DNA here is from genome assembly GCA_018881555.1 of Amblyornis subalaris. Classification (NCBI taxonomy): domain Eukaryota; kingdom Metazoa; phylum Chordata; class Aves; order Passeriformes; family Ptilonorhynchidae; genus Amblyornis; species Amblyornis subalaris. The sequence goes on from JACAXG010000020.1 coordinate 6,589,658, forward strand.
CACTGTTCATAACAGAGGACTCTTCAAACCTGGAGTCATTAACAGCAGTGTTTTCCAGGAGACTGATATTGTGAAATCAAAAACACTCTATTCTGCAATTTACAAAACAAACATTTATCTATCACAGGAAAAAATCCAAACACAACTTTTCATAATACAAGTTTCAGGTCCTATTTTTCCCTTAAGTGCTAGGATTTTTATTTTTCCCTGAATGTATATTGCCTACCTTTGGGCACACACTCAGACTGAACTTTTCTGCCTACCATACATTCCCCAAACAGGGAAATAGGCACACAGAAATGTCAGGCTGCACTTCAGCACTAATCCCACTGACAATATATATATGAATTCAACAAGACTGGTTTCATACAGGGTTCTCCATAACCTTCAAAGCCATCTCAATAAGCCGGAGAGGCACATGTGCATCCTCACAGTAAACCTTGATTCTTATTTCACTATGCACAGCATACTAATGCATTTGCTCTACCAAAACTTTCCTTCTCCAAAATATGGGAATTATTCCTTTCATTTTTAGGKCAGTTTTTCCCTACACCATTATCATGAGTGTCTAGAGACCACAAGGAGCTTGGATTCTTGTGAATGCAGCAACAGCACCTCTCTGGAGTAATCTACTTTCACCTAACAGATGGCCAAAACCTGGTTTAGCCAAACACTTGAGCATTATATATTTTAAATCAAGAAACTAAAGAAGGACTAACTGCTTACCTAATAACACAACCATTCTTCTTGGAAAGAAAGTCAGATCTTCCCTCCTTTGCGAAACTAAATTTTATGCCAGGATTCTACTGTCGATCACATCATTACATGGAGACTCTCCACTTCTGTGCAGCTATTTGAGGTTCCAGATCCAGCCTCAACAAAGACATTAAGAAGAGACACTGGGGTCCACATTTTAAGCTGCACCAGGGAGCATGGCAGAATCCACAAGCAATGAGAACTCTGAAGTAATTCCTTTGTCCCTTTATCTCAAAATACTCTTTGGTAAGTGTAATAAATGTGCTTAGAAGGCAGCAACGACCCACTACACCACAAAGAAATTCTGCTTAGTAAAAAACATGTCATAGGGCACTATTAGATAAACATAAGTGATTATATTTGTGTGTGTGGCATGGCAAGAAAGCTTGGAGTCATTTTGGCTACTGCCCTCCCATGTTCCAACCACAGATTTCCCTCTCATACTGGTAGCAGCAACAGCTGTAGGACACAGCACTACTGAACCAAAGCAGATAGTGTTTCTCATGCACAGCACAGTAGACTGTGCATGGAGCAGACACACTTGCAGTAGGTGTTGGCTCACAGCAGACACTCTGAAAAAACAACAGCAGTTTTCAGTGTTTCCACAGAGATGCCCAACACAGTTTTTAAGTCTTACTGGTGGCATTTTTTAAATTTCCTAACCTTTAAGGCAAAAGATCCCTGCCTGCATTTTTCCCTAACAACAAGTAGGGTCCTACACAAAGTCTGCAAAGTCTTTGTACCACAGAATATATTTAGCAGCAGGGGCTAAAAGAGCAATTATTAACGTCTGCGGGAAGCACAGGCACTGTTCCATACACTTAAAAGGTGTGCTGGGCTTTTTATTAGGATGAGGATGTATGGCACAAGACTTCCTTCATCTGAATGTAGCTCAAGCCTGTTTTGTGAATACTGCTCCAGTGCGCCTGAAACAGCGATGTCCTGAGGAAAAGCAAAGTCAGAGCGCCACCTGCCGCTGCTTTTTAACAGGGAAAAGGCGCTGGATGCCAGTTTCTCCTGCTCATCTTCCACTGAAGTACCCTTGGTCTCAACCAGCTGAATGATACCGGCTTTATTGCACGTGTACTTGGACACCAGCACTCTTTAAACCTGTTTCCGGCGTTCACCAGGAATTGGTTAATGTTTTGTACTGAGTCTTTAGCAACTTCAGTTCAAATCTCAGTCACAGAAAATTTCTTCCAGCTCTCAATATTCAAAACCAAAGAGCTGCAAGACACAGAGGGATTTTATTGGGCAAGTATCACTATCTGATTGTCCTGTTTTTATATTCATCCCTAGGAATCTGCTACTGGACACTGACAAACACATCTTAAATGTACCAGTTAGTCCACAAAAGTTCATAGTCCATAAAACGAAGGCTTTTCTGTAACAACCTTAGCCTGATAACAGCACTAAAAAAAATTCCACCAAAACTAGAAATAAGCCCTCAAAAATGCTCTTGATATCAAAAAAAAAAAAAAAAAAAATGCAGATTAGTAGTTAACAGATACTAAAACCAGTATTTTGGTTCTTCCTTTATATGTTAAACAGATCAAATAAAACAAACTATCAATAGACAAGTATTTAATTCCCTCAATTTAAACAGAAACAAACTAAATCAAATATCTCTTTGAATGTTTCCATGGAAGGAAAGTCTCACAGATTACTTGAACTTTCTCCCTTAGGACTTCTTCCTCAGACTGCCTCTACGAGTCTTTTTATCCTCCAGTGAGGATGAACGTCTGAGTTAACTAACTAAGGGTAACATACTTAACTTGAGCAGTTAAGGCAAATCTGCATTAGTGGTTTATTGAGCAGCATCACTTCTCCTAGGTATGAATGTGCTGAGTATCTGCGCTCAGAGTTACAAGGAGCTCACTTTGGGCACACAGCCTGTGCCCACACTGCGGTTTCTCTCCTGAACTAAGCAGAAAGCTTCACACTGAGATGTAATCCAGAGTACCAGGGTTACTGGGGACACAAAGTACAGCCTTTAAAGCAAGAATTCAGCAACTCTGAAGTCCTCCTGCTATATGCAAGCAACAGGAAATATTTATATGTCTTGTCCTTCTTCTGTAGTTGAAGGAAATCCGAAATGAGCAGGAAAGTAACAGGAGACCAGTCACAAGCTTCTGGGTCTGCTAAAAAAAATTAAAAATAGCCAGAGCAGCATCTTGGTGGGATCATTACTGCAAACTGCTAGCTGAAACAAAAACATATATATGGCCTTTCTACTTCTAAAGAGGACAGCTTTAACACAGAATTTAACCCACCGATGTACGTGATCTTATACTACTGTTACATCTTCAGTTCAGGAGAACAAAACCAAGGGCAGCTATCAGAGGGTCAACACCCTGATTCTGTCAAGATTCTGCTCAGTTCAGTCATAGAAAGGACCAAAAATTTATGAGGTTGAATGATATGATAGCAAAGGTCACAAGACTATCCCTGCAGAGTCCCTCCCACCCTATAGAATCAATGTTGCATGAAGTTAAAATAAAGGCAACATTTGAAAAATAGGGACAAAAGCTGTCTGATAAACCCAGGAAAATCCATCTCTGTTACAGGGAACTGAAGAATTTTGTCTGGGAGAAGGAAAACAAGGCTACTGCACTACTCAGGACACCGTCTCTGAAGCCTAGAAGAGACCAGAGGACGCTCTTGAGAGGTATTCAAAGGCTTTGGAAAAAGGACATTAAGCACAGAGGACGCTCTTGAGAGGTATTCAAAGGCTTTGGAAAAAGGACATTAAGCACTCTCCTCAGTGAGAACATCCCAATACCCTGGAGTCTCTGCAAGGGCGTTTCTGAAGTCGACGAGATTTGATAATGTTAGAGCTCTGACTTTGACTTAATATTGTACTGGTGGGAGACAGTTAATTCCTGTGGCTCATGACATCTGTGAGATTGCCTACCTACTGCTAGTGGTGAAAGTCTAGACTTAATCTTTAAGGAAAAGATGTCTGCCTGCATCTTCCCCCTAGCAACAGCTAATGACACAGTCAAGCCATGCAGTAGTTTGACTTCACGGATAGGGGGCAAGGAAGGCAGAGCAGCTATTTTCATATGATCATCCATTTATTTCTTTTCATTAGGACAGCAGTGAAACAGTTTCTCACCCTGTCCCTCTGTGAATGTGTGTTACCCATACTCATGTAAATGCAGCATCTGGCAATATGTTAGGACAGCCTGTTTTGAAACCATAGACAGACAGTGCTGTTAAGCAAAGCAAAATTTAATTCCACTACAGAGAAAACAGCAGTAATAAGGAAAGGATGCTACAATGTACACTGCAAAAGAGTGAATGTTGCCATCCACATACTGCTGTGTGTGGTCAAGCACACAAAGAAGTATTGTTGTTTAATTGATCATGCAGGCTCTATAATAGATTTTTAGTGCTGCCCCAGGTGTTATCATATTTTGTCATTGTCCTTCCTCTGTTGCGCTTGTTCTTTCTCATTTTGTATTTTCCAATATTCCACCAAAAGGCACTGCAGGGGATAATTTTTTTTTTTTTTTTAACAAATGGCTACTACCTTACTTTCAGTACTGTTTATGGTACAAGCAAGGCATGGAAGGACTGGACACAGAAAGTAAAAAYGGAATGACAGAGTGGGAGAAGGGGATGTCCATTGTAGAATACTTTTCCAGGAAGGAAGTATAGGACATAGTTACTGGACAGATACATATTTCTTGCTGAATTCCTCTATTTCAAGAGGATGTGGGCTTTTCCAGTCAAACCCCACAACTCTCAATTTGAAAGTGGTTACCTTTTGCATTGTACAGTTCTTCAAAGTGCCCTATGTACAACCAATTCCATAATAAGTGTTTCTTTGCCAATGGCAATTTTAAAAACAGATACAGTTTCATGTGTTTCACAATCCAAATATCACACAATCCTGAAACTGCAAACATTAGGCCTGCAACTAAGAATTCAGGAGTTAGGTCAGCAATTCTTTTATCTGCAACTCTAAAAATCAGTCTTTGCCCAAAATATTCTATGCAGTCTCCTTCTTGCATTCATCACTGACTTGGAATTTGTGCAACCTGACTTTTCCCACAGGTTTTCCAGATATGCTGTATGTTAGCTTCCTAAATGTTTTTGGTGATTTCTCTCTCATACATTTCCTTTCCCAGTGCCTCAAAGCTTCCATCCACAGATTAATTCCTTGTACAAGGATGACGTCTCAGCTCTTAGAGAAGCAGCAAATCTCTGCCCTTACCACAGATAGCTACAAAATTCGGAAATCCTCATAACTCTAACTCTCTGATGATTCCACAGAAATTTCTGACAAAGAACTGTCATATAAAATCCATGTACGGAACAGTATCTAAAAACTCTGTCATAATCTTCCCAACAGTGCACTTGTCAGCACTGGTGTGCTATTATGGGAAACAACCTTGAATTAAAATACATATATCAGACATTGAAGAGTGGTCTGTGAACAATTCAAAACATCATCACCACAGCAACACCCTCATCCAGTCAGGAATAGAGCTAGAGACATATCCCACCAATCATGAGGGAACGACACTGTGGAACAACCTATGGATCTATAAAACCCCAAACTGCAGAAAAGCTGGAGGAGGATTAACTGACTGCTTCTCAAACCTTCTGATGCAAGGTGCTGTAGTGGAGCTCCCACACCTATGCCAGAAAATTTCAACATCTGAGTRTTCTCAGGTCATATGCTTTTAGCTCACAGATAGTAAAAAGCTAATAGGTTCTAATTCAATGTTTTCACATGTTAAATGTACAAATGTTTGCAGATTTGCAATTATTGTATTTGAAAGTATATAATGTGTGTGTGTCAATTTCTATTTCCAAAAAATCAAATCTTAACTAAAGTGCTCAGATGGTTGGAGCCATTTGGACAAACTATACCAACAGAACTATGGACTGCTGAGGAGATGGAATAGACAAAACACCAGAAAGCAACGACCATGGATAGCTTCAGGATCAATAGATGGATGTGCTGGCTCTCTAGCTCTTGGCTGTCTGTTGCTGAATTACCACTGTTTTTCCACCCTTCATTCTTCATTCATTTGAGAAAGATGATAAGCAAGAAGCAGCAGTGTTGGGGTGACACAGCCCCCTCGTGGGCTGTGGCAAGACAATGCACATCAAATCCTCGCCCTCCAATGGGTGGAAGAAGGAGGATCCGAGGGCGGAGATGAAGTTTGAGGACACATCCCCCTGTTCTAGAAAGTTCCAGGTTACTCGGTTCGTGGTTGGTCCCCTGTTTGTACTCCCGCCTACCCTGCTTCCCCATTTGTTCTGTACCCTTGGTTACTGCCCCCTTATCCCTATCCTATTGGTTGTACTCCCTTTCCCCGCCCCTTCTGTTCTTAGTATAAAATCCCGTGCACAGTCGTGCTCAGGGCTTCTTTCCCTCTGGACCCCCTAGAGATTAAACCCTCTGGACTCCAAGGAAAGAGCCTCTCTCTCATTCTTTGTCTCCGGCGGCGCATCCGTGGGCATACAGGCAGGCAGAGCAGCTGAGAGACCAGCATATAAAGCCTCAATCGCTCCTAAGGAGGAGCCATAGCTCCCCGGCAAGGGCGCATAGAAGGCGGCGCTGTGTACTCTATAGCGAGGCCTTTAACCCCGGACTCACCTAGTCTGTGGCAGCGCCGCAGGTGGTGCCCCGTGTGAGGAACTCTCCTTCGAGAGGGTTCCTTCAGGCGTCCTTGCCAGTGAGAGTGGCAAGAGTTCAAGCCCCACGGGACCACAGGACTCTCGTCGAAGCACGCCTCATTTTAGAGAGCGGTGCTCCGAGAGCGGATCGCATCTCCAGGACACCCACCAAGCAGAAGAAGAGGGAGACGATCCAGAGCCGGAGGACCTTGGTCGGAGTTTTGGTTTGAGGGACCCTGAAGCCTCTCCGGGACGCCGGAAGGTAAGTATACCCCGGAAAAGGGGATAAAGGAGTGAAAGAGACTTCACGTCTCTATCGGCCCCTCAAGTTTTAGTTTATTTAACATTTTTCCGGCCAGGGGTGAATTTTGGGCGTCGGGAATTAAGTAAGAGAAAAATGGGTGTGAAGCTTTCCCGAGCCCAGAGGGAGATTTTCATCCAAGTTGGGGATTCCCTAAAGGGGGAGGGTATCAAATTTAATAAGGGGTTGTTAAAGAAGTTTGTAAAGTGGATTTTCTGCCACCTACCGCAGGTAACATCAGAGGAAATCCAGAAGGTTTCCTTCTGGAAGGCGGTAGACGAAATGCTAGTACTATCTATGAGGAGAGGGGATAGTTCAGTTGAGAAATTCCTCCCCTTGCTCGTAAAAATCAAAGATGTAATGATGACGAAGGGCAAGAGAGAGGACAGGCAAAAATCCACCCCTAGTTCAGAAAGTTTTTCCCGTACCCCGCTTTCCTCACCCCGAGTTCCTAGAACCTCTCACCCTAAGCAGAGCAGGCTGGAGAGAGCAGACCRTCAGTTGACGCAGGGCTGCGACCGTCTCCCTGGCTCCTCCATATCTGCTTTGCACCCTTGCCAAAGTGGCCCTGGCCAGGCTACTTTGGACTTTCCCTCAGACCACTTTCCTAACCCTTTACCCTCAGTTCTAAACCCAGGTTGTGTGTCTCAAAATGGCGGACCGGAGGGTAGAGGACAAGATGGTGGGCGCCACGTGGCGAGACCCCCCATCTTGTCTTCTTCTTCCCAAAATCCCTTGCTCCCTAATTACCCCGCCTCTTCCCTTTTCCCCCCGGAAGTGTCGACCGCGGGCCCCCCCTTGCGTCGGGTCCCGCCCCTACAGCGTCGATGGGCGTGTCTGCGTCGGGTCCCTCCCACCGTGTCGGGAAACCCCGCCTCTCTTGGGATTCCGCCCTCTCACACCCCACTTCCGGCCCCTCCCATCCGGTTGCTCCTTCCAGTTCCCACGGCCTACCTTCCGGTTCCCACGCTCTCGGGACCGGAAGTAGTTCTCCCAATGCCGACCATCCATTAGTGGCCCCAGTTTTATACAACCGCTTGGGTATAAACCCTAGATGGGAGCCCTTCAGTTATCAAAATCTGAAAGAACTGTGCAAGGCCCAGAAGGAATTTGGTCGTGAGAGCGAATACTTTAAGAGCCTCCTCCATGCTACTTTTACATCAAATACACTGGTCCCCCACGATATCAAAAATGTTCTATCATGTCTTTTGACACCCTCCGAGTATTTACTTTGGGAGGCAGCATGGAGGAGACTCTTAAGGGACGCTCTCCCGAACTTGATCTTACAGGATGGCAATGCTAATTTAACAATGGAACACCTCACCGGGGAGGGAGACTTTACGCGAGCCCAAGATCAGGCGATTCATATTCCTAGGCCTGCCCTAGAGGCAGTTACACTAGCGGCTGAAAAAGCCCTTAACCTGATGCCCCCTAAACAAGCTCCCACTGCGAGTTACACCGCGATTAAACAAGGCCCTTCGGAGCCATTCATAGATTTCGTGGACAGGCTCAAACAATTAATTAATAAACAAATCCAAAGCGCGGGGATGCGGGAGGAAATGTTAAAGGAGTTGGCGAAAGCCAATTGCAATGAGACCTGCAGAAGGGTTATTCTCACGCTTCCTTTCGATCCTCCCCCGTCCCTGACGCAGATGGTAGAAGCCTGTACGAGGCTCGCAGTGGTAGAGCCTGACCTAACAAAAAGAAAGAAGGACAACATAAATATAGGGGCAGTCGAAACATCGTACAGGCAAGGGCCTAGGAAATCATATAACCCCCCGGGTGCATGCCATAACTGTGGCAGCAAAGGACACTGGGCTAAGAATTGCAGACAGAAAAATAACAAGAATTTTAAGAGGTTTTCCCCAGGTGGCACAGCCAAAGCGGGACAGCCACCTACCAACCCACCGGCGGGAAACCAATAAGAGAGCGCGGCGAGACGGCCCCGCGCCATGACAGAAGTGGAGCAGCCATCAATCAGTACAATAACACCACAAACAACGACAATAATCACTGGACTGACGTTTACACAACAGAACCGGAACACCTCAGCTCCGTGCAGCGACACCTCATCGCAGTGAGTCTTTCCACCACCATGCCAAACACCGACATTTTTGTGGTAGGGAATGCGGYGAGTACACCACCGGAAATAGAAATAACACCAGCAGTCGTCAGARCAAATCAGGATGGGCAGTTCATCGTTCACGTTAAGTGTCAYCACCCGCCCTATTTCCTTCCTGCCARGAGCCCTATCACCCAGGCTATCGTGCTGCCCATAGGGAAGCCATCAGTTATGTGGGCGGAGGTGGTAGGAAGAGATAAASCCATGCTGAAGTGTAARCTTCAGACACAGGGAGGAAAGGTGACACTTACGGGAATGATGGACACAGGAGCGGAYGTCACTGTCATTAGCTCCAACGAGTGGCCATCACAATGGGAGCAGCGTCCGGAGGAGGGCATAATGATGGGGATTGGAGGTACCCTGACTGCATTAAGATCTAAACATCTAGTTCAGGTGGAAGGTCCGGAGGGTAGGGTTGCAACAATCAAACCCTACATTGCGGACTCCGGCTTGACATTGTGGGGCAGAGATCTTATGTCCCAATGGGGAGCCCGGGTCGAAATTCCATCTCGGCCGCGGGATTTTTAGGAAGGGCCACTGTGGAGCGCGCCACTAAATTGGAAGACCGATTCTCCAGTGTGGGTGGATCAGTGGCCCCTTGCAAAACCAAAATTAGAAGCGCTCAACGCTCTCGTGGAGGAGCAGTTACAAAAGGGTAACATCGAGCCCTCAAATAGCCCCTGGAACTCTCCGGTTTTCGTAATACGGAAACCGGGGAAGGACAGGTGGCGACTCCTTCACGATTTGCGTAAGATAAACGATGTCACTGAGGACATGGGACCTCTGCAGCCCGGAATGCCATCGCCGGCAATGCTTCCACAGAAGTGGAAGCTAGCAGTCATTGACATTAAGGACTGTTTTTTCAATATCCCCCTCCATCCTAAAGACGCCCCCCGGTTCGCGTTCTCCGTTCCATCCGTAAACCGAGAAGCTCCCATGTGGCGGTACCACTGGCGGGTCCTTCCCCAAGGGATGAAGAACAGCCCGACCATATGCCAGTGGTACGTCGCCCGCATCCTAACGCCTATCCGGAAGATGGCCACTAAAGCTATTATCTATCATTACATGGACGACTTGTGGTGTGCGCCCCCAGGTTCGCGTTCTCCGTTCCATCCGTAAACCGAGAAGCTCCCATGTGGCGGTACCACTGGCGGGTCCTTCCCCAAGGGATGAAGAACAGCCCGACCATATGCCAGTGGTACGTCGCCCGCATCCTAACGCCTATCCGGAAGATGGCCACTAAAGCTATTATCTATCATTACATGGACGACTTGTGGTGTGCGCCCCCAGGTTCGCGTTCTCCGTTCCATCCGTAAACCGAGAAGCTCCCATGTGGCGGTACCACTGGCGGGTCCTTCCCCAAGGGATGAAGAACAGCCCGACCATATGCCAGTGGTACGTCGCCCGCATCCTAATGCCTATCCGGAAGATGGCCACTAAAGCTATTATCTATCATTACATGGACGACTTGCTGGTGTGCGCCCCCACACAGAGCTATGTGAACTGGACTCTGTCGCAGGTCTTGAAGGCCTTGCAAGAGGAGGGCTTCGAGATACAGTCCGAAAAGGTCCAACGGACCTGTCCATGGAAGTACTTGGGGTTAATAATATCGGAGAGAACCATCACCCCCCAGAGTGTGGCGATTAACGACAATCCAAAGACTTTACAGGAACTGCACCAACTTTGCGGCACCATCAACTGGGTTAGACCACTCCTTGGCCTCACCACGGAAGATCTTGCCCCGCTGTTCAACCTGCTGAAGGGGGACTGCGAGCTTACGGCGCCAAGAACGCTGACCGAAGATGCCAGGAGATCCATTGAGAAGGTGCAGCAGGCCATATCATCGAGACAGGTGCACCGTTGTAATAGCAAACTGCCGTTCAGGTTGGCTGTCCTCGGAGACATGCCATACTTACATGGAGTCATATTTCAGTGGGATGAGGTGCAGAGGGACCCCTTGCTACTCATCGAGTGGGTCTTCCTCTCGCACCAACCATCCAAAAGCATCACACAGCCACAGGAGCTGATGGCTAGGCTCATCACCAAAGCGAGGGTGCGACTCCGAACCCTCGCGGGATGTGACTTTAAGTGCATTTACCTGCCTTTAAATTTGGACCAATTGGAAAATCTCTTGCAAACAAATGACAACCTCCAGTACGCTCTTGACAGCTACACAGGCCAAGTTTCAATCCACTACCCAAAACATAATCTATTACGATTGGCACTCAAAATTATCCCGAAACAAATCCAAAGCAAAAAACCACTCAATGCTCTGACATTGTTTACAGACGGCTCAGGAGCATCCTGCAAGTCAGTGATCACCTGGCTTCAGGATCCTCAGACTCAGAGGTGGGAGTCTGATGTCGAGGTGGTCCAAGGATCACCTCAGSTTGCAGAGTTAGCCGCAGTGGTCAGGGCATTTGAGAGGTTCAAAGAACCATTCAATTTGGTTACCGATTCGGCCTATGTAGCGGGCGTCACAGCGAGAGCAGAGTATGCGATGCTTAAGGAGGTGTCAAATCCAAAAATATATAGCTTGCTCTCTAAGCTGATCCATCTCATCTCCCACAGAGAGCAACCCTTTTATGTAATGCACATAAGGTCACATTCCGCATTGCCAGGCTTCATCGCTGAGGGAAATCGGAGGGCAGACGCGTTAGCGATGCCAGCGCACCTCTCGACAGTTCCAGATCTCTTCCAACAGGCAAAACTAAGCCATGCCATGTTCCATCAGAACGCTCCAGCCTTGGTTCGCCGGTTCCATCTCACCAGGGACCAGGCAAAGGCTATTGTGGCCACATGCCCCAACTGCCAGAGACATCAATTACCATCTCTTGGCTCAGGGTTCAACCCCCGGGGCCTGGGCAGTTGCGAAGTATCGCAAACTGACGTGACCCATGTACCTGAATTCGGCAGACAAAAATACGTGCATGTCTCGGTGGACACCTTCTCCGGCGCAGTCTTCGCTTCAGCACACGCGGGAGAAAAGGCCAAGGATGTGGTCAATCACCTAACCCAAGCGTTCGCCACTCTGGGGGTACCCCAACAGATTAAAACGGACAATGGACCAGCCTACATCTCTCGAGCCTTCCAAAACTTTTTACAGCTATGGGGCGTAGCCCATGTCACTGGCATCCCGCATTCCCCCACTGGACAGTCGGTGGTGGAAAGGGCTCACAGAACCATCAAAAGACTGCTGGAGCTGCAAAGAGGCGAAGATACGGTTCAGGTACCAGTGATTACACTCGTGAAAGTGTTATTTACAATAAACTTTTTAAACTGCTCCTTCGAAGAACCAAATCCACCAGTTCTTCGACACTTTTCCAACTCAAGAACATCAAAACTGAAGGAGCGCCCACCGGTCATCATCAAGGACCCAGAAACTTACCACACAAGGCCCATTTCCCCTAATTACCTGGGGAAGAGGATACGCTTGTGTCCAAACCCCACAGGGTCTTAAATGGGTCCCAGGGAAATGGGTAAAACCCTTTCTGCAATCCCAGGTACCACCTGAAAAACCACAGGAAGAACCTAAGGATATAACAGCGGCGGCCTGGAGAAGAAAACGCCGGACAACGGAAGAGCCACCGACTCCTAGGGACATTTACGATAATCAGGATTTTTAATTTATTAAATAAAAAAAAAAAAGGGGGAGTTCAAGGGAGACCAATCAGTTATGTTATGTTATGTTGGCTAAGTTACGTTTACTCATATAATCACGTTTACGCACACGATTTACATTTATATCTTCTTTTCTAGATTGACCTACCCACCCGCTACAATGATGCTGCTCCTGTGTCTCCTGTTAGCAGCCTTACCAGCTACGGGATGGATAGTGCCCCAGCCCAGACTTAACATCTGGACCACTTTAGCGAAAACCCTCAACCAGGACGGACTGTGCCTGTCGATGAACAACGCTGACAACCCGATGTCTACGTGCCTAGTGGGGATTCCTTTAAAATCCAACGAATATCCGTTCGCGGGAAAAAGGCCCGACCCGGTACGCTCCTGGGATGAGTGGACGAAGCTCTACCCATCCATGCAGGAGGAACCCCAGGAATTCGACCTACTGGGGTCCTCTCAGGCTCAATATTGTGTAAATTTCGAATACAAATTAAGCACAAGGGAATGGGCAAGCCAGGAGGGGATAGAAATGAGAAAGCCATATATCCTGGACATAACACCATCAGAGAAAAAATATCGACTGGCTTTCTGGTGCAACATTACCGCACCGACACATGCCAAGTCCACAAAATTTCCCAAGGCACTCCCGAAAGGGGTGTTTTTCATTTGTGGCAACCAGGCCTGGGCAGGAATCCCTTCCCGTCTGCGAGGAGGGCCCTGCACCCTGGGGAAACTAGCACTGGTAACTCCAGATAAGAAACATCTGCTGGAGTGGCAAAAGTCTGATTTGGCCCCAAAAGCGAACACCGTTAAGAGATCAATTGGCGAAATTGAAGAAAATTGCAATTCGGAGATTACCTCATGGTCAAGATCAAAGATTACGATGATGTCAGTGCTACTTCCCTGGGCTGCAGCCGCTAGAGCCTTAGGGCAGATAAAACACATCGAGTGCTGGTTAGGCAAGCACGCCAACCTCACTTCTAAGGCTCTTAGCGAACTCCTTGCAGACGAGGACGCCACTAGGCACGCCACCCTACAAAATCGGGCGGCCATCAACTTCCTCCTTCTCGCCCATGGCCGTGGGTGCGACGAATTTGAAGGACTTTGTTGTTTTAACTTATCGTCACACTCCGAGAGCATCCACGCGACCATCAGGAAGATTCAAGAACAAGTTCACCAAMTACGGCGAGAAGGAGAGGACTGGTTGGGGGGAGTTTTCACTGGCTGGGGGCTATCCGGGTGGGTAGGGTCAGTCTTAAGAACAATTTTAGGTTTTGTTGCAGTTATTTTCCTTCTCTTTATGTTTTTATGCTGCTTCAAGTCGTATATGTTCAAATTAATTAATAAAAACGGGGGAGATGTTGGGGTGACACAGCCCCCTCGTGGGCTGTGGCAAGACAATGCACATCAAATCCTCGCCCTCCAATGTAGCGGCGGTTCAGGCCACTCCTGGGAGTGGGCCAGTCCGCAGACCTTGGTGGGTTGTTACCAGCATTTGATCCACCCCTGTTTCCTCCCCCAGTGGGACGTTCCCAGCTTGTCACCACCTATCGTCCCACCTCCTTAGTTCTGTATGTGGTTATGTTTCTGGAATCTTCGTTGTGGTTTGTACCCCTATTGGATGCTTCCCCCTAATCCCTCCCTCTACCCTTTCCTATTGGTTGTGTATCTGCCCGTTACCCTTTGGCCCTCACCCTATTGGACCAGATGCTCTCTCCGCCCTATCCGGTGCCCCTTAAAAGCTGTTGTACCCAGAGCCATCTTGGCTCTCCGTCCCTGACCCTTGTCTAATAAACAACCCATATGGAGACCCCATCCCTGCCTCTTTACTTCGCCTCGTCGCATTAACATCGGTTTGTCTGCTTGGGTCGCCATCCCATCCTCCCCGGGATCACGACAGTCGCCGGCCTCCAGTAAAGGCTTCTCCTGGCGTGTCAGGGGGCTTTTGGGAAGGTCGCGGCGGCGCCCGACCAGCAACCACCGCGACAGCTGGCGCCCGAACAGGGACCCAGGAGCGAGGGTCCCTGGAAGCGTCCCTGACATTTACGCCAGGAGGAGAATCGCTTTTGGAGCAGCCAGCGCCTCACGCGCCGAGTCTACGTTTTAGTAGACGAAGCCGTGAGGAGGAGGACCGGCAAATCTTCGAGGAGAGAAGATCGGTCCCAGGGAGAAGACCACCCTGAGAGCCTTCGTTGACCCGACCGGCGAGGGGTAAGTGCCGGAGGGTCCCCTTATATACTTTCAGTTAATCCTTTACTCTCAGGTGTTGGGTGAGGCTAACGAGCGCCATGGGTGGTAGTTTGACCCGCGCTCAAAGGGATGTATATATCCAAGTTTCTCAAATCCTTAAGGGGAACCAATTTGATTTCCGTAGAGGGACCTTAAAAAAGTTTATTAAGTGGCTTTTTGTTAATTTTCCTGATATTTCTGTTGAGTTAGTTAAGACTTTAAGTTTCTGGGATAAAGCTGGGGAGAAGTTAACAGTTCTAAGGGAAAGAGGGAAATCTTCCGTTGAAAAATTTTGTTCTTTAGTACCTTTAATTTATATTTCAGTTTCGAAGTTAGAGAATGGGGAATGTTCGGGGACCGTCCAGTTAAAACTTTCCTCCCTCCCTGATCCCAATCCCGCTTTCCCTACTCAGGTTGTCTTGGGAGCTGGAAACCGCGAATTAGCGCAGGATTGCTACCGCCTTCCTGCCACCTCCCAAGTCAACCTGAACCCTTCTCTGGTCGGGAAGGCCCCACCCGGCCAGACCCCTCACCTTAACCCACTTTCCAATCCCTCATCCCGAGTTTTGTCTCCCCCCTTAGATAATATTATTCAAGATGGCGCCGGTTCTGTGGCGAGCCCCGCCATCTTGTCACCACTAGATTTATCCAGATCACAAAATGGCGGCGAGTTCGCGCCAACTCTCCCTCATGCGTCCTCCCTAGTCCCTCCCTCTGCGTCGGGGCGTGGTGTAGCGTCGGGCCCCTCCCTCGCGTCGATTACGTATGCGTCGGGGCCCTCCCSTTCCATCGGGCTACACCCCCCGACCCAGGCTCCTCCCACATCCGAGGTGGGCCCCACCCCTTGTTGCCAGACTTCCGGTTCCCACGCTCCTGGGGCCGGAAGTGGGCGGGGCCCTGGCCGGAAGTCGGCCATCTTGGCAAGGCCTACTCCATCCATGGCCTTGCTGGAGGGATCGGATTCGGAGGAGGACGACCACTGGGGTCGTTTACAGAGGGAGGCCACCGTAGAGGGGGACTGGGAGTTGGCCAGTAAAATTACCGTGGCTCCTGTTACGTATCATCGGGGCGGGCGACCTGTGTGGGCGCAGCTCCCGTACGCCCAATTAAAGGAGTTATGCAAGGTCGCCCGGAGCCACGGTAGAGACTCGCCCTATTTTAAGAATTTATTCAGCGCCACTTTAACAGCTCATACCTTCACCCCGCACGATATAAAAAATCTATTTTCGTGCCTGCTATCTCCAGCCGAGTTCCTTTTGTGGGAACGGGCCTGGAAGAGAGCGCTGCGAGACCTCCTTACCCGCTATCGTAATGAGGAGGCCCTGGCCCACCTCACATTAGACCACCTCTGTGGGGAGGGTCAGTGGGACAGGCCGCAGCAGCAGGCGGATGCCATGCCTGAAGGGGTCCTTAACGACATCAAGGGGGCAGCGGAGAGGGCCTTCCTCCTTACGCCATCGGAGGGAACACCCACACAGGCCTTCTCCGAAATCAAGCAGGGTACGGAGGAGTCCTATATGCAGTTTATTAATCGCTTGAAGGACTCTATAGAAAAACAAGTCTCTAATAAGGAGGCCCAGAAGGCCCTCCTTACCGTACTCGCTAAGTCCAATGCCAACGCGACATGTAAGAAAGTACTAGACACCCTGCCCCTGGACCCCCCACCATCATTAGACACAATG